>JACJUM010001610.1:16194682-16420955 GCA_020976665.1 Heortia vitessoides | reverse complement strand
GTCTCCACCTTGGACATTACAGTACAGAGGGAGGTATTATTCTACTCCGCCCGTACCTCACGTTTAGCAAGAGTTTTATAATAATACCAAACTTTTACGACATCACCTAATGATAGAAAAAAAAGAAAGCATCCATGCTCTACTACACACGGCGGATCGTTAATATTTCATAATATGTCAAGCAATGGATATATTCCTCACTCAAATCGGTCGTATTGTCTTCCCGTTCCCCCCGTCTGCTGTCACAAACAGTACCCGGATAATATGAGACGCGTATAATTATTTCGAGCTCACAGCGACCCGGTAATGCTACTGATGTGATGAAGTACGTCACACTAGTCGAAATGCATCCTTAGTCTACACGGGAATGTAGGTATGAGAATATCGCTGAGGATAGTTCAATAAAGCGTATGTAGCATTAGTTCATAAGGTTCACATTTCACGATATGCAATTAGAATTTAAACTTTATTGATAATTGCGACTTAAGTGGTTTTGAGTGGTACTCAGTGATATATTATTGTTAATGAACTGATATGAAAACTACTCTTTTAACGGCTCTAACATGTGGTTTATTTATCTGATTAGATCTTGTGTTTGACATTTCGATATCTTGGGGCCAGCTGCCGAAAGGTAACCGAAACTGTGGTTTTATTATGTTTAGTGAACGCGTTAACAATAGAAAATATTATACTGAACCAATTCTATTATTATTTTACTTACTGTATACAGTTTGTACACAGTTTTTTTAGTACCAGAACCGACAGATGGCGGTATATCCATCCAAGTCAGTGTAGCTCAAATATACAGGCTGCGCTATGTGATTGCCAACACGTTTGCCCAGCGCGGCGATTATGGGCAAAGTTCCTCCTTCCCTAGGGAGGCCTGTGTCTAACAGTTCCAAAGTCTGTAATGATGATGATGATGATACAGTTTGATCCAACGTGATAGATAGTTCATATCTGAATTTATATTTTCTTCATAATAAACATAGTTAAGGCAGGACAGCATCTGTCGGGTTAGTTAGTAAGATATATAACTTTATAGAACATATGTGGTGTTTATTTGTATGTACTATAGCAGATTATATGCGAATATAAGAAAATATGTCTTTTTGTAAGACAGATATTGCGGGCCCGATGACGTGGATTCGGTAGTGATCTTCAGGACACATATTTATGTGTTTAATATTTGTGTTTTTTGTCTGGTTGTTAAATACTTATACGATATGATGATTACTAGAGGTAGACCTCTTATAAAACTCATCTGCGTTGGTATATAAATATTTCTACCCCAAATAGCAGTGTTCGCAGTACTGTGTTTCAGTTTGAAGGGTGAGAGAGGCAGTGAAATTCCTGCCTCTCTCTAAGCTAATGTGATAGTCTTCAAGTTACAGGATGTAACGCGTTAGATATCTTTGTGATTTGACGAGCGTCAATAAGCTGCAGTAACGCGTTAGTTAACAGTTAACGCGTAGTTACTATCGCGGGATATAACGTTTTTTTATGGTTTGGTGTACTATATAAAAAACAAATTAGGAAAAAAGCAAATGAACAACGGTTTTCAAAACTCATATCTATCAGGCAAATTCATAAAAACATTTTTATTTGGAATTCTTAACTATAAAGAAGATATTTTTGTTTAAAGATGAGATCAAAGGTCAGTACGACAAAACGCTGTTTTCATATGTAAGGACCTTATATTACAAAGAGACACTTCAATTAGGTGTGTATTTATAGATTAATAATGATTAGAAAAATGATTTTACTGAATCCTACAATTCATTTAAAAAAACATCAATTGAAAATGTGTTTCTTTTCATATATACTTCATGTCTGTGTCCCATTAGGGTTGGCAGAGACTATGGATCTCCATTTGCTACGATCTTGGCATACCTCTCTTGCTTACCTTACTCGCTGTAGCCCTTTCATACACGCTCGTTAATTCTTGGTACTTCTGACCTAGCGTTTCTTTAATACCCCTTCTATCTGGTTAAGACATGTTCGCCTAGGGATGAAAGAGTTGGTATACGACGAATACCAACTCTTCCATTAACTCCCGTCCGATATTTATAAGTGCAGTCATTCTATTTTCATTGATTGTTTTTAAATGCCCAAACCATCGCAACATGTCGAAAAAAAACAGTAAGAATCTAATAAAGTATCGTCTCCTATTGAACGCATGGTTCCACAAAAGGTCAGTTTGTAATATGTTAATGGATCCGCGAGGCTTTGAAATTGGAGGACGGGAAAATATTTGCACATTGTAAAAAATATCTAACATTGAATACATTACATGAGGTAGACATCATTCATGTAGTTTGAATTGGTATCTTTACCACTAAATAGCAGTGTCCGCATCGCTGTGTTCCGGCTTGAAGTGTGAGATTACTTAGTAATGTAGTCTTTAAGTCACGAGGTTGACAATGCGCTAGCGATATCCTTGTGATATTACGAGCTTGTGTGGACTGCGCAAGCTATAACGCGGATAAGTGCAACGACTAATAACATAATGATGATAAAGTCACACATTTGTGATCACAATAAATGGGCCTGGTGGTGCAAATGGTAGTTGAATACGCAGGTGAATATGACCAACTCGTCCGAAAAAAATGGCAATTATCCTGTCTTGTGCGCTAAAGATCGTGGGTTCGATCCCCATCCAGGACAAATAATAATAATAATATTTATTATGTATATTATATATATAGACCATATGCTGCAGTGACGCGGTCTGTTTGTCTACCTGGTCTTATAAAAACAAATATCAATTTGTATTCCCTATTTAAATAAAATTGTGTTCAAAACGATGTTTTATTTAACTTTCTTTTAATTCGGTCTAGTCTTTTCTTAGATTTTTAGGGGATTAATGGGGATAATATAGGGGATAATTTAGGGGATTTCATTCAATTTTGCGTGGAAATTGTGCGATGAAAAAAGCCCCGTTGATCCTTCGTCCTCTGAAAAATAGAACCGTGAATTTTTTCAGCTTGACTTATATTACCTATGGTGTTTTCTAAACTACAAACACTACTTATTAGTTAGAGTAGACCGGCATTAGGTTTCCGAAAAATCGACAGTCCGCGTGATAGTAAGCGTCATAGCAGCCTATAGACGCTCGTAATACCACAACGATATCACTAGCGCGTTGTCAACTTTGTAACTTAATATTATTAGGTAATATTACCCAATTAGCCGTGAGGTACAGTAGAATAGCACCTCCCCCTGTACCAGGTGTCGTAAGAGGCGACTAAGGTACCAGAACCGACAGATCGCGGTATATGTATCCGAACAAATCAGCTCAAATGCACAGGGCGGGGATGAGCATCAGCATCTCTGTTGTGAAAGCTGCGCTTTGCAATTGGCAACACGCTTGCCCAGCGCGGCAATTATGGGCAACATACCCCATTTATTAGGGAGGCCTATGTCCAACAGTGGACTTTTAATGGCTGGTATGATGATGATGATGATATTACCCAGTAATGTTCACTACCTCTCTAATTCTTCAAACCGAAACACAGTAATGCGATCATCGCTACTTGGCAGTAGAACTTTTTATAAGGACTTCCTTTTATTCATATCTCGTGTGCATTGCGTGTGTGATTTCCGAATAAACGTTTTTTCTAGTCAGGGCCCAATGCGTCATCGGGCCTCCTTCCTCCTATCCTTACTATTATTATAAATCCGAAAGTAACTGTCTGTCTGTTACGCAATTAAGCCTAAACTATAAAACTGATTTAAATAAAATTTCCTACACATGATAAGTTTTTTAAATTGATTTGTATATATAAATAAATATACTCGTAACATTCAAAGTTTATACAAGTTAAAGTAAAAAGGTACCATACCTTTTGCCCATAGATACTACTGCACGCGAACGAAGTCGCGGGCAAAGTTAGTAATAATTATAAATTTACAATAAACATATACAAATGCTTTTATGGGCAGCCAAAATGTGTCAAAAATAGCACGACTGGCTGTTCATAGAGGTGTATTTGTTTAAGCACTAACATAATACCATATTGTGGTAATGAATGTTGGGTATGGCAGAAGAAGCACGCGAGTAGAATGCTGTTGAAAGTTCAGCACTTCAAAGAATGTATGGTGTGAGTTTGAGAGATAGATTAAAGAGCAGTGTGATAAGAAATCAATGTGGTATACAAGATAATGTTGTGGTAATTTGCAATTTGGTGGTAGTTTGTACATGTAGATAGAATGTAAGATGAAAGTAGAATGTACAAATCTATAAAATGGAAGTTAGTATACAACGATCTAGGCGAACATATTTTAACCAGGTAGAGGAGGTATTAAAGAAGGGCTAGGTTAGAAATAACAAGAAAGGAAGCTAAAGCGGTATGCAAGGTTCGTAGCAAGCCCATAGTCTCTGCCTACCTCGATGAGACACAGACGTGAAGCATGTATGAAAATAAACAAATTTTCAATTGATTATTTTTTTAATAAAATGTAAGATACAGTAAAATTGAATTTTCTCATCATTATCAATCTATACATGCAGAGCAAATTGGAGTGTCTCTTTGTAATATTAGGGCTCTGAACTTAGATCAGAAATACATCCGTATTTCTTATCAAAGTTTGAATTATGTATTGATTTAAAATTCCAAATTAAAATTTAATAATTTAATCTACCTGACATATGAAAACAATAATTCATTTAATGTTTTCCAAATGATTTTTATTTTTGGCTTCGATTTTTAACCGTGTAATGGAAAGTATCAATGCAAGCAAATATTGGTGTATTTACGAGCACGAGTTCTACAGTACCAGTGATGCAGAAACAGCTTCAAAGATTTATTATGTGTGTGGCGCTGGTATCGCAAAAAAAAAGTACGGTGCATTACGGGTTTCAACGTTTACGTTCTAGAAATTTCGACTTTCAGAACCAACCTCGTGGACGGCCGGAGACCAAAGTGGAAAATAAAGAATAAAAAGCTATTGTGGAAGCGGATCCATCACAAAGTACTTCAGAGATAACTGCAGGCTTCGGTGTAAGTGACAAGATTGTATAAATCCACTTGAAGCAAATTGGGAATATAAAAAAACGTGTACAATTGGTACCTCATGAGCTGAGTGAATCGAACTTGCAAACACGCGTCAAATGCTGAGTTACTTTGCCCAACCTTTACAATATTAAAGGAATTTGAAATCAAAATCATTACTTATAATAAAAAAATTATGCTGTACACGTGATAAGTCGCTTAAAGCACTTGTGTTACAGACATCAGACAACAAAGAATCACAAATATAGTACTTAAATATATACATTCAACACCCAGACACAGAACAAACATAAATATCATCACACAAATATTTGTTCTGGGTGGGGATCGAACCCACGACTTTCCCCTAAGGTTTTTAAAGTGATTAAATGAGTACCAATAAGATTGCAAATGTGCATAGATAACAACGAAAAAATAAATACAAAATACCGATTTCAGATGTAGGTATCTAATATTATATTAACGCCTTTTTTAAACAGGCGTAACAAAGTATGTACGGTGCTTATGATAAAATTATCTTTTTAATTGTTTTGTCTGTCTGTGTCTGTTTGAGGTAAACTCCAAAACGGCTGGACCTATTTGAACTTGACGTTCACTGGCAGATAGTTGATGTTATAAGGGCTAGGTCAGATTAATTGAATTATTTAATGTTCTTACCGGAACGAAAACTGCGTGGGTGAAATATCATTGTATTGACAGTATAACAAAATTGTAACAGATACGTATATAAATTTGATATTTTTTTCACATAATTTTTTTTCGTTGTGATGTCTCTACCGAAGTTACAAATATAATTAAAAGGTATAGTTAGAGAACAGAGAATATCACAAGTGTATGAAAGATCAAAATACCATGACTGATTAACATTTACAACAATCATTTTCAACCAGAAACTAGACATTGGTGGCAATCAAAATCTATCCATCTTGTTTTATAGCATTCCTTGTTACTTACTCTATTTACATCTTCAAATTTAATTTTATATTAGGCCAACTTCGTCTACGCATTTGTGAAGGCTAACGAACAGAATATAAGCTATTTATTATCCCTATTTTTGAATTCGTACATAATTTCCACGCAATTGAAGTTCTAGGCAACTGCTTACAACTTAGTATAAATGCACTTTCTCACTTGTTTGTTAACGCAAATAAATCAAATTAGTACGAAGCAAACAAGAAAAAGTAGAGACGAATCTCTTCTTCTGGTTTCTACTAAACGGATTCCGCGGTTTTTCAAGCTTGTCAGAGTTTTTGAATGTCGTCATATCCACAGACTTTACTATATACAAATAACAAATAAATACATATATCACCGTGACAATAAAAAAAAACACAAATTCATAACGAAACTGTTTGTCTTGTGAAGCACGATCTTCAGCACACAAGATAGGAACAATATCGCTAGGTGGACACGTTTTTAAATTTTTCTTCAATTGAACGAGATTTTTTCTAAATTTTACTTCAATTGAACGAGAATGTTTCTAAATTTTACTTCAATTGAACAGAAATCTTATCAAAATGTTATTGAATTACCCTTCAATGGAACGAAAATGTTATTAAATTTTACTTCAATTGAATTAAAATATTATTAAATTACCCTTCAATGGAACAAGAATGTTATTAAATTTCACTTCAAATAGACGAGAATGTTATGAAAATGTTATTGAATTCAACTTCAATTGAATCTATTTTTATGTAATTAATTAATTGGAAAAATGTCGAGATTACTGCATATTATACAAAATAAGTAAATGTGCTTTAATCGTAATTTAAATGCAAATGTTGCCTTGACTGTTTGTCGTGTCGATTAAACTGCCAAACCAATTGTTCAAATTGAGAAAAGAAGATAGGCTACTTTCAAACCCTGAAAATAGGAGTTCTCTGTTCCCACGGGCTGTGATATAAAGTTATATGGCGCACTAAAAGTTATTTATTTTTGTAAAACAGCAAAACGATTGCAATGAATATACACAGGCATTGAACACACCAGTTACAATTTTGCAGAAACCCTTTATTTAATGCATATAAATTAATTTGTGTATTAACGTTTTAAGAGTTTTCCGATAATGCCGTGCCGACGTAAAAGCTGGTAAGCTTATTATACTTTAAAATGGGAATAGTGCATTGGTACGGACGTATACGAATATTTCTGTAGTACGAACAGTGGCGCTATCACAACAAAAAAATATATAAAACTAGTGTCTTAGCGGCATTTTTTTATTCATCATTCATTCATATTAGCCGTAGGACGTGTAAAGTTGAACATAGGCCTATCTAAGTGATTTCCAATAGGACCGGTTGTATGTGACCAGTGTTCAACGCGATCTTGTGGTTTCAGATCGTCTATCCATCTTGTGGGTGGACGCCCTAAGGTGCGCTTGTCGGGACGTGGACTTCATTCCAAAAACTCACGATATCGGAGTTTGGTTCTGCGAAATCAGTGCCCTGCCCACTGCCACTTCAACTTACTAATTCACTGGGCTATATAGGTAACTTTGGTTCTGCTACGGATCTTCTCATTCCTGACTCGATCACGCAAAAGGATTCCGGGCATTCCCTTTTCCATAACTGTACGAAACGAACATTTAGACTTTCGTTTTGAGTCACTGAACTATGTCAGACGAAAAGATGTTTTGCAGGTTTGCGAACGCTGCCCAGCCGAGCCTAGATTTGGCGATTGGCCTCATTCTTAAATGTTTAAATGTCAGAAAGTTTAGTAATATTATATTAATAAATCCTTATCTTGATTTATATCCTAAAATAAAACGAAGCATTCATTTATTAACATCAATGTGAAATTTTTAAAAAAATAAAACAATAATTTGACAAGTGTCGTTCAAGATTAAACTTACCAAGATTAAATTAACTTTGAGAGGCTTTTTCTATTGTTTTGGATCTCTTACAAATAAAATGATGGGAATTTCGGACAATTAATTCCCTTAAGTAGTTTCAATAATGCTATATCTTTATTTAAATTTTCTTCTTTAAAACATTTACGTTTTCTGCATACGTACATTCTTCCTGAGTGAGTTCCCGAATGATTCTGATGAATGATTTTCAGTTGAATGTTATAGCATAATTAAAATGTAATAAATGAGTGGTCAAGTAAAACACACACATATCTCATGTGTGTGTGTGTGTGTGTGTGTTTGTGTGTTGCTTTATGCGAATTCAAGTCAGTTTAGTCAGCAATCGAGCATACGCGGTCTGCGTGATAGTTACTGCGCAATTTCAACCTTGTGACTGAAAGATATTATGTCACATTACCCGGTAATTTCACTGCACCCTTTAAATAAGAACACAGGAAACAAACAATGCAATCTTTGTGATGTGATGATACGAGCGTTTTTAGGCTGTGTAAAGATATAGGTATGTAATGGTAAAAAAAATTCAATCAAGATTACGGAAATTTAATTTTTTTGTAGGTCCAAATTCTGCAGTCGACTTCAAATATATCTAATATGATGAATGTCACGGGAACAGAAATTAAGAGGGTGAAAAAGCGCGGCGCCGCTCTACTAAAATAAATGACAATGCTGTATCCGCCGAATCTGAACGGAAACGGTCATCCAACGCGCCGCTACTGATTTATCGACGTCCCCCGAGGACACTCAATGAACGCGTCAACTACTCAAAATTCACGGACATTCGTAAACTCTCATCCAACATCGCATTCGCAAAACCGTATACCGTTGCCATGCGACATTTGATGGAAACAGTTTAAAACTTTGAGCAGATATTTCAAATATTTTTTTCTCAAACATTCCAGCTCGTTTAACTTTTTTAATGTATCCTAACCTAGTTGCTAACTTGTTCTACATGTGCTTTCTAAGTAGTAAATCAATCATAGGCATCAAATCTATACTTTAGAGGTACTATTCTATTCTTCCGGTACCTTACAGCCGTCGTACTGTATAAAGAAACGTCAATAATAAAAAGGAACCATTTTTTTATATCTTAATGTTAAGAATTGAATATAACGCTTTCGCGTTTCGCCTTAAAGTAATCGCCACTATTTATGTACCGATCTCGTGAATAATGTCGCTAGGAGAGAGAGAAGTGCATACATATGGTTGCTGTGGCGCTCATTAATAATCATACTAGCCTCTTTCCAATTGACTAGAGTTAACTAGCATTAGCTCGTTAGGAAAATATACTCTTATTTCGTATATTTTCACTATTACTTGCTCATGTCATTGACCTTTTTGTGACACTGAACATTTTATCAAATAATTCAAAATGTTAAAGAAATATTTAAGAGTTGCCATATACATATTTGTATCACTGTATAGTACTAGTAGTGCCCCGCGGATTTACCCGCGTTAAGTTGTAAAACTTTTGTACCCCCTCATTGCACCCGTGCGAAGCCGCGGCGGATCGCTTGTATACAACAAACAAATAATTTGCAACACAAATATATTTATTTACTACAAATAAAAAAAATTAACTATTCTAAATATCAAATTGGATAAAACTGCACACAGTGCCTATGCAAAAATTGATTATTGGATCTGTAGTTTAGGAGTTCAACGCGGACAAACAAGGTGACGACACAATTTTTTTTACATTTATATATTCAACATTTTGTTTACATTGCGATGGCACAAATGGTAGTGACTCTATCTTGTGGGCCAAAGTGGATTCGACCCCACCGCGAATTCTTATCCCCACTCAGGATATTATTAATTTACCGAATTTTTTTTTCTATTTCTATACCTACATTAAAAATGTTTTATAATAGTGATTCTTCTATTATCTAATATTTGAGCACTAATTTAATATTTACCGAAACAGTATATTAATCGTTTATTATTTACTATTTATAATTTACTACAATCGACTATAAATATAAATTTTTAGTACAATAATATCAAGGCTAGCACTTGACTAGAATATGCCTATCTCGATTCTATCAAAACAAACTCTAGTCACAGAATATTTCTAAAATCTAACAGTGTTTATTCTGAACGTAGCCAGTCATCCGATATCGCTACTGAACCATCGATATCCCTCGAGGACACTCTACAAAGGCGTGAACCACGCAAATGCACGGAAACTTACTGTACTGATGTTTTGTTTATAGTTAAAGGCATTAAGATGATGTAAATAAATTGCTTTATTAATATTTTATAAACGGCTTTCTAGAAAAGCTTATTATATTATTAATTATATTTTTTAATATATGCTTGATTACTACTGATTATAAAATTACTTCTCATTATGAGTGGTAAACGCGTAAACATTAGAACTATTAAAGCCGTTAATAATGAAACAATAACATAAACTGTATAAACCTTTTTTAAACAATTTTTAGAACGGTTGCCGCATGGTAACGTCAACGTGAAACAAAAATATAAATATTTAATAAACCGTTAAACAAATATTTTTATTTATTTAGTCTTCGTAAAATTGATTTCATTTAAAAGAGATGATTCTTATTTATATCATGAAATTTTGTATGTACTTACATGTTTATTTATTTGTATATGTTGTAGTCTGTATTTTGTTATATTTTGTAATTATTTATTAAAGATTTGGTATTTTATTCTAATTCTTTCATTGTTTGATATTAGTCCTTACTAATCATTGAATAAGCAATTGAATGGTTGATCATTACTAACATACAGTCAAAATTAAAAAGACGACCTATCAAATATAGCAAACGAACACTATATCTCAACCACTTAAACAATCCAGCCTACTCTCCTATGGGTATAAAACAAATAATTAATAAATAATAATAGGCCATTATTAAGAGCTGATTCTGACTCAAAGCCTAAGTAAAGATTAATAATCACAATCCACGGGCAAACAACGGCAAAGTGCAAAATCACCGCGCAAAAAGCGGGCCTATATAACCCCGTTTTTGGGGACAGCAAATAAATTCTCTTTATTAGGAAGCCCTAATAAAGCTGGCTGGCAAAAATAGTGGTTCGCCACAAAGATCCCCCGGGCCGGCGCGTAATAGAAACGGCCCCGCATTAAAGGGTTAACGGTGTCCTGTGTACCATTTTATTCCCATTGTAAACCGGGCGATTTTAAGTGATTTTTACTGGGTCCAAAAAGGTTATTTGCTGTATGGGAACATGGTTTAACTTTATTTGTATGGGGTTTGGAGAACTTTGTTATTAACCTTTGTGAGTGTTTAAATACATGTAGCGTACCAATCCGTTGAGTTTATTCATTGTATATTATGTATATGAAATGGACTTAACAGATACGATATTTTATAGTCCAATGGTGATAAAAAAAATTTGAAAATCCTTATTTTTTTATATATATATGTCGGACAGGTTGCATTGTTAAACGTCAAGTGAGGTCAGTTGTTAATGTCATTCTTAAGAGTGAATACTTTTAAAAAGAAAAGAGAAACAAATGATGGGATCAAACTGGGAATGCCATAGTGAATCAACGTTTGATCAGAACTCTTTACCTTTAGCAAAGCCATCTATACTGTGTTATTCTTATTGATTTCGTTTAAGTAAATTGTTAGTTTAAATTAAACGACATTTTAGTAATTGGATTAAGGTTTATTTTCCAAAAAATACCAACTAACTGCAAGATGGCAAATTAAAAAGTGCGATGATCTCGGGCGTTCCATCGTCTTATATAATAATAATAAACTTTATTTTTCTTCCTACAACTTTATAAAAATAGCACCCGAACATTGTACATTAATAACTTTTGTAGAAGCCTAGAGTCTTAGGTTAGCAAAGAACTGCTTATATTTTAGGTCACCAGGCCTTCTATCTCATTTTGAATTTTTAGTAACAATAAATATCAATACATATTAAACGTATATATATATATATATATACAAACAAATTGAAAAAAAATTAAGTAATACTAGACATGCCAGCTGCACCGTGTCGTACATAAAAGGTTCAAAGAAAAATGCTTGACCAATTTATCTCAGTTATCTGTCACTACTGATTGATCAATCTGACTCACTCGTCTTCGCAGTGTCAGTGGAGTACGTGACTTCGCTTCGCGTGACAACGTCACTTCTAACGGCCGCTCTGGGAGTTATCACGACGCGGCTATAGTAAAATCTGTCCCGATTCCTCAGTCAACTTTGAACTCAATGTTAGATTTAAATAGAGTTTAGAATAAAGGTACAGATGATTAAGTATAGATCGAACTGCAAACGTGTCTATGTTTGTAACTTGTGGACTAATTTAATAGTTAAATCAATGAACTAATGGCATTTTGCAAGAAGCGCAGTTTCATCCGCGTAAAGTAGTAGAACAAACTTAGTATCATTTATACATTGCCCTGCCCTAGTATATTTGATAAGTGGGCTATGTGATACTCTTTTTTCTGACCTTACAGTTTAGGAACGTTGATAAGTAAGTCAGTTAGTATCTTCTTTTACATATATATTATCGTAATCATACCAGCCATTAAATGTCCACTGTTAGATAGAGGCCACCCCAAGAAAGGAGGTATGTTGCCCATAGCTGCCGTACTGGGCAAGCGTGTTGGCAGCACAACGCAGCTTTTACTACGGGGAAGCTACAGCCCATCCCCGCCCTGTACATTTGAGCTGACTTTTTTGCATGGATATACCGCCATCAGTCGGTTCTGATACCTTAGTCACCGCTTACGACACCTGGTACAGGGGGAGGTACTATTATACTAATATAGACATAACATTTTATTGAAATAGCTGAAAATCAACTTTGGCACATACTTTGCATTCACTTTTACCTTTTTGAAGAGATGATTTTCGGAAAAATAAATTACTTTTATACCATGAGTTTCAAATAAAAACCTTCATACTGAATTTCATTCTAATAACCTCAAAAACGGAAAAGCTTCATGCTTTAACCCCCGTTTTATACTCTTAGGGGATGAATTAAAAAAAATACTTTTTTGTGCTTCCCCACGTTATAAAAGGAGCTCCTGTACAAAATTTCAAGTTTATAACCCCTATAGTTAAGGGCCTACGTTAATATCTCAGTCAGTCAATTGACCGAGTCAGTCACCTTCTCCTCTTAAATATGCTGAGCATATTCCGCATGCGTAGGTGTATTAAGCTATGCCAAGCTACGAGCTACAATCAAAAACCATACAGGCAAGTTGGCTTTGAAATTAAAATTTGATCATGAGAATTTAATCTCAACTTCCGGATTCCGGAAGCCTATCCATACTTTCATTACGCTATCTCATTAATATTTGCTCTATACTCTCAGCTTCACTTCATAAACAGGCATTTACTTTTCACGTGCGTGCTTTTGATTTGTACGTTCATTTTTTATGAGTACTTAGTATCTGGCAGATAGGATAAATGAAATTTTAAAAAGAATTTGAGTTTCTATATCGCTGTCGCTGCATCGGCAGCCAATATTTTCGTACGGTTATCAATTATAGATAAACAAGGGAATGTAACCTCGTAATACTAGAAATCCAAAAAGATTGGTACTGCATGAGAACAATCTAATAATGCAATACATCAAATGCTGTGACACAACACGTATAATTTTTTTAACAATATTCCCGAAGCTTATGGATTTTTTTTAATTAGACCCGCGATTAGTCCAGACCAACCAACAAATATACAGTCCGCTTGATATAGTAAGCGCCATCCCTATTAATATTATAAATGCAAAAGTAACTCTGTCTGTCTATCTGTCTGTTACGCTTTCCCACTTAAACCTCTAAACCGATTTTGATGAAATTTGGCACTGACAATCTTTAGACCCTGAGAAAGGACATGGGCTATTTATTAATTTGAAAAAAGGGTTGTGAGGGGTCGAAAGGGGGTATGAAAAGTTGTATGGAAGTATTGCTATTTTGGAGCTAGAAACTTAAAACAAAATTTTTAGCCACTTATTCGATATAAATAAACATGACATTCGATGTTTACATACTCGTAAGTTAAGGTAAAGAGGTATGGTACCCAAAAACTTTTTCACGCGGTCTAAGTCGCAGGCACAGCTAGTAGTCTACAAAAGCTTGTAATGAATATATCGCCACCGGTCGGTTTTGATACCTTTAGCACCTCTTACTACAACTGGTGCAGAGGGAGGTACCTACTATTCAATTCCTCGGTTACCCCACGGCTTCTAGATGTGACGATCTTATGCACCAAAGGTCGTCGGTGTGGTCCCCACCAAAGGCAAACATTTTATAATGACTTTATGTGTTCCTTCTGTGTCTGTAATATGTAAGTATTATATTTGTGATTCCCTGTTTTTTCTGGTCCGTAACACAGATGCTTTAAGCGACTTATCTCAGTTAATATATGAGATGTTGTGAGCATTATTTTACATGAGGTTGACCTCTCACAAAGGTCGTCTTCATTAGTACCTCACTCGCATTGTTGTGTTCCGGTCTGAAGGGTGAAAGAGGCAGTGAAATTACTGGGTAAAGGTAACATAGCATCTCCAGTTCATAGAGTTGGTGACACGCTGATGATATCTCTGTGATAACACGAGCGTCTATAGGCTGCGATCAAGTTTACCATCAAGCAGACCGTATGCCTGTTTGAATATATATATTTAGTTATTATTATTATTTAATCTGCTTAAAGCTCTTGCTTCAAGCAACCCCTAAGAATCAAACTGCAAGTGACATTAGAAGCTCGTTAGACTGAGCCGTCTTAGTTGTGTTTACAACGACGGGACAACTTTCTCGAGCCGGAGAGACGGTGGCGTGTACATGTTATGTAAAATTGAGACGGCTGCATTACCATTTCGAATTTATACCTTATTTGTAGTGGAGAAAGGGTGAAAATTGTAAATATGATTTCGTTGTACTGTGACAAATATTTGATATTGATATTTTCTTGAATGCACATAACACATTTTCTCATAGCGCTAGCACTTGTAGTAAGTTAATTTTTTTGTAAGGATACATGACATAAAATAGTCAATATTTAGGATGTGTTCATATTCAACGATTTTGGCTATATATGATATTATCTAATTCAAAAATAAAAAATACTCTCTCAACGTAAGTGTCACAAACGCATTAAGTAAATTCAGTTGCTGGAAACATTAATATTTGTTCTTGGAACGTAAGAACAAATCACTATCATCTGCGCCATCGTATATGGAAGAAAAAGTACGCTATTGGATCCTGAGGTACCGATATCCCTCAGTATTAGGTGTCGTTAGAGGGGACTAAGGTACCAAAAACCGACAGATTACCGCCATCCGAAAAAATAATAATTGTACTAATATTTACACAACATCTAATACGTTCATCTTATACGTACGCACAGCCATGAAGTACCGGCAGAGTAGAATAGTACCTCCCCCTGTACCAGGTGTCGTAAGATGCGACTGAGGTACCAGAACCGACAGATGGCGGTATATCTATCCAAAAGAGAGTAGTCAAATGCATAGGGTGGGGATGGGCAGCAGCATCCCCGTCGCGAAAGTTGTGCTCCGCGATTGTCACCACGCTTGTCTAGCGCGGCGATCATGGGCAAAGTTGCCCTTTTTTGAGAAGACCTATGTCCAACAGTGGACTTCTGATGGCTGATATGATAATGGTGATCTCATATATTGTCCTGACTCCGTGGTAAATTGCTTAAAGCATTTGTGTTACGGACAACTAAGAAATCACAAATTTAATACTTAAATAATACGTACAATATATTAATATTTGTTCTGGGTGGGGATCGAACTCACGACCACTAGCGCATAAAATAGGATCACGACCATTTGCGCCAGAGGGCCCTTTGGGCCCTTCGGTCAGAGTGTGATTCAAATATAACAGGGTGGCAATGGACTGCAGCATTTCCGTAGTGAAGTTACGCTTTGCGATAGCAACCGCGCTTGCCCAATGTGACAATTATGAGCAAATGTCTCTTTTTTTTTAGAAGTCTATGTCCAGCAACGAACGCTTTACAGATGCTATAAAGATGAGTTCTGTTAAAGCAGAAATGATAAACTCTTACTTTTATACTGTTATCTCGTTGCTTCTCTAGACACGGAATTCATGTTGCATCACGCTACAATATCAGAGTCATATTATTTTATGGTACCACTATTTTGGCTTCAGTACAAGTTGTCGAGTTCAAATAGCTTCGATGGAAAGTATTCGTTCAGTTATATTACATTAAACTTTGTACTATATATTCATATTTAATTCAGTTTATTGGCGAGTGTCAATTATTTACAAATCATTGTACACCAAGGTTCAAAATGTTATATGATCAATCAATAATGATGAGCAAAAAATAATATTAGTAATCTGAAAATTCACGAGTTGCTAGATCTGCGATAAATATGGCAATACCAGTATTTTTAGTTCATTATTATTTTCACTTTGTTATAAAAAATATTTTATACATCTCAGTTTTATAAATTTTAACAACGTGTTATTTTATATATATTTTTTAAGTATATTTTATTTTTCTCGTTTTAGTTCGATTTATAATTAAATAATATTAACAAGATAAGTACTATCGTACCTTTTAGGTGCCTATAAGAACAGGCTAGACCTAGTTTAGGTACCTAAGTATCAAAATGTATTTTAGTTTAAGTTTCCTCTTGTTGTTGAAGAAAGTTATTATTATTATTATTTTAGGGAGACCTATGACATCCGTATATACGTTTAATGGTATTACGACGACGGCAATGATAAACATAGTTAGATCTATCTTCAGAATTTGATTTTAAAAACTAGTGTACGAATTAAAAAATACAAGGGACCCGTCACAGCTTCGCACAGGTGCAATGAGGATATTTTTTTTATTGAGAGCTATCCCTCATAGATAGCCATGTGCCAATATGAGTTTTTTGTAGACCTTTTTAAGGTGTACAATACTGTAGTACATTATTTTGTTCTATCTCGTCAGGTTCAGCCCCCGTTTGAATTGTAAAGAAAAAAAAATGTGTTTATTTACGACATCTATTTGAAAATTATTTCCGTTATTTGTTGTATCATGCGTATCATGTATGTCTTATTTATATCAACCTACCTCTTGAATCATTCTATTTTGGTTAAGAAAACCTCATCACAATCCGTTGTGTTGTTTTAAAGATCTAAGAATACACATCGTCAGACAGACAGCAGGAAGTGACTGTGTCTGACACTACGTAATATATAGATACAAAGACCTTTGACCCCGCCTCTGTAGTTTGCATAAAAACCTTCTAACGTTTGTAACTGTGCAGCATTTGACAATTGATGCGATCGGCAGAATATGCATATATAATATATGCTGGTGATCCTATTATGTAGGCCAAGGCTTATTTTGTTACCAAAGACAAACATTGATTTAAATAACATTTGTGTTGGTTCTATGTTTGGGTGTTAAAATGTGTTAAAAAAGATCGACTTACTTTGGAGTCAGTACAATGTATGAGATGTTGTGTAAATTCGTTATTATTTCGGATTGTTTTAACGGAGAACATTTAAGTTTAACACTATAGGCAGCGAAACGTGGTCTCTTACCGTTGGCCTTCTAAGCTTACTCAAAATAGCTCAGAAAGCTATGAAGAGGGCAATACTCGGACTCTATTTACGCGATAGGAATGAGGAGATTCATAATAGAATCAAAGTTACCGACATTGCCCAGCGTATTAGTAAGTTCAAATTGCAGTGGGCAGGGCATTTGGTACGTAGTACCGATGGCCGATGGAGTTGTATGGTTTTGGAATGGAGACCACGTACCGGCAAGCGCAGCGTAGGGCGTCCACTGGCAAGATAGACAGACGATCTGACTAAAACAACAGGATCGCGCTGGACACAGGCCGTATACAACCATTACTATCAGAAATCACTTAAGGAGGCCCATGTCCAGCAGTGGATATCCAACGGCTTATGAGACGATGATGTAATTAATATCTGACCGCAAGACGGACATTCAAACTTTACCAAACCAACGCGTAACTTGTATAAGTTTCGACTTAAAATTTGTTAGCAACTATTAAATTACTACTTTGAATCAGTGTGGAATTCCAAACTACACAATAGCTTGAATAGCATTTGTGAATGTAGTCTGAAGTGAACTAACCTAAATGCGGACTTACAAGACAATAATCCAAATAGCGCAACACCTTTATATCATACGACACGACTATCGTACGATACGACGACGATGAATGTATGAGCAATTAAAACTGACTCTACAATGACGCTGCATATTTCTCGAGCAGGTAATCGACACGAAAGCCGCTTGCTTATGCGCAGGACAACAGCAACGCGGTGTAATCGCGAGTGATTATTCAGTAGACCTTTAACAGATTAAATCTTAATGGTGGACTTTTGAAGCGGTCTAATTCAGTCCCACTGTTAGGATGGGCTAGGCTACTCATTGATAGTAGTAATAAAAAAAACATTTGTACTAATGCACAACTTGTAACACAAATCTGACCAGCACAAATCTTATGGTGTACTAAGCACAGGATTAGGCTTGTGCATGTGTGTTTTTGCTTGCACTTACAAGGGATGGCTTCTTTGAATCCTAAAGTCTAAGAAAAGAAATCCCTAGCAAGTTTTCTTGAGACGCAATATAAAAAAAGGTAACGCGATTGGATTCAGCAGTGTGTCAGTCATTTTATTACGAATTAATTAGTTGAATTAAATTGGCTAGTAGATTTTCTTTTCAGAAAATCCTTTAAATTTTATTGAGATATCTATAAAAAGTATTCTCTGCTTATGTTAAAACATAATTTAAATAAATTCAAACAATATTTCATATATTGACCTATCTCAGTGGTAGGTCGCTTAAAGCACTTGTGTAATGGACGCCAGACAACAGATTAAATCACAAATATACTACTTAAATACATATATTTAACAACCAGACACAGAACAAATACAAATGCCATTACACAAATATTTGCTCTGGGCGGGAATGGAACTCACAACCATTGGCGCACAAGATAGGATCACTACCATCTGTGCCATCGGGCCTGTCGAACAAGAAAAAATATGTACTATAGATGATGATATAAGTTATTATCGATTCCGAGATCCCGCAGTAAGTAAATTTAGATGTTGTGCTTCATGTTATGATCAGACATGATGTAACATCGTATCGGACGGGGTTGAAGCGTTGGAATAACACGTACATCTGAAGATGGTAGGGTTGTCCTGTTAATTAAAGTGCCAACTGTGCCCGACACCACGCCGGTAATACATGTATAAGCTTGTCTGGACGTCCGTTCAGAAACAAGTAGACTTGTAATTCGAACCGCTTACTGGTGAAATACAGTATACCTTTGCCTCAATTGTGTTCTAGCTATTAAAAAAGGGCAACTTTAAATTGGAATATATTATTAAATCTGTTTTATTATAATGCAAAAATAAACTAATGCATGATGCCTAAGATATTGCTTTTTAATATAATTTAGAAATAATAAATAAATAAAACTGTAAACAAGATATACATAACAGATTACTTTTTGAGTAATCCAACGATTTGCAAAAATGTTTATATCTAAAATAGTAGTTTTTAAAACACACCAGTATGATTTTTTATAATAATTGAAAGTGATTATTATGGAAGATTTTTGCATTTTGGGATCAAATTACATGAAAATTACATATGCAAATTTTAGTATTTCTTTGATAATAGTATACTTTATCTAATAATATATAATAAATATAATACTTGGTACATTAAATTTTTCGTCGACTTGTATGATGTTTCGGCTTGATTAAATCAAAATCTTTACTATAAAAATATTTATTATTTACACACATCCACCCTAACGTTCACATATGACATGAATTGAATAGTTGAGATAATGCCCGTATGCGTTCCGCTATATGTTCATAGTGTTTTAAGTACAAAGCTAAATAAATATATAATGAAAGACGCAAGTGCAAAAAACAAGGCGCTGTAGTCGCCCAACAAAATATTAACTTACATTCAAATAATGTTTCCCAAACTGAGTTAACGCGTTGTCCTTTTCCCAGAACACAAGGTTCATTTTCCTTTATCTACTAATAGTTAGCAGTGATGAAACATATACCTACGCAAAACAATTAATTAACCTTAATGGGCACAGGCAAGTTGCGACGTCTGATTACATTAGAAACAGAAGGTAGAAAATTATAAAGGTTACTTTAGTTTCCCTTTTAGTTGGCGTTTTATTTACTGTGGCAGGTCAATAATTAATTTTACGTAAACTAAATATGGGATTTACTGACATTCAAATAATTAAGTAAATAAAAACAGTCGTACTTTATTTCTGTCCGATTTAGGACATATTAGAGTAAACTTGTTTGGTGTTTTAGCTCTCTTATTCTTCTACGTCTTCGTCACAAATTTAACAATCATTATCATATTAGCCATAAGACGTCTACTGCTGGATTTTCTGGTACGTGGTCTCCATTAACCTTACCACACCCTTGGTCATTAGTTCTACGTACCAAACGGCCTGCCCACTGGCACTTAACTAACTGATCCACCGGGCAATATCTGTAAATTTTGTTCTGTTGCGAATCTCCTCATTCCTGATTCGTTCGCGCAAAGACACTCCGAGCATTGCCCTCTCCAAAGCTTGTTGAGCTATTTTGAGTAGTCTTAGAAGGCCAATGGTAAGAAACTACGTTTTGCTGCCTTTAATATTAAATTTAAATGTTATTTGTTAATACAATCCGTAATAATAACGAATTTACACAACATCTCATACATCGTACTGACTCTAAGTAAGTCGCTCTACTGTAACGCATATTTAACACCTAAACATAGAAATAACATAAATGTTAATTAAATCAATGTTTGTCTTTGGTGAGGTTTAAACCTAAGACCCCCGGCGCTAAGATAGGGTCATTGGTATATGCGTCAACGGACCAGTCAAAATAGCACAAATGTCTTTCAATGCTTCTCAAACTGAAATTTAAATTCAATAAAATAATAATAACTTTATTCAACAACAAAAGGTAAGTTAAACTAAAATACATTTTTATACTTAGGTACCTAAACTAGGTCTAGCCTGTTCTTATAGGCACCTAAAATATATACCTACTTGAAAACAATAAAATTTATTAAACTCATTTTCCTTCAATTGTGCTGCTTTGTTTCAAATTCCTAGTTTGTATATTTGATGGACAAAAGCAGTATTAAATTAACTTTTCTCTCTTTCCCACATGACAAATTGAGAATTGTATATATTGTCAAAATCAGAATTTAATGCGGAGGCCGTATGAAGTGTGACAATGGTATCACAAAAATAAGTTTAGCCTAACTTTACGAGTTCAATGGTTAGTTAATCTAAACAGTTACGTTGTTATGTCAATAACCTATTTATGTATGTGTAGCAAACACGACATGAAAACTGCGCTCTGCGATTTCCAATACGCTTGCCCAGTGTGGCAGTTATGAGCAAGATTCCCTCTCCCTTGGAAGGCCTATGTCCAGCAGTGGACTTCAAATGGCTGATATGATGATGGTAAAATTAGAACTCAAGATATAGATAAAGGGAGAATTTGACCATAATTACCGCACTGGACAAGGGTGTTGGCCATCACAGAATGCCGCTTCGCGACCGGAATACTGCTGCCCATCCTCGCCCTGTTGCATTTGAACTACATTGCTTCGGGTGATATTCCAGCATCTTTTAGTGTCGTTGTTTTATAAAAACCATTATATTTGGATCTCGAATTAGAAATATCGATAAATATAATAGAGAATATTTTCTCCCTGTTTCTTGCTATTTAATTAAAGTACTACTTGACAGATTTTAATTTTTTTTAACTATTGGAGAACTCTTCCTTCTTTACCGAGTAAGAAAGGTTGCATAATAATTTTACAAAACAAAACAAAGAGATCCATGGATGTGCAAGATTAGAATTGTTGTACGTTTGTATCGAATAAATATAAAAAACCACTAAGTTTCATCATCATATCAGCCGCAAGACATCCACTGCACTGACATAGATCTGCGTCCATCGGGATCCTGCAATGTTAGTCAGATAGTCTGTCCAAATTGTGGGTGGACGTCTTAAGCTGTGCTCGCCGGGACGTGACCTCAATTTCAGAACCATATCGTTCATCGGTTTTGCGTGCTTAGTGCCCTGCCCACTGCCACTTCAACTTGCTAATTCACCGGGCTTTACCTAGTTTGGTTATTTTACGGATCTCTTTATTTCCGATTTAGAGACTTGGCTCCTTTGGCCGAGCATTGCCCTCTCTATAGCTCGTTTGGCTATTTTGAGTTTGCTAGTAAGGCAAAAGGAAGCCCGGTTACAAGCCAAATAACGTTATATATTTTTCTTAGTTGAAAATTTCCCGCGCAGTCGCGCGTCTAATGTCATTCTATTTTATCTGTGGTAAAATAATTATAACCTAAAAACGTCACATTGTCATAATCTGAGCAATTACTTGTTTAAATAAAATACCACTAAAATAGTTGTGATTGGGAACTGACATTGTAAATAATAACATTAAATATATTTGTCTTTGTATCTCTCTGGTCGGTCTCGCGAAATGGGAGCTATGAGATAAAACTGCGAGACGCTGCTAGTTTATACATATAAATAAAGTTGAAATATCTGCTTATAATATCATAGTAACAAATTTTTAAAACAAGTGTAACAAAAATAAAGATTGTATTTTTTAGTTTTTCTGTCTGTCCTGTATGAAGTAAATTCTGAAACGGCTTCACTGATTTTCAATGACGGATAGCTGATTTGCAGCAAGGACTAACTTAGACTACTATCCTCTAAAGACTCAAAAGAGAGAACTAGAGTATCAAGGAAAAGAAAAAACTTTACGTGAAACTGCGGGGAATTGTTAGTATTTAATAAAAGTGCCTTGGCGTTGACCTCCACGTCCCCGCGTAGGCGTCTTCCCACGGGAAATAGTATAGGAACAGTTCTAAATTCCAAATCCGGGCTAAAATTATTTTCAAATATCTATTTCGGTTATTTGTATTTGTTATAAAGTTGTGGAATTTTTATTATTTATGGTATCTGAATATAGAAGCACAACGGATTTATGGAAAACTTTATATATAAAAATTTGGTGTCATGTTATTTGTCCGTGATGAACTTCTTATGAAGAGGTCAAAACTAAAGTCTCTTTACACGGTCGAATCAGAAATGAAGAGATCCGTAAAGTTATCCGTAAAGATTAGAAAATGGTAGTGGATAGGGCACTTAGTACGCAAAACCAATGGCCGATGCGGTAGTAAGGTTCTGGAATGGAGACCACGCACTGGTAAGTGCAGCGTAGGGTTTAAACCGCAGGATCTTGCTGGACGCAAGACACATATAATCGTTCCTATTGCAGATCACTCGGGATCGGGGAGGCCTATGTCCAGCATTTGACATCCTCCGGCTGATTTTGCCGATCATGTCGATTCATACAGCATCTAATACATTTACTATTGACTCCTAGATAAGTAGCTTGTGTTACGAGATAATAGCATAGAACGAACACAAATATTCATCATTTTAATGTTTGTCCTGGATGGCGATCGAACCCAATTATACAATTATAATATACAATTTTTGAAGGACAAGAAATTAAAAAATAAGCCAAAAATGAAGCTGCAATTGATACAGTCACAAATTAACACTGAAAAGAATCTGGTTGATGGCCATAAAAAGTAGAAAGTAAATACTCTTTTAAACCTTGTCACAGTAAAATAAGAAAGCATTCGTACTAAGACCAACTGTAATAGCTACTGTGTCAGGGAGCAAAAGTATGTAAACTATTCGTGAGCGTACTCCTCAGTCGGTCATCAGGTCTATCTAAGTTATTATAACAGTGAACCAATCATCACCAATCGATAACAAACTCATTCCGAACATTAGCCAATGTTAGAACTGAACATTTAGGACGATATCTAAATCATACGGTATTGCGGCCATGCATAACCCTTCTTTCAATCTCAATTACTAAGTTAGTATTTGTTTTATCTTACATTGTTTTCTTTTTTCTATTTTCATTGCTAATTATCTAGTTTAATTCTTCAGCCATTGGAAGTTCACTGCTGGATATAAGCCTGCCCAAGAAAAAGAGAGTTTTGTCTACAATTACCGGGCTGGGCAAGTGTGTTGGCAATCGCAGAGCGCAGCTTTCCTGACTATGGTGCTGCGGCCCATCCCCACCCTGTGCATAATAGCTATATTCTTTCGGGTGGATATACTGCCACCTGTTGGTTTCGGTACCTTAATCGCATCTTAGTAGTGATCCTATCTTGTGCACTTGTGGGTTCAATTCCCACCCAGAGCAAATATTTATAATATGATATTTGTGTTTGTTTCGTATCTAGGTATAAAATTTATGTATTTAAGTAGTACATATATTTGTTATTGTTCTATTAGCGTCCATAGCATAAGGGCTTTAAGCGAAATACCACGGGGTCAGGTCAATGTATGAGACGTTTTGGGAATTTATTTAATATTATCATTATTATGACTTCATTGTTAGTGTTATGTTTATCATGGAGAATATCTTTGTGAAAATACTAATATTTGCCGAAATCTCATTGATTTGTAGTGTTTTATTGTTCTGTGATTCTATTTTGTGTCCATAACACAATAAATAAATAGATACCTAAAACCGGCCATTTAATAACTCTCTTTTGGTATCGCTGCCAGTATATTGCCTCGGGTGAAACTTTATTGGGCAGTCGACCGTAAAGGGAATTAACCTGTTCACTTACATAAATAAAATCCACAGGTAAACAAACTGTAGTAGAATTTGTTCGATCTTTCTTACCTTTGTATCTATCTGGCTGGTTGGGACGAACGTTTGGTGTTGGATTATTGGTTTCTTGAGTATTCTAGCCAACATTTGATAATATATCTTTTTTTCTTTTTTTTAGATCGGATTTACAAATATACAGCCTACATTATCACAAGGATATCACTAACGCGACGGGGATGCTTCTGCCTATTCCCACATTATTGATTTTCACTGCCCTGTTTCAGGTAACATTGCAGCTCAAATGCATAGGGCGGGGATGGGTAGAAGCAACCCCGTCACGAACATGGTTGGCAAGAACGGCAATTATGGTCAAAAAACCTCCTTTCTTGGAGAGGCCTATGTCCAGCAGTGGACTTTTCATGGCTCGTATGATGATTGTGATACTTTTCTACTTGCCGAGGAATTTCGACAGAGTAGAATAATACAAGGCATTGAAGCTAACAGATGGCGGTATATCCACCCAAAACAGCGTAGCTCGAATGCTAGAGAGAGGAAATGGGCAACAGCATTTCCGTTGCGCTACGATTACTACAACTCCTGCTCAGCGCGGCAGTTATGGGCAAAATTGTTGGGGAGGCCTGGATCCACCAGTGGATATTCTACGGCTGGTATTTCTTTATAATCAGATCACATTAGTCCTTATTAAGTCGACTAAATATAGACGATAGTCGATGGACTAAATATGAACTAATGTGAGTTAACTACAAAAAAATAAAAATTCTAATGTTAAAATAAAAAATAAAATCAGGGAAGGTAGAAAATAATTTCTTGTGTGTATGTATATCCAAACCAACTCTCTTAGTAAAACAACGACTAGTCTAGACAAAGCCAATTAAATATAAAACTCTGTGTTGATACTTTTCTAAAGAAGAAACAACCTTTTCAAGTTAAAAGGTTGTAAATAACCATGTTAATATAATAAAAAATGTCTGTTATGCTTTTCAGCTTAACCGGAACCCCGATTTTCATTGGAAGTAAATCTTTACATTTTTTGGTTAGCATTTGTGAAAAACTTATGTAGGAAATTCTTACTTAATACTATTTATGCTAATTTTGTTTTTATTGAACCTAAAGGATAACAGTAGTAGCAGAATAAGGAAATGAATACACTAGCGTGTTATCAACCTCGTGACTTGAAGATATTATATCACATTATATAGCAATTTCACTGCAACTGTAACCCTTCAAACCGAAACATAAGAATTTGGCGGTAGAAATAGGTGAGACTGAGGTATCAATAAAGACCTTTGCATGAGATCTTCATTGTGCATTGTTTGTCTGTTCATAAATTTGTCTTTTCGAGACTAAACGGCTAGACGGAATTTAATTAAAATTGACGTGAAACTTAACAAACGGCAAAGACTAAATTTAATCCCGAGTAAGTTCCTGCAGGGCATTTCTTTTTATTACAAAAGACTTATTATTAATTAAAATAAACAGGTACTTTTATATTTAGGTAAAAATATAAAGCATATTTAATTTTTTTCTATGCAAACAGTTAACTTTACAATTCAAATGACCGATGACCCTTATAACCTCATAGGACATAAGTCATTTAAACATTAAAACTAGTCTGCCCGCATCAGACGAGTCTTACATATATTTTTCTTGTAGATTGCCGTGTCGTACCGAAAGAGTAGAATAAACAGTGCCTTCTACTGCACAATCGCGAAAGCTGCACTCTGCTATTGCCAACACGCTTGCTCAGCGCGGCAATTGTGGGCAAAAAACCTCCTTTCTTGAGAGGCCTATATCCAGAAGTGGATATAGGCCTCTCCAAGGAGATTGGAAGTCCAATAGATGATATAAGGTTCCTTATGCGATCCACCAGAACAAACCGTCAAAAATAAGTGATGGTCAAAAAACTTCACTAGCGCCGTCGTTAATAAACTATCAAAACATAAATATCAGTCCCGTCAATGTTACTTACCGTAGAGTACTGGAGTAGAATAGTATTTTCCTCTGTACCGAGTCTCGAAAGGGGCGACTAAGGTACCGGAACGCGGTATATCTATCCGAAACAGTGCAGTACAAATACAAACGGGTCCCCACCCTTTTGTATTTGTACTGCATCCCCCAGTCGCAAAGAATAGCATAGGCAAAATCCCGCTTTCTTGAAGAGTACTAACTAACTAAGAGTACAGAAGTAGACTTTCTACGGCTGGTGTGATAATGATGATGAATGCTCTTTTAAGTAAATTGCAAGGTATACAATAAATTCCTCAAGCTATATACATCTGCGTTCTATAAGAGCTGCATAATTCAGAAACTCAATAAAGGACCCGAATGAAAGGAAATATTCGAGAGGCTTTCACGGGTAAAGTAAAGAGATGAAAATTAACCTCGTTGACCGAACCGACTTTGTTTTCGTTTCTTGAGGCATTACCATACTGGAGTGCTTTGGCAACGACACAGCTAGCGAACGCTCTTTTCGATGATTTCGCATTTGTCTTTCAGTCAACAGTCAACAGTGGAACAGTCTTGTGTATGTTATGTGTGTGTCGTTAATTTAAATAAAGGATAGAATAAAGAAAAACTTTCGAATAAAAATCTCCCTGAATTTTAACTTGCATTGACATTTTCTAAACGAATTTACTAAATATTTTTCACTGGCATATATCCAATTTTACTGGCTTAGTAAAATATTTACTCTCCTTGTACTAGGTGTTTTAAGTGGCGACTAAGTTACCGAAACCGACAGAAAGCGGTTTCATATAAGCCACTGGAAGTCCACAGCTGGGGGGCATAGGCCTCCCAGAGAAATGGTTACTTTAGGTCATAATTGGCATGCTGGGCAAGTGTATGGGCAATTGCAGAGCGCAGCTCTTGTGAATGGGACGCTGTTGCCCATCACCGTCCTGTAAATTTGAGCTACATTGTTCAGGATGGGTATACCGCTAGCTGTTCCTTAGTCACCTCTTACGACACCTGGTACAGAGGGAGGGAAGAAGTCTTCTCTGCCACTACTTCATGGCCATGGATGGTGGTATATCCACCCGAAACAACGTGGTGAATGAATGATCGCATAACTACGCTCTTCGATTGACACGATGCCAATGCCTGCCTAGTGCCATTCTTTAAAGGCGGAATTCCCGCAACATATTGATGTTAGATTATTACATTAGATTAGATTACATTATTACAATATATTACTATTGTTAAATGTAAAAAGGAGTTAATTTCAATACTTATGAGAAATAAATGTTCAAAACTACTCAGAAAAAAACATTTATATGATGATGTTTACATTTATTTTGTATCTGTGCAAAATATTTGTATTTAGTTATTATGTTTATGATTTGTTATCTGTTGTCTGATGTCTGTAACGACAAGCGCTTCAAGCGACTTATAAAAAACATTAAATAAATAATATATATTACAATTGTCGCTTATCGTTTAGAGCGATCTCTTTCAGGCAACCAGGTAATGATGTAGCAATCTAAAAGCAATTACCCGAGTTCCGAAACTAACGATACCACCAAGTGTTCCAGTGAACGATCCCCTAAGCAAAGTAAGGCAAGTTTACTTTCAAATTGCCGTTCGCAGTTCTGATGACTTCGAGACGAGGATGGTTCGATTTGTTTGAGTTTACTTTGAAATTATTCTTAACTTCACCTCCCCATTCTGAGTAGCTTGGGATGCTAAGTTTTCAGACAATTGTCGAAAATTTTTGACAAGAATTTATTACGGGAACCTTCGATATTCCTAGTCCTTCAATTTTAAAGGTTATGTTAATTAAAGTTAAAGTAATTGTTTTTTGTTATCATTGTAACAAGAAAAGAACTTTGACTACAATTTTAAACACTAAGAACAGTCGTCATTAGAAATATTGTATTCGATTTCGTTTAATGCAAAGTGGATACATAATATGAATTACGTTCCTCTTTAAAAGAACCTGTAAGAACATCTCCGATGGAACGTCCATCTTCGATGTTACTTATAACCATTGTCTTATGCCGTATCTATCTGCCGCGAGGTACCCACCGAGTAGAATAGTACCAAGTATCAAGTGTCATAAGAGGCAACTTAGGTATGGTACCAAAGCCGACAGATGGCGATAAATCCATTCAAATCAGTGCGGGGGTGGGCAGTAGCATTCCCACCGCGAAAGCTGCGCTCTGCGTTTGCCAACATGCTTGCCCAGCGCGGCAATTATGGGCAAAATTCCGCCTTTCTTGGGAAGGTCTATGTCCAGCAGTGGACTTCTGGTGGCTGATATGATGATAATGATGATTGTCTTGTACTAGACTTTGTACTTTGTAGAGTTTGTACCTTTTAAAATTAATAGAATCATGTCCCTTAACTGTTGTAAGGAGTAAAAATTCAGGTCATATCAGGACATCTACTGTTAGGTTCTATGATGCCATCCCAAGAAGGAGTTTGTTGGCATAATTATTTCGTTGCCGACCCTTATATTATAGCAACCCAGCCCTGTATTTGGGATAAATCCGTTAGACTGTAATCACTGGCACAGATAGAAATAATCTGAATGGTAAAAAGGCCTTTTTAAAACCAACACTAGCCTTCCTCGAAACCTGACGATCGGAAATTTAAACTGAACTCGCAACTCAAACAGACGTCTCGGGGATCCGATCGGGGCAAGTGGCGTTCTTTCTAAAATAAATAGCAGCGTTACACGAACAAATGCACGCCGATTTAGCGGTGCATCGTGACTACACAGGGGGACGGTGCAAGTTGAAAGCGATGGCAAGTCACAAATTAATATGTTATAATACTTAGACCAAATTACAAGTTTGGTGAATTTGGACCACCTTTATATGGAACTAAGCACTTGTGGTACGGACTGATGTTCGTATATTATGCAACATTACAAATATCACACTTAAAAATACATATTTTTAACACCCAGACATAGTACAAACACAAATATTATCATGTTAATGTCTGTCTGGAAGGGGAACGAATCCACAACCCTTGGCGCATTAGATAGCATCGCGACTTTAAATAATGCTAAGTGGCATATAGCACATGAACGATGAGCATTCTTGTTATATTTCAGTATAGCCTAATTTATTTCGTCCGAATTATTCTCTTGCATTTTATACCAATACACCCTCTATTTTTCATTTATATAAAAAGTCAAATTTATCAACCTTGTAGTTGGTTCATCTTTATATTATATCATTATATTAGGTGTAGGATGTACTTCATCGTTATATAAGGTGTAGGATATTCACTGCTGAAAATCGATATCCTTCACAAAATACTCAATAATATATATATTTATTAATATAGTCTAATATAGGGTGTTTATTGGAATATAAGATTTTAAGTAAATAATAATATAAAATAAATATAACCACATTTAAACGGCGTTTATATATATTTTTTTACATATTGACGCTTCTATATAAAAAAAAACCAACATCACGACATTGCCAGATCACAAAACACAATTAGCACCTTCATGGGTGGAAATTCGAATATTCAACATTAAATGTCGAACTTGTTTAAGTAGTAATTATACACGTCCAACGTCTTGAAATTTCATCTATAACTCTTGAGTACAATTACAATTGCCGAAAGGTATTCGAAACGTCGATATAAATTTTAATACGAGATATTATGTAAAAAAAAACGTTAAAATGATGTTGAAAAATAGTTTTAATTTAAATAGCGAATACATAAACAAAGAAAATTTTATGAATTTTACAGATTGGTATGTTTTTTTTTGCATTAATGACTAACAACCACACATACCATTTTTCCACTAGTAAGCGCCAACGCAGCCTATAGACATTCGTATTATTGTAAGAATATCTAGCGCTGTTGTGACTGCATGATATTATGTCACATTTCCTAGTAATTTTTCTGCTGTCACTGCCTGTGGAGACAGCATTTTGAACATTGCTGTTTGATGGTAGAAAAATACAAGAGTAAGGTAGCAATACCGTGTGGTACCAGCAAATTAGAATAGTGGCTCACCGTGGACCAGGTGTCGAAAGATGCGACTAAGGTATCAAAACCGACAGATGGCGGTATTTCCATCCGAAACATAGCGTAGAAACGTAGCTCAAATGTACAGGACAGGGATGGGCAGCAGCAGCACGACAATTATGGGCAAACTTCTCCCCAACTGGGGAGGCCTTTATCTCAGAGTGGACTTCCAATGGCTGATATGATGGCAGTTTGGTACTTCCATGCAGACGATCTTTATTTGAGGTCTTCTTCATCTGAGAGATCATTCTATGTCTGTGTATTTAAGTACTTTTTAGTGTTACTTGATAAAAAAAAATCAAAAACGTAACCCTTACCACTTGGAGTTTTGAAAAGTAGATAGTAGCCGATTCTCAGACTTACTGAATATGCATAAAAAATTTAATAAAAATCGGTCAAGCCTATAGCCGGAGGAGTATGGAAACGAACATTGTAATATGAGAATTTTATAAATTAGATTATTTTTCCCGCTTATCTCTTATCACACGTCCGGTATGCAAAAGAGACGTATTCCAATCTGAAAACGCTTGAACGGTATAGATCGGCGCGTTGAGTACGATCAAGCGTAATGTGTGGGTAACTAGCGCTCCATGAAATATTTATGTGTTAGATGTTTAGAGGAATCTGTTACGAGACGCCAAGCCAATCTGTGTTGCTCTTCAATTGGCTGGAGATGTTATGAATATCATACATATTTCGTGAAATTAATTTTGCAGGTGTTATATCAAGGGTATCAATTACATGAAGGTCGATTGCAACTCAGCTTGTTGTAAGGTTGTCCCTGTTTATTTTATCATGATTTTGGTGTTGTGCACACTTCTTTATTTTGATTCGAAATTTGTTAACCAATAAGTAGAGTATATTCTTCTTTTTCAGTCTCGACTTAGTAGACTTTTTATAACATTTGACGAGCCCGAAGGCGCAGTTAGTAGTGATCCTATCTGGTACGCTAAGGTTTGTGGGTTTGATTCCCATCCAGAAAATACGTTTATATGATAAATATTCATCTTACCATCGCCATAGGGCCTATCGTTATTATTAGTTATTAAAGGAAACTAATTTAAATTGACAATAATGATAAAAACTTGGTATCTTCAATCACTTCGTTTACTTCGTTGTTTTATTGTTTCACTGACTTCCAATTAAAACAATGCTGATACCTTAAGAGATTAGGTCTTGGACCAATGGTTCATTCAAAACCGAATATTTTCGAGAAAAAGCTACTTGTCATTGAGGCTTAAGGCGGGGTTTTTCGGATGACTTGAATCGTCCCCATGCCGGGGGACTGTGCTACCATCATGCTATCAAGACCTTAACAGACACGTCGAAATTTTTCTAGTATTCTATTTGTGCTGTGAAATCAGCGCCATTATTAGAATTCCTTTTGTAGATAATTTCTTATTATCTTAAATACAATTCAGCATTTTTTATGCATAAAATCTCCAAATTTTCTTAGAGTTGGGATAAGTGTTTTTTCTTTATCGTTTGCTCCAAACTTGGAAAAGGTTGACATAAGTGTTTGTATAACATTAAACAGATAATGCATATATACTCAGCATAAAAAGATTACTATAAAAATCGGCGAGTCTGCTAACGGCATGATAAAAATACAGGTTTAAGTCTCAACTGAAGCCTGAGACAAGATGATGTCTTTCTAGTAACTTAAATAAAATTAAGCGCTTTCTATACTTAAAAGATCTAAAGTAACATTTTGTAGCTTGAACTTGTTTAGCATGTAAGTTATAATTAAAACAGCTATTAAAGTAAATGACTTCACCAAAAAAGGGAAGGGTAAGATCGATAATTGAAAGAGATTTATCAATTAATTGTGTAGAATAATATTGAAAAGCGTTAATTACTTTAATATTATACTATAACGAAGTCGTCATTGTAGATAGAAGTGCTTGAAAACCATATGCGAATGTAACTTCAAACTCAGTACAAAATCCAGTAATGAAGATGTAAAGTTAGTATGAAACATTGCGTTTTTAGACGACTTCATCGAAAAAAGAAAGTGTAAGATCGATACTGAATGGAGATTTATCAATTAAATGCGTAGAATATTATAATGAAGCTTTAATTAATTAATTGTTATATTACAATAAAGTTATTGTTGTGGACAGAAGCGCTTTAAAACCACATGCAAGTGTAGCTGCAAGCTCAGTTCAAAATCCAGGAATGAAGATATAAAGTTAGAATAAAACTTTGCTGTAACATAAGACTTTATCGACAAAAGGAAGTGCGAGATCGATAATTGAAAGGGGATTTATCAATTAAATGCGTATAATAATATTGAATATTTAAGAGTTATACTATAAAGAAGTCATCATTGTGGACAGAAGCGCCTGAAAACCACATGCAAGTGTAGCTCCAAACTCAGTTCAAAATCTAGGAATGAAGATATAAAGTTAAGATTTAACTTTGCTGTTTCTGAAGACTTTATCGACAAAAGAAAGTGCGAGATGGATAATTGAAAGGGGATTTATCAATTAAATATGTAGAATAATATAGAGATGCGTCAATTAATTAAATGTTATTCCATAATAACGGAGTCATCATCATTGTGGAGGGAAGCGCTTGAATACCACATGCAAGCGTAGTTTTAAATTCAGTAATAATTATGTTTATAATGTTTTACCAGACAAACAAATTGACATCCAAAACCGGCTTTGTATTCTAAAACAATGGACCGATTGAATAGGCTGTGATTGTCGCGCAGTCGAACGAAATCCAATTTTAGCACGATTGAACATTTCACAAACCTGCATTTATTAAAGCCGTTTCTAACTGCGTTTTATATAGTTTCTTTTGAAGACGGTTATTATTGAACGTTGATGGCCTTGAAAACTGTAAATTGATCACTTAGAGTCGAGCCTACTAACTTTAATATTTATAACTAGCAGCTCCTCGCGGTTCCACCCGCATAGTTTTGGTTCCTTAATATAAATGCAATAAAAGTAGTAAGTTACACTTCTGTCAATGAAAATCCAATTATTTTAATTCACATAAAAGGATATCGTTACAACTTATAACCCAAACACTATAAGGAACTTATAACCCAAACATGACAATTTATTGAAATAACTTTGAAAATTTAAAAACTTTAATAAAACCATGCACCCTCTCTTTCAACCCCTTAAGGAGTAATTAAAAAAAATATATTTTATACGAGTATCATAACTTTCACGTGTATCAACTTTCACCCTAAGCATTGTTGATCAAATGTAACACGGCGGGAAGGGACAGCAGCATTCCCATCACGAAGTAACGTTCTGAGATTTCCATTACGCCTGCACAGCGTAGGAATAGGTAATTTCTCCTTTGTTGGTGGGGTTACTTGTGGTCCGGCAGTGAAAGATGTACCGCTGCTATGAAGATGATGATAGTCAAACTAACCCTTTTCTAAAGTACTAAAATCTCTATACTTTGGTACCCGTGTTATGTACGTAATTTAATATACGATGTCTGTAGCACTAATGAACTGTAATTTTCAGAAGTTCTAAAACAAGTCCCCGGAAAACTCTATGTACCAGGTCTTCATGAGTTCCGTAACACCTTTGGGGATCTTCAACTAAGTTACTGTACGTTAAGCGAACTGTCTTCATAAGTTAGCGGATAAAGCGTAAGATTCTCAATCCAAAGATGTCGTTTCCGAACACCACAAGGGACATTTGCTTCAAGAGATTGTTCCCTGTTCGATTAAGTTATCAATTGGTTTATGTCAATTAATGGTCATTTCCGGTTAATTGATTTATTAAGAAGGATTAAGTTGAACGAATATATCGACTAATAATACTCGAAGAGTAATAATTATCATAATAAAATACTACGTAAAGTGAAATACTTGTACCGGTTTGATGGGTGAGAGAGGCAGTGAAGTTACTCGGTAATGTGACATAATATCTTTAAGATAGAGTTCAATTCATAGATTTCATATTAAAGAAATGCGCTTGAGATAAATACCCTTTTGATATTACTAAAGCCTATATCTAACCCGGACTATACGCTTGTTTGTCGACCTATATACTAAATAACGACTTACCTAATAGAGAAGTACCGTGAGGTACCGGCAGAATAGAATAGTACCTCCCACTGCACCAGGTGTCGTAAGAGGCGACTGAACCGCTCCGCGTTATTTCTGATGATTTTTAGCCATCAAATCTTATCGAAAGACATGAAAATTAGAACGCCGAAAATGCCGAATTTGGAACGAGAGCCGAAATAAAGTTATCCACTATCGCAATCCGAGCAGAATAATTGAAAATTAACAGTCAGCGCGACAATTTGGTATGCATTGTTCAATAACACGACTGAGCGTCGGTGCTTTGATACGGCGGCTAATGGCGCCTCTAAATACCTATCTGGCAGACGTGAGCTGAATCCACCCGCCTTCACTCGGAATTGGCTACAGTTCCATGGAATTGGTTGGAGGAATAAGAACAATGAATATAGTTACTAGAAGAAAATTGTACAAGGAAGCACTATTAACACTGAGAAACATTCTTCATAAAGATCGCAAGTAGATTTTGAAGCTTAAATACTCTTTGATAACGTATATATTTGATTATAAGACCAGGTCGACAAACAAGCATACGGTCCACGTGATAGTTATCTTCACTAGGCTGCGCTATACGAGTATACGCTTGTATTACCACAAGGATATTACTAATGCGTTGACAATCTTGTGATTAATATTTAAGTGTGTTGTGTCAGATTACCCGTAAAAATTTACTCTCTTTATTTCCCTTCAAACTGGAACACAGCAATGTGGGTACTGTTTGGTAGTGAAATAGGTGAGAGTGAGGTACTAATGCAGGTGATTTCTTTTTGAGGTCTACCTCATTGTTTTACTTCGTTCCAGTATCAAAATTATCATCAATACAGCTATTGGAACTCTATTGCTGGATATAGGGCTTCCCAAGACCGGAGAAAATTGCTCATAATTGCCACGCTGTGCAAGCGTGTTGGTAATCACAGAGCGCAACTTTCACGATAGGAATGCTGCTACCCATCCCCACCATGTGCGTTTAAGCTACACTGTCTCGGATGGTTATACCATCTGTTGGTTCTGGTAGCTTAGTCGCCTCTTACTGCATCTGGCACAGGTGGAGGTACTAATCTATTTTTCCGGTACCTCAAAGTGCTAGTATATTTATAAGATATATTATAAGAAGCGAATAAAGCGCTATAATTAACAGATGGCGATATATGAACCTGAAACAACACAGCTCTAATGCAGGGCAGAGATCACCATCCTCATCATCATACCAGCCATTGGAAGTCCACTGCTGGACATAAGCCTCTATGAAAGGAGGTTATTTGCCCATAATTGCAGCTTTGTGCAAGCACATGTGCAATCGCAGAGCACAGCTATTGAGACGTTGATGCTGCTATCCATCCCCGCCCTGTGCATTTGAGTTGCAGTGTTTCGGATGGATAAACCCCCATCTATCCGTTTTCGTACCTTAGTCGCCTCTTACGACACCTGGCACAGTAGGAGGTTCTTTTATTCTGCCGGTACCTCACGGCAGGGATGAATAACGGCATTCCTGTTGAGAAAACTACGCTGTGCGGTTGCCACTACGCAATCAGAGCGCGGTAACTATGGGCAAATATTCCCCTGTAAAAAGAGGCCTATTTCTAACAGTGGACGTTCTGCTCGGCTGTTGTGATGATAATTACTTAATTCATGTTCAGAAGTCCTTCAGAAATCCTGACTTGCAGCCTGACTTCTCAAGGTTTGGACTGTATGATAAGTTATGAGATGCGTATCTTTAAATGATTATACTACCAACCTTTATGGCTCAGAAATATTCTGATTAAAACTAGACTAGATATAAATAAATAAATTTGAGTCACATATATTAATTTAATAAAAAGTTCACCAGGGGTGGAGAACTTAAAAAAAGTGATGTATCAAGCCGCAGTGCGCCTTGTCGTGTATACGAAGTACTACGCTTAGTGATGAAAATAAGAAGAATTTATTAATCACTTCGTTGTTCTACGATTTTGAATACAAAAGACTGACATTATTTGTCTAACTCGAGTAGACAGCAAAGTTGACAGTCACCCCGCGATTCTTCGTTCTAACTTCGTTAGTCTCGGCCACTGCCCCCTCATGTAATTGATAAATTGAGTTGCCCCCTTCGGGATCTAAGTAGGTAGAAAATGTAATATCATTGATGAAGTTACCACTTCCATTTCGCTTCTTAGTATTTGGGTTCTGTTAAGTAATGGTTGTACGGCTGAGTATATATTTCTGTACCCAGTGAATTGAAAACGAAATTGATCTTTTACGCCTTTAATTGAATTCCTCAAATTTATAATAAAAGCTTTCGTTATATATTCATTTATTATGCTAAGTTACATACAGACAGTTGTATATTTTATGATAGATATAGTCTTGTAAGCAAACATGTGAACCTCTTTAGACTATGATAAAAATTGTGATTGAAAAACTATTTTCTAACATTAAAGTTCGTAAATCAGAAGATAATTAATCATATATTTAACGATCTATTACTAAAGGAGTAACTACTGACACACCAGCGTTCCCGTTAATATCAATAATTTAAACGTAAGATACAAACAAAATATTATAACTATTATTGTTGTGCCAAGGTAGCTCGAGGCTTGAAATATTCTAAAGCAGCCTCAGCCTCTATAGGTAGTACTTTATCAGTAAAGATGACTGAGAGAGGGATTTAAAAAAAAAACTACAACTTTTGAATTTTTTTATCTAACGGTCATTTTCAGTTACCTGCTCTCAATTTAAAAACGTTTTTTATTATACGTAGTGAACGCATAAATGTAAAAAGAATGTAGGTTCTTTTCTCAGACATAATCATATTGGAAGTCTATTGTTAAACATAGGCCTCCCGAAGAAAAGGGGTAGTTTTGCACATAATTGCTGCGCTGGACAAGCGTGCTTGGATCGCAGAGCGTAGCTTCGCATCGGGGATGATGCTGCCCATCCCCACCTTGTGCATTAGAGCTACAATATTACGGATGGATTTACCGCCATCTGTCGATTCTTGTACCTTAGCCGCCTCTAAAAACACCTGGTACAGTTGAAGGTACTATATATATTTATCTGACAGTACCACACGGTACTATATTCGAAGGGCCCAATTGCGCAGATGGTGATCCTATCTTATGCGCCAAGGGTCGTGGGTTCGATCCCCACACAGAACACTTGTTTATATAATGATATTTGTGTTTGTTCTGTGTCTGCGTGTTAAAAATATGTATTTAAGTGTTATATTTGTGATTCTTCTGTTGTCTGATGTTCGTAACACAAATGCTTTAAGCGACTAACCACGGAGTCAGGTCAATGTAGGAGATGTTGTGTGAATACTTACATACATTTCTCATAAAATTTCAAGTGATCTTACCTGATTTTTAAATAAGCTTAAGCACAAGTACAAGTACACCAAGCCTTTTATACATTACAAAACATAATTACAAACTTTCCAGTGAAGATAATAATAAATCTCAAATTCTACACAAAACTTGCAACAGGCGGACAGCTGCCCGTCAAATATCATGTCTAACTGAATGATAACGATATTTAATTCACGCATTTACCTAAAATGTCTTTTGCGATTCAAAAGTTAGGTTATTATTCTATGATAAATTACTTTGAAGATGGTTACCTGATACTGTTTTCGTATTTTATTATGTTTCTTTACAAATTTAATAATCGAGTTAATCGTAACTATAATAAATTTCAAGAAAATAAATTCTAAAATATATAAATTCTTACAACATTTCATTCATTGACTTGATTCCGTGGTAAGTCGCTGAAAATACTTGTGTTACGAACTTGACGTTAGAGATTTTGTCAGCGATAAAATTGCTTGAGATTAAAGTGCTTTAACCACTAGCTATAAGACAGAACTTTGTAGGCGCCGACGCCGGTTGGGGTTGTATTAGCGCCAAGTACTTAGATGGTGCTGGTAGAACCGTTATCTGGTGATAAAGACAGTGATCAGTTTTTTCAACAGGTTCTTTTCTGGTGGGTCGTGTAATTAACCTGCATTGAACTTAGTTTTAAGCCTCATCTAGTGCCGGCAGACTAGTTTAAGGTAAGCCTCATAAAATTATCTGTGTTAGATGACTTTTATGATCTCTTGGATCATTAGGGTCATCACGTCAAAATCACTTCTTTATTGTGTTTACAACAGGGAAGTGATTTTAAGTTATTTTTATCATTTTTTTGATGATTTAAAAGTGTTTGTAATGGGCTTACTTGAATAAAGTAAATTTAAATTTAACTTTTTAAGAAAAATATTTGTAATGCCTCCGTTGTCTGATATCCGTAATATGGGTGGATGTTTTGGGTGACTTATCTTAGAGCCAAATCAGTGTATAAGATGTATGAACTTATAAATAAATTTGAATATTTGTGTTGGTTCAGTGTAGTGTAGTGAGTAGTAAATATGTATTTAAGCGTAATATTTGTGTTTCCTCGGTTGTTTGATGTCCGTAACATGGATGGATGTTTAGGGCTTATCTCGGAATCAGGTCAGTGTGTAAGATGTTGTATTAGCTTATAAATAAATTCGGATTTGCAATAACTTACCCAAATTAAAATTGACTTATATTAGCAAAAGAATCAGCAGCGTTATCTATTCTTTGTTCTTGCACATTTTATTGGCTGCATATTAGGAGTGGCCAGATTTATATTGCAAAGTGAAGACACTGGCGGAAGTAGGAGGCACTGCGAGCTCTTTATTGTCGGCCAACCGGAAGGCGGGTCAGTAAAGCGGTGAATTACTACGTCCCAACCCATCTCTGAATTGTAAACATGTTTTTTGGTGTTCAGGATATGCAGTCGATACACTCTTGGTGTTATTTATTGGCTTCTGTTTGGCAATATTTCAACTGGTGAAATTTGTTGTTGTAAAGTTTTGGTATTGTAAGTACGTATGATTTCCCAAGGAACACCCTTTGAGTCCTGGCCAAGGACATTTTATAGAGAAATACCATTTTAGAAATGTTTCTTCTGTTTCTCGTGCTGTTATTCTAATACTAAAAATTCTAATACCAGCCATTGAAAGATGCCACTGCCTGGACATAGGCCTCCCCAAGATAGAGGGAATATTACCCATAAATGCTGCGCTGGGAAAGTGTTGGAAATTACAGAGCGCAGCTTTTGCGACGGGGATGCTGTTGTCCATCCCCGTCCTGTGCATTTAAGCTGTAATGTTTTGGAACGTTATATTGCCATCTATCGGTTCTGGTACCTTAGTCGCCTCTTTTGACACCTAGTACAGGGGGAGGTACTATTCTACTCTGCCGGACCTCATGGCTAATTGAGTGTTGTTATTGTTGAGAGAAAATTCTTATAAAAGACAAATAAGAGAAGAAAAGAATAAGAAAGTTATAGAAATCATAATATTTTTTTTATAATATTAATATCACATAAATTTCACATACCTGACTACGTGATAAAAAGCTTAGTACTTTATGTCAGATATATATTTAAGTGTCATATTTGTGATTCCATTGTTATCAATACTGGCTTTAAACGAGTTTGCTCAGAGTCAGGTCAATGTACGAGATGTTGTGAACTGATTATTATTAAAAAAAACACAACATCCTACTTGCATTAAAACTGTTTTGTTATCCATCACGAAAACCACGAGGAAGACACCTCATTACTAAAGCCCGCAGGACCTCCCGCGATAATAAAAACGATGTACGACGTGTGTAGAGGCTTTGGAATTTGGGAACTCGTTAAATGTAAAGCCGGTCCTAGGGAGAGCAGGGTGAATTTATTGTATGGCTGGGTGTAATGTGCTGATGGGAGCACAGCGCAGTTTCGCTTGAATAAAATATAGTGGTATGAGATTTTGAAATGTTTGCATTAAAAATATTGCTTTAAATTGCATTTGCTATTTTCCTTATGATGTTTGAATTTTATGCTGCTGAGAGTGTTTTAAGTATTTTATTTTTGTGAATCATCATTAATAGTCACCGTAGGATATCCACTGATGGACATAGCCCTCCTCAAGAAAAGGAGAAATATGTCCATCCTTACCGCACCGTGTAACGTAATGGTAAACACAGAGACTAACGTCGCAACCGGAATGGTGCTAGCCGTTCCTAACTTGTTGTATTTGAGTTGCGACATTTTGGAGGGATATACCGCCCTCTGTCGGTTCCGGTACATTAAGCTCCTATTACGACATCTGATATAAGAAGTTATTTTTCCAGGTTGAATAAAATTTTCCACTGGGTTAATGTGAGATAAGAGAAAGAAAGAATATAAGAAAGAAAGAAAGAAAGTCAGATGTATGGAACATCTGAGCAGTCCAATGAATTAGCGGCAGAAATTAAAGTGAGTAAGAATCCAAGAGGACATTTTTAAGAAAGATTTCTTAACTAACTAATCTAGAAGTTATTGGACAAGTCTAATTCCTGTGTCTATCGAAACTGAAAAGATTAGGGGCCTGATGGCGAAGATGGTAGCGATCCTATCTTGTGCACTAAGGTTCGTGGGTTTGATCCCTACGCCTGGGAATACATATATTCAACATGTATTTGAATGGTGATTATTTGTGTTTGTTCGTATGTACATAACTAGATATCAAAATTGCTTTTATGTAAAATGACCACCTATATGGAATTATATATATTCCAATGCAGTACGAATGATTGTATTCTATAACGTATTATTTGAATTCGTCGCTAGTGATATACCTTCGTCCCTTATATAGTTCATATAAGGTGAGTAGCATAGCGAATGCTTCTGCGGACATACATGCGTATGTCGTATGCGTATACATGCTTATATCTGCTTTGAAAAATACTGATGCATCCACAATCACAACTGACTTAGGAGTAAATACTGATACAAAGTGCTTTGTAAAGTTTTAGAAATATAAGTCACCTGCATCCGAAAATGTTTTTTTTTTAAATAAACTTTGTTCCACATATTTATAATAGACTGGCCAATATAGTCGGAGTCTAGATTACTATTTATGTATTTCCTTTGGAATTATGTCAGCATATTATTACATGTATTTAAATAAATATTCCATAGTCCAATTAATATTTTACAAATATATTAGAATTTACAAGGTTTCGAATTGGGCTTTAAATTTATTTTACATAAAATTTAACAAACACGCTCGCAATTAATAGGCGTACGTTCACGTACGTTTGCACAACCTACAATAAGACAGTCCTTATAAACGCAAGAAATAATTAACGGAATTAACATCGTAAAAGCAGCTCTGTATCTAAGGCCGATCTAGAGCTGTTACAACAGACGACCGTTTACAACATCCATAAAAATAGCAGTAAAACTCTCAGCAAAGCTACATAAGTGATTAACTTGGTTTGCATAAGTGAAACACTAATCTAGTCTATAAAATTGAATGTATAAAGTTCGTAATGTGAATAGATGCTTCGATCTATCAGTAAAACATTGTATTATATTATATTAGCTGAACCCACAGAAGCTGCCCTGTCTTAACTATACAAATATGTTTAAAATTAAAATAAATATTATTATTAATAATAACTTTTTTATTGGTGTACAATAAAGTGTGTATAGATACATATATACACTTACTAATTTAATACAGATAATGTTGAAGCTGATGGAAGTTTAAAGTGTACTTAGTACAACAAACAAATATACTTGCATATAAACATACATATAAAAATATACACATACATTTAAATACATATAAAGGATGAAAAGAAATATTATGACTATAAATAGGGATATAAACTATCGTAACTCTTAGGTTTGATCAGACTGTACATAGTAAGCAAAATTTTAATAATATAAAGTAAAAGTAATTTGAATTTTTTTTTTATTATAAGTACACTTACAGATAACTGTCTTACATATTTTTCATAATTATATGTTAAATATTAACTAGACGGCAACTTAGGAGATGTGTATTTAATTTTATTTCCTTAATTTTTCTTTTATCGAAGAAAACGTATATAATAAAGTTGAATTAGTTTTCTGCTCTTTAGGTGATTATGATATTCTTTGTGGAAGCTGAGCATGTCTTGGCCACCAGAATTTCTGTGGTCTCGCTCTTAAAAGTGGGAAATCTATTAATAAAAACATATATGTCTTTGCCGGGTATGTCGTTTAAAGGAACGGCACATTTGGGTTATTGGATTGTAGATGGAAGTATATATTTTATACACCTTTAACGTGAAAGTATTGGGTGAATGGATTTTATACTGTATGTTAATATTATTAGAATGGAGAAGATAAATTAACACATAAAAAGATCACACATAAACTAGATTAGACTATTACACCAGTAAGCCGAATTCGTTGAAATTTGGATGCAATCAGAGCGCATGATAGTAAACGTCACCGTTGCCTTTAGGCACTCGTCACGGAAGACATAACTAGAACGACGCCGACCTTATAATTATCAGATAGCAATTTGTGACCTACTATCTTAAATATATATAATGTTTTATATATACATATGCAAGTGCGGTACCGTTATAAGAACGGTACGGGTATTTTTGAACAGGAAAGTTTCCGTTGGTCATAGAATAAAATGAAGCTTGGTCTTGGTGGAGGAGGATGAAGTGAAAATGAAATAGTAAAACTATTTATACTGGATTCAAAAATTTGCCTAGTTCTTACACGACGTTTCGTTTACGTTACGGCAACGTTGGAATTCCATCAGAAAATTTTTATTTTACTATGTTTAAATATTTCTGGCAGCCCATCCCTGCTTCCCACTGATGAAGAAATGTTTTGGGTTAAATATTTGGATTGACTATAATTCATATCTTCTATCACTTTTGAGATCTTGTACCCAAGATTCAACCAGAAATCAAAAATCTTACAGAGAGTTGTGTCTTCTATTCGAGGGTAACTACTCGGTGAATTGGATTGCATTATCGAAATTTAATAATTTGCTATGAAGTACCGGCAGAGTAGAATAGTACCTCCCACTGCACCAGGTGTCTAAGTAAGAGGCGACTAAGGTATCAGAACTGAATGATGGTGGTATATTTATCCGGAACAGTGCAGCTAAAATGCACAGGGCGGGGATGGGCAGCAGATTCCCCGTTGCGAAAGCTTGCGCTCTGCGATTGCCAACACACTTGCCCAATGCGGTAATTATGGTCAAAATTCCTCCTTTCTTAGCTGATTATGATTTAAATGTAAGTAAGGATCCCTATTTTTTCTTGTTAAAAATATAGCTGTTGTTACTCAGAGGTAATGTAGCATTATAGTAGCAGCATGCAGTTCTAGTCAGATTGCCAATCCTGGGTATTGCTGGTATATTCATTTAAAATTAGGAAAATAATACCTAGAAATACCGCGATGGGCTGACATAGTAAAATTAGTTTTAAAACTCGTCTAGTGCTGTTAGATCAGTTTTTAAGCAAGCTACGCAACGATATATTTTGTCAATTGACTCTTTTTATGTAGAGTCATCAGAATCTTCAGTTATTTAAGTGATTAGAAATTGTCTGTTAAAAGTTTAAAAAAGGTTGTGTTAGGCTTATTTAAATGCAATAATTTTTCCTGACTATTTTTCTTGAAGAGTTATAAAATAATTAGATGACAGAATCAGTTAAAAGTAGAGTAGCGACCATGAATAGTGTTTGTTCGCATAAGGGATTTCGGGCAAACTTGTTTAGAGTTTGGCCTTTCACCCTGTGGTTGTATGTTTGCGGTTTCCTCTTTACGAATTTTCAGCATCGTTTAATTACAGTCATTATTTATACGGGCTCTTCTTTATATAGACATATGGTTGGCTAAGAACTTAGGGTGATGTAATAAATATTGTTTTTTTTACATAAGGGAGATCTCATATAAAGATCGTCTGAATTATCTTACCCTCACCTATTTCTCCCACCAAATAGTAGTGTTCAAATTGCTGTATTCCGGTTTGAAGGGTGAAAGAGGCAGTGTAATTACTGGGTAATGTGACATCATATCTTCAAGTCACGAGGTTGGTAACGTGCTAGTGATATCTTTTTGATATTACATGCGTCTCTAGACTGCAGTGACGCTTATTACTATCACGCAGAATGCATGTTTATGTGCTTCATGTAATGAAAAAATAAACTCCCATTCCTCTGCAAAAGGATCAGTAAGTATTTTCTAATATTAACATGATCACAACTCATGGAAAATCTTCTTACATTTTTTGTTAGACGATTCAGTTACCTTTGTCATCTTTTGTCAGTCATTAGAACGATTTCCGGAATATATTAAATAAACCTTGTTTTAAAATCCTTTTATAGAGTAGTTTTATCAAGATTATATATTTTATTTTGAAAATAATGAAATGATAAACGTCAACACATCATGTTTTTTATGGTATCATTATTCTAAAGAACGATATATACTTATTTGAGTATAAATTATAATAATAATAATAATATTCTTTATTGTACATACCATAAGCAACACGTTCAAATAACATAGAATAACATACAACAGTACAGTACAATAGGCGGCCTTATCATATAGAGCGATCTTTTCCAGGCAACCTTTGGACAGAAGAGAAATACAACAATAATAAGGCAGTTTGAGGTACATAACAAATAAACCAATATATAAATACAAACAATCAACATATAAGGAAAACATCCACCAACACACACACACACACACACACACACACGCACACACACACACATAAGCACACATAATGTGTTATAATGGGTGCACGTATTATAATGATTTTATCTTGCCAGATTATTTTGCAGAGCCTGGTCACACTAGGTTGTACTCACTTCAGTAGTAGAGATGTAATTCAAATTCTTACTCAACATATTCTTCACTCAAAAAAGGCTAATAAAGCTCTTTTGAATCATCAATACATAGACAATAATAATTTTAAGGTATGAAATACTAAATTCTATTATTTTTATAATACTGGTAACTATAATGACCCGACGAGATCATAAGAGTAACTTAACATATTATGTAAATTAGGCCTTCCTTGAGGTATGTCTTGAGACTGCCGGCACCAGACGGGTCATTAGATGCAGTTTCATCACATATGCCACCAGAAAGGAACCAGCAAGAAAAACTAGTAATGATAAAGGTTGCATCAACACAAAATATTAAGTATTACTGGAACCCCTTGCAGCTTCATCGCTAACAAACCATTGTCTTAAAGCTAGGTTTGCGAAATTAAATCCCAGGCAGTTTTATCATTAATATAATATTTAACACTGCAATATTCTTTCGTAACACGCTCACTCTTTTCTTAATTTTTAAATTTATTTATCGATCAGCCTGATATGCCACTTGGTATGTTTTTGTAAACCGTATGTATAAAAAAAATACATTCTAGCGCTTTACCCTAGGATGTATTATTATAGAGAATATTTCACTTGTTTTAATCGCCTCTACGCTATGTGTTGTCACGTTGAAAAATATAACTAGAACAATAAAAAAGTAGCATCAAATGCAACACAACATAATGTAGCCATCATTTCGCCTCTTACGATCCAACATTCCATTGTAATTAATTTGACGGGCGCGATGACGCAGATGTCAGTGTTCTGTGCGCTAAAAGTCGTGGGTATCCGTATCTAGGATTTTTTATATGATAAATATTTGTATTTTTCGGTGTCTGGGTGTTATTAATATTTAAATATCATATTGCTTATTCCGCTGTTTTCTGATATCCATAACACAAGTGCTTTAGCTTTTCTAAAACTTAGATCAACGTATGCTATTTCATCTGAATTATTATTATAATATCGTGTTGTAATGGTCATGTATATGTAACTTCCAACTATTCCAACCGGATTCAACATTTCAACAAGCCTGCTTAAAATTAAACCTCTCCCCCATTAAAACGAATAGGGCCTTTCATAACGATAAGTCCTTAACTTGGTATTATCGTGGCCCATACTAGACCCTCTTGTGCGAGCCCCAATCCATTAAGAGTAATACAGGGTCTATGTTTATAGGCGTTCAAACCTTCACAAGTCTTCCATAACCTCGTAAATTGGTATTGAGTGGGATATTGTTGTGAAATTAATGTTATTGCTCGAATTCATCATTGTTTAAATAAACTAAGTTAATCTTGCGGTGCGGTTGTTCCGGTGAAATACAATTAGTTTTAAGACCCGCCTTGAAGCCACCAGGCTAGTTTGAAAGAAGGATACAAAAACACCAATTTTTTTTTAAATAAATAAATTCCGACAACATTTTTTACATTGACTTGACTCCGTGAAAAGTCGCTTAAAGCATATGTGTTACGGACATCAGACAACAAAAAAATAAAAATATACAAATTATTTATATTTAATATCAAGACAGAATAAAAACAAATATTATAATATAAATATTTGTCCTGGGTGGGAATCGAACCCACGGCCTTTGGCGCAAAAAAAAGGGATCACTACAAGGTCTTCAGGGTCATCGATCATTTGAGCTATATTGTTGGTAGACGGCAACATAAAATAGTTCAACTCTCTGTACAAGAAAGATACTAGAATTAACAAATGTTGGTCTTTAGACACCTGTTACAGATAGGAGTACTATTCCGCCAAAGTAAAGTAAAGTTAAAATAATGCAACGCCATTAAGATATACGCAGTATACATTTCTGTGGAAGGTAATTTTTTTCACCAATATTGTAAGACGAATTTAAGTAGACAGCGAAGCTTAATTGGAAGATTAAGCAAAGAACGTACGCAGATCATATTGAATGATGGGTTCGATATTCGAGTATGCCATCGTTAAGCCTAAGGATCATGTGTGGGATCCCCACTTAGGAAAAATATTTATACGATGAACATTTTTGTCTGTACATACTGTGTCTAGATTAAATATAGTATCATATTTGTATTTTTCTGTTGTCTCAAAACCGATCCAGAAGTGCGTCAAGATATTGAAATTTTGATTCAGGTCACGTATAGGTTGTGTGTGTGGTTATTCATTATAGTCATAGTCATCAACAAACTGAAGGTATTTTGCTGTTAGTAACCGGCATAGAAGAATAGTACATCCCCCTGTGCCAGGTGTCATAAGAGTCGACGAAGGTCCCAGACAGATGGTGGTATATCCATCCGAGACAGTGTAGCTCAAATGCACAGGGTGGGGATGGGCAGCAGCATTCCCATCGCGAAAACTGCACTCTGCGATTGCTAGCACCGTCGCCTTGCGTGGCAATTATGGGTGAAATATCTCCTTTCATGGGGAGGCCTACGTCTAGCAGTGCACTTCTAATGTAATAAAGATGATGATACAGATATTTTTTATATATTCCCACAACATCTCATACATTGACCTGATTTCGTGCTAAGTTACTTAAAACACTTATGTTACGGACATCAGACAACAGAGGAATCACAAACTATAAGGAATACAATTTAAATACATATATTTAACACCCACACAAAGAATAAACATAGATATCATAAAAATATTTATCCTGGATGCAGATCGAATCCACGACCTTTGGCGCACAAGACAGGATCGCTACCATCTGCGCCATTGGGCCCATCAACATTTGTCCTGGATGAGGATCGAACCTACGATGCACAAGATGACGAAGGAACACTACCTTATGTACCATCGGGTCCGTGGTTTAATATTATAAAGCTATAGTTAACAGGTCCCCAGGTATTACACATCAAGTAACATAAGACAATGCAAGAATGAGATGGAAATTGTAAAGATGAAAAATCAAACGTCACATCGAATTCAAATCACACAAACTCCCGCGAGACGAACCGGAAAGGAAAATCCATTCAATATGAGTAAATATTAATCCTCCATCCCGCTTGATTCACTACAAAACACCTTAATTTATTATTAATACCGTCCCAGATAAAGAATCGAGTGGAGCAATCAACCACAGTACCCTCCCTTATAGTCATGTTCAATCAAATGATTTCGGTAGGGATCGCCGCAGAATTCGATTTTGCCGGACTGCACTCTTGTGTCTATACCCGCAAAGTCTAGTTTCCTTTACAAATTTGCAATTAGCTTTATAAAATTTCGCCTGGTCCATTCCCGTGGCTATTCAGAAACAAAGAAAGTTGGCGGTTTGTTTGATAGACGTATTCTATTTTCGGTTGACTATTGAAAATAGACGATTGGTTTGCGCTCAGAAAGAAAATACTTTGTGGTATTTATTTTATTTTTATTTCAGAGCAAAAGTATTTTCTTTTAACGTTGATCATTTGGAATACATAAAATATAGATTTTCATGGGTGCAATCTTATACAGGCGCTTGTGACAGTATATTACATTGAGGTACCAGAATTAACAGATAGACGAAGAATGGCATATAATTTATGAGGCTCGGGATTAACATGCATTTCCTCTGCGTAGCTATGGGTTGTGATAGCACCGACGCCTGACAAACGCGGCCCCCTTTTCTAGGAGAAGACTGTGTCTAGCAGTGAACGTTTTATGGCCACTAAGATCATGATGATTTATTTACGTTACGGAGACTGTTTTCGAAATTGAAAATTTATTTATGATTTTTTTTAAGTATAAAATAAATAAAAATATAAAGCTAAAACTATAGTAACTAATTTTAAAAGAGTAAATTCAATTAGCAAAATGATGCAAAGGTAATCAAACACTAAAAACTTAACTCTATATTTCAACCGTTATACCCGATTAGGCCATATTATCGATAAATATTAAAAATCAAGTCAATAATCCGAATGAATCAATTTTCATTGTAGGTTAATATACATAGTTGTTAACTACTATAGGTTTTTTTTTATAATGAATACTTCTGCGTAACAAATTAAGTACTAAATAAAAAACTTTTGTTAAATATTCAAATGATAAGTGGTATCAAATTTTTGACATGCGTTGCTCCTTTTAAATAAATGAAGACCATCTCAGTATTAATTCTCAGATTCTCCAGTCTTATCAAAGCTATATCCATGTTGGGCACCTGACCTATAATTTGTCGGGATCATGATATAATCAAATTGAATTAATTATTATATTGCAAATTACAAATCGAAGATTTATCAAAAATAATAATAAATTCCTACAACATCTTATACATTAACCTGACTCCGTGGTAAGTCACTTAAAACACTTTTGCTACGGATGCCAGACAATAGAGGAATCACAAAAATACTATTAAATGCATATTTACCATCCAGACACAGAACATTTTCATACTGAATTCTTACTTGAAAATCGTTTAGTATCATTCCACAAAAACATTAGAAAATAACAACAATATCAAGGTGACAACATAAAATAAATTAAACAAATCTCGTACAATATTTTTGACACTTGAAAACATATGCTAAATTCACTGAACAGACAAGTAAGTAATATAAACTCGCGAGTTCACAGTCGGCAGCAACTAGAGGGTATGTTACGCTGTATTGCGTTTGAAAGTTCAGGAATATGACAAATGGCCAGTTTAAAGGGATTCTGTAGGTATCAGCTATTTTAAAACGCAGGTGCAGTGTACAGAATGCTGTTGCGTTGAATGCATTGTATTATAAATATGGTTTAGCATACTGATTTTGACTATTTAATTTCCCGATATTTCCAGCATGTTTACCCAGAATACTCTCTCTGTTATATGAGGAAAAGTCGAACAAAAAATATATGTGACGTGATCAAACTATTTTTTATCGGTTTTCAAATGGTACTCGTTCGAATTTATGTTGTCATACTTTACCAACTATTGAATAAAGCCTAAATATATATTCCTACATTAACACGCTCCATTACAATAAATTTAAAATTTGACGGCTATACAGCTTTTTTAATTAATTAAAATAAATAAATTCCTACTAAATCACATACATACACTTGTGTTACGGACATTAGATAACAGAGTAATTACTGATATACTACTTAAATACATATATTTAACACCCATAGATATAGAACAAACATAAATATCACTATTTAAATATTTGCCCTAGGTGGGGATCGAACCCACGACCTTTGGCGCACAAGGCAGGATCACCACCATCTACGCCATCGGAATAGTCGAATTAATATACATTAATTAATTAATTTCTCACAACATCTTTGACTTGATTGACTATGTGTTTAAAAAACTTGTATTATGGACATTAAATAGTGGAGTAATCACAATTATTACAATAATAAATATTCAATACTAAGACACATACTAATAGTTATTATTGTAACCCATACCGGTGTCAGCACTAACAAACTGCCATCTTAAATGTTATGTACATACTGACTCTTATTAGTTTCTTCGTGTTAAACTGCATCAAACAGCTATAGCAAGCTAGCAGACAAATATAATGTTCAATTCAAATGTCTTGAAATAAAATTAAAAAAAAGGGTTCCGGCATTGCCCTAGCACTGCAATTGCCACCACATTTCCTCTCTCCCTTTCTTCTCAATTCTCCCTTTCTTAGGGATGCCAATATCCACCACGTTCAAAGGGTGATATGTTGATGATGATGATGATAATGAAAAATACAACATACGACAAAGTTACCCATTGGAGAAAAATAAAAAAATGTACTCTTTATCCGAAAGTAGAAGTCATATTTTTGTGCAAAAATCTGTCAAAACTGTGAAAGCCCGTAATATAGTATGGCTCTTCAACCCATACCTATAAATCCAAAATTCCCATTTAACGCATCGAACAATATACACCGCGCGCCCCTCCCCCGGTAATCCCCGGCCGGTCGTGTTGGACACGACCAAAAAAACAAACATGGCCGCCTCGCCATTCAGACGTTTATTTAGGTAACGTTACACGTTAATAACGTGTTATTTTACCGTAAACGAGGTTGACGTCAGAGGTGATGCTTTTTTTGATCGGGTATCCTGCGAAATATTGTAGCGTGTTAACAACACAATTTTTTGGCATGTCATTTTCATTCGACCTTATATTAATCAGACAAAGAACTACGTAATAGTTATAGAACAAGCGCGGCAATTAAGCGCATAATTATTTTTTTTTTAAAGTCTATGTAGTAATAAGAAAAAATGCATACAACATCTCATACATTGACCTAACTACTAGATACATCGCTTAAAAAACTTGTTTTACAGATATCAGACAACAGGGGAAAGCAAATATAACACTTAAATACATATATGACGGGCCCGATGGCGCAGATGGTAGTGATCCTGTCTTGTGCACCAGGGGTCGTGGGTTCGATTCCCACCCAGAGCAAATATTTATATGATGATATTTGTGTTTGCTCTGTGTATGGGTGTAAAATATATGTATTTAAGTAGTATATTTGTGATTCCTCTGTTGTCTGGCGTCCGTAACACAAGTGCTTTAAGCGACTTACCACGGAGTCAGGTCAATGTATGAGATGTTGTGGGAATTTATTATATTTATTATTATTATTATATTAAATCCCCAGTAACAAAAGAAACACAATCATCATATAAATAAATTCCAACAACATCTCATACTTTAGTCTGATTTCGTGATAAGCATTAGTGTTACAGACAACAAACACACAGACACAGAACAAAGATATTTATCGTGGGTGGAGATCGAATCCACGACCTTTGTTGCACAAGACAGGATCACTACCATCTGTGTAATCGGGCCCCTATTATTGATATTATCATAATATTGCAAGACATTCCTCTTAAAGATCCTGCATAAGATTTTATCGTTGCATCGTCTGTATTGATATTTCACTCTCACCTATTTTTGCCGATAGACAGCAGTATTCGCATAGCTGGGTTCAGATTTAAAGGGTAAGAGAGACAGTGAAATTTCTTCGTTATGTGACACAATATTTTTAATTCACAAAATTGTTAATGTTTTATGCATATCTGTCGATAGTCTAAAAATAATAAAAAATAAAATAAATAGATGTTAAGATTGTAATGAACCTCGAAGGACATTCTTAGAAAATATTTTAGTATAAATTCAATGAGCGGAAGCAAGTAAAGTATGTGATATACTTTATTTGCTTCCTCAGTATTCATTTATTCGTGTATATGCTAATTTAAATCTTTTCTTGACTCTGCTCACCCTGGTAGAAGATGAGTATGAGTGCACATGTGATAAAAGATCACCTTTATTTGGTAAAGAAAATTGATATATTTGTGGTCTTTCAAGCTTCACCTTTTCAGAAAAAGTTGTGCATTTCCTTCCAGCAAACAAAAGTCGCTAACAAGCCATTTGAGCGTTTGTTTAGGTCGGATTATACGGCTATCTCCCTAGTTTTTGCTATTACGTTGGGTTTCCGCATTTTAGTTTAATACTAATGTGGAACAGAAGTTTTTCGGTTTAACAAATTCACTTGTTTTTTGTTGGCAAATATGATTTAAAATACTTATAGTTGTTATTCTTCATTATTATCTTACTAGCTATTGGGAAGTCCACTGCTGGACATAGGTCACTTCAAAAAAGAAGTGCATTTGATCTGCACTGTTTCGGATGGATGTACCGCCATCTGTCGGTTCTGGTACCTTAGTCCCTTCTTACGACACCTCGTGCAGTGGGAGGTACTCACGTCCGACATCGTAGACCGCGTCACGTACGATCCGCCCTTTAAAATTACCGCAAAAATCGCATCCCTTCCCCACCCTCTCACTGGTACAAAACGATCATTGACACTGCACATGCTTTCGTATAATAGAGTAGTACACGGCGTTCACCGGCGAACTCATGCAGCCCCTACGCCAACAAGCGATAAACGGCAGCCCTAGAGCTGCCAGGCTTATTCTATCCGTCCTCTTTTGTTGAATACCATAATTAAATTGACCCCCAACTCGAGCCGCCCGAGCCTAGGTCGAGCCTCTAGCGGCGCCCTCGGACGATCGCTGTCGATCCCGCTCAGATACCCGCAAGCCTTGCGGGCGCGACCGTAGCTAAACGTGCGGTCGCGGGGTACGCAGGATAATTACGGGCATCGGACCTGTCTTCTATGAGAACTGACGTCTGAGTAGTCCAGCAATAGGGTCGTCCGAAAAAAAGGGAGGCAAGTAGAATAGTAATTCTACTTGCCGGTACTTCACGGCGAAGTTTATAATTTTTAACTATGGCAAAATATAGCCAAAATATCGCAATTTTTTAAGACTACAAGCCCTGGCTGAATTTATGTTACTGAAAATGTTTTATGAATCCTATATGAATGATTGTGTAGGTGTTTCTGTGTATGTATACTATGTAAGGTTGAAGCAAGGATTCTCTGCCAACCTCGTCTGATAAAAATAAATAGAATCCTATTATATTGCTTACTTCTTTGTATCTCCTAAGTAGTTGAGTTTCTGAGAGTCCAGTCTTGGTCTGCACAACCGGAAATTCCTAGTAAAATTTAAAATTACTGGCACTTGTAGGAATTGTAAGAGTTCGTGATGAGTAAGTTAAGCTTTTTCTTATATGAAGATGATCACACACACATTTTAAATATATGGATTCAATTTCAAAATCTCTGAACAGTGGTTCAGTAACTCAATTATAATTGTCTTTGTTTCATAACTAATTCTTGACTACTTTTTTTGTAGAATGTATATTGTTTTTTTTTTATATAATATATATATGAAATTTTAGTCTCACAATGAAAGAAAATAAATATAAACAAAAATGCGTATACAAGTTGTTATCTACAAGTTTACTTTAGAGATATTTTAAATCCGTTCGTTAATTTAGTAGATTATCTCAGAAAAACATCTTTCTTTTACTTTACAGCAATTCTCAAGAGTGACAGAGGTTATACATAACACACAGACGTAAAATAATTGAAAATGTATAAAGTACTTGAAAAGTGTATTTAAAATGGAACAAATAAAGCTATATACCTATGTCAATCATGAAAAAAAAATTAAGATTAAACATAGAGATATAAACTATCCTGTCTCTTAAGTTAGATCAAACTGTACACGTTGAGCAAAATAATATAAATAACAAAGCAAAGAAATATTGAAATTGGTTCAATAGCTTAGGTGTTCATCGCGGATAAACACCGTAAATTTAAACAAAGAAAACTTAAATTTTGTAATGATAGTACGTATAAATAAAATAAAATAACGTAGACCAGTATCCAATATAAATATATCAAGAAAATTAACAAAATTTCCGTGCCATTGAATTTAAATTATGCCTGTGAACTGTCGGTAGTAATAAGAGGGTTGGGGGAAAGATATAAACGTAATTAAGAATTCTCCTGGCCAAGATATTTCGGGGCACTTAAAGCGCCCGATGAAGGGTAGCCCCATATTTCTCGGCATCATATTGATAATCAAGATATTTTTCGCTTTGATCTGCGTTAGGGCTACGCTCTTTAGAAGAAAATACGAGTCGCTTGTCTGTCTGTATATTAAAGATATTTCTTACAAGTAATAAAATAAGACACTCCGCAATTATATGTTTTACATTTATGCATACAATTTCTATAATTAAATTACTTTTTAACGATTTATAACATGGTCTATTCACTTATTGGATGTGAGGTACCGGCTGTTTAAACTGGTACTTGTTCGTGTACAAGGTGTTGTAAGTGGCGAATGAGGTACCGTAACCGATAGATGGTATGTCTGAAAGTGAAACAAATATAACGGAGTCGAATCAATACTGCGATTGCAGAAACGAGATGATGGATACCAGAAAACAGCACATTCACATGACATTTCCTACGTTGACCAGATTCCGAGACAACTAGCTTTAAGCACTGGTGTTTAAATAAATATAGTTAAGCATTATACTCTTAATTCATTTAAATATTTGTCCTGGGTGCGGATCGATCCCACGACATTTGGCGCACAAGATATTTTGATTTAAATAACACATTCGACATACCCGAAGGCGCAGATAGTTAATGATCCTATTTTGTACGCCAAGGGTTCGATCTCCATTTAGAACAAATATTTATATAATTAATATTTGTATTATATTGATGTCTGATAATTATTTGTGTTTGTTCTGTGTCTGATGTCCGTAACACAAGTGCTTTAAGCAATTTATCTCAGAGTTAGTTGTATAAGCTTATTATCATTACTATTAAAATAATATTTTTAAAAAAGTTATAAAAAATAAGCACCGAGATGTCACTATAATTTATTTCAGAGAACATACATTACTTAATTAACCTTAATTATGTTGCAAGTTTAACAGTGCACTTCGTTACATAGTTGCGATATGAATAAAGGGAATAATTAAATTTGTCAGGTAATAACTTTTATTGGGATGAGTTAGGCACTTGGTATTTGGGTGGACGCCAACGCCCCATTACCATCTCTGCTAGGTTCCAAATCTAGTTAAGATGGATTTCAAAGTATAATATTATTTGAGATCCTATAGGTGCCATTAGCGATCAATTTAAAATACTTTGATGAGTGTAAAGGTTGACCAAGGTCGGTAGTACTCAAATATAAATTTGATAGACCTGATGGTGGATTCGATCCCCACAAAGAATAAATATTTATATAATAAACATTTATTTGTTCGGTGTCTGGTTGTAAACATTAAAATCACGGCCATACGTTCAAGTTTACCTAATCTTTAACCATCCGGAAAAAAGAACAAGAGCAAAGCGATGCAATTTAAAAAATAAATAAGAATGTAGTTAAGTATATAAAGATATATAATAAGAAAAATATATAGAGACTATTACTTGAGATATATATTGATATGGTATTATATATCCCATCTTAAGTCAAATCAAACTGTACATAGTAAGTAAGCATTTTTTAAATCGGTTCAGTTGTTTAAAGTTCATCCCGGACACGAAAGTATAAAAATTATTATCATATCGGCCATTGGGAGTTAACTACTAGACATAGGCCTCCCGAAGAAAGGGGGAATTGTTCCCATTATTGCCGCGCTGGGCAAGCAAGTTGGTATTTGCAGAGCGCAGCTTTAATGACAGGGAATCTGCTGTCCATCCCCGCCCTATGCATTTGAGTTACATTGTTTAGGATGGATATAACCGCCATATGTCGATTCCGGTACCTCAGTCGCCTTTTACGACACCTGGTATAGGGGAGGTAATATTATACTTTAACGGTACCTCACGGCAGAATATACCTCACTATATAAAAATAATACATAATAAAAGACTGGACAATTTAAGAGAGCATTGTTCTGTATTAGCTGTCTATTTTCTGAAGATCTGTTTGGTAATTGGCAAAGACCTCCTCAAATTTTTTCCATCCTAACCTTTACTGAGTCACTCTATGCCATGTCACTCCTGCTACTTATCCTGAGTCACTCTATGCCATGTCACTCCTGCTACTTATCCTGAGTCACTCTATGCCATGTCACTCCTGCTACTTCTCGTATATAGTCATTCCAAAGAGCCCAAATGTTAAAATAAAATTATTCAACACCTGTTTACAACCCATTCTTATGTATGGATGCCATACAAGGACTCTCAGTCAAGATTTGGAAAAAAAACTCGCCCATACGTAATGGAAAGGAGTACATACGTTAAAAGTCAAGAAATCAGACAGATTAAAAAACGGATGAGACGACAATCTTAAAACTAAAAATGTCAGCGTTAAAAAGCAGTCTTATTAATGTAAACATATGTACATTTAACTTTGTATTATATTAGACCATTAACACACACAATCACACCTACATGCACACTACAGAGCATAGGTGCCTGTAAGAACAGGCTAGACCTAGTTTAGTTAAGTATCGAAGTGTATTTTAGTTTAAGTTTCCTTTTTTGTTGAATAAAATTATTATGATTATATTTAATACAATAACAAATCTCAATCATCTCGCTGGAAAAACAATCCGCTTAACTTCAAACTGTATCATCTTGATTTTCCGTATCTCATATTTTAAAGAAGATAAAGTCGACATTAGAACGTACAAGTTTACAAGAGTCTAATAATGCGATCTCTCATTCAAAAATCAACTCAAGCACATGGAGGTAAAGTAGAGATTCACTCGAATCTTTTAAAGTAGTTTACAGCATGTTTGGTCAGTAAATTCAAATCGGACGCTTCCGTGGTACGGGATCAGTATTTCAATGCGAGTTTGACACCGATATTGATAAGAGAATTTGGCAAACTAATATGCGTCGAGATGGAATATCGAATTGGTCCAGTGGACGTGGAATATTGAAATTGGTTTAGTTTCTTGCTTAGACTGGGTCATGGATTTTAGAATCGCGCTAAATAAACATTAGATTTTTCTAATTAGCTAAATGAATTTGAAAAGCCCAAAGACGTTTATATTTGTAATACTTTCTTGTGCGTCACAGTTCCTGGGATCGATCCCCTTCAAGACAAACAACTTTGAGATGAACATTTGTGAGTGTCCTGTGTTTGGATGTTAAATATGTATTTAAGTATGACATTTGTGATTCCTCTGATGTCCGTAAAGTAAATGCATTAAGCGTCATATTTTGAAGTGAGGTCAACGTATGAGATATTTTGAGAAATTTTACTTCTTATTTAAACCCTTTCTCAACTATTCATCCCGTATTTTGTTCTTTGGTATACGATCACACTAGCTTTAGGTCGTTCACTCGTGGATGGCATTTGCAAGAAATGTTTGACTTTTGCTCGTGAAAACCACGCTGGACAGACATGGTGGTGGTCACAAAGTGAAGCTTTACGACTAACACGCTCTTCATCCAACCATGTTGCACCCTAGCTTTGCTGTTTTAGATGAAATTTATCGTCGTCTATTTCTGCTGTATCTTAATCGCCTCTTGCAAGTACGACAAAGTTTTTTTTATTTTTAATTTTTTTCTAATAACCACCTAAACTATCATTACAGTTTTATTTAAACTAATTAGTATGCCAACAATAATCAAATCGCAAATACTTTTATATAATTAAGGAAAAACTATTTATCATTATGAATAGAAATATTCTTTATTTTTCAGTTATTTGACCCCACGATTTTTTTCTTGTTATTGTGGTTTTGTAGATAATTACCTAGGAACACACAAATAAGACAATCTTTTATAAGTTCGAAGCAATCGATTTGGATGAAATAGTTACAAAATTAAGAGGTTTTATGCATTGAAAAATGCATTGATAATAAATATTTACTAGAAAAAATGTCCTTGCCCATGAAAGAAAATGTCATTAAATAAAATAGGTTTTATACATAACATTCAAAAGTCAATATCAATGGTAACAAACTGAATTATTGTATATGAATATATTTGAAAGTAAATCTAGTATATAGTAATCAAGCTTACAAACGTCGAGACAGTACGCACAAGGATTGATTCAAATGGTCTCTCACAGAGACTAATTCGGCTATTACGGAGACAAATCCGCAGCTCTCAGCCGGCGACGAATCGTATGTTTCTACATCGTCCGCGAATTAGCGATAATGAGGATAGTTTGCGGCGGAAGACGGATCGTCCGCCATTACGTGCGGTCACGCGCCATTTTGTTACTCTTGCTTTAGAGAGGTGTCGGATAATTATTTAATCAATTAAAAAATATATCGGTTTCTAATATCATTGAGAAATATTTTATGCATATATAGAGTTTTATTTGCAACTTAACTGGTGCAAAAGTTAGCTTTACTCGTATTTAAAAATTTATATACATTTTTTTAACAACGGCGCTTTACTTTTTTTAATAGTTCATTTTCGATAAACGACTTTAGCCGGAATAATAATATAGTATACTAAAGATAATACGAAGTTGACAAATGGGAAAAACAATTGTGAGTAGTTCTATGAATTTTGAATCGAATAGGATAGACTTCATCAAAAAGGGAGTAAAGAGATTTTTATAGAGTCGGCAATGTGTTAATGACGTCTCGGTGTTGTAAACGTACATAAGCTATGATAACTACCTACCTTGATGGTGGCACCATGCAGGCCACATGCTTGCTTGCCACCTTTGTTGTATTAACCTAAAAAATCTAGCATGAGGTTGAGTCTAGCTTAGTTATGCTGAGAGTAATGTAACGATACAAAGTATCTTTTACAAAACATGGTAGTTTTTATGAAAAACTGACAGAAGATTGCTAATTTCAACGGTACCAAAGTAATTCAAAGTCAAATATACTTAATTTAAGAAGGCCCATTACAAGCACTTTTAATAATTATAGGTTATACAGACGACCCTGATGACCCAAGGGATTATAAAAGTCATTTAACAGATAGATAATTTTATTAGAACCAGTGTAGGTCTGTAAGTAACTAGTCTGCCGGGACTAAACGAGTCTTAAGACCAAGTTTACTGCATGTTCATTACGCGACCCACCAGAAAGGAACCTGCGGTTCATATCTGCACCAACAGAAGCAGTTTCGTCGTTGATATCATCTTTAACGCAATATGAAGCTTTACTTAGCCATATTTATTTTAATATATCTGCTTATTTTTAACATATCTCTTGAATTTATTTGGGATTTGAATTGTATGGGGATGAGCAGTATTATACCTATCACGAAATTACGCTCTGCAATTGCCATCACATTTGCTCAGATACAATTATAATTTAACTATTAGAAATGGCTTAATCAATAAATTGGTTTTGATTAAACTTGGCCTCTCCTCAGCCGAAGAAGACGGGAGAAAACAATTAAGCTTTTTTTGATTCCACGCTTGGCTGCGGGAATCAACTAGACTTAAATAAAATGCAATTATCATTATATATAAAAAAGCTATGTCGTGGAGTTTGTCAGTAATTTTTTGCTTACTGTGTACCATTTGATCCAACTTGAGAGATAGGATATTATTATTAGACAAGACAACATCCTTTGAGTTAGCTAATTTCGACAGGCTTATGGTGCTGTAGTGATTCTATCTTGTGCGCCAGGTGTCGTAGTTTTGATCCCCACCCAGGACAAATATTTACATGATGATTTTTGTGTTTGGCCTGTGTTTGGGTGTTAAAAATATGTGTGATATATTTGTGAATCTTTTGTTGTACGTAACATAAGTGCTTTAAGCGACATACCACGGAGTCAGGTCAATATATGAGATGTTGTGTGAACTTGCTATTCTGTCTGGCGATGGCAGCTAGTCCAGTACAAAACAGTTTATTCCAATTGTCATCAATGGTAACATTACACTCAATATGTCACACAGCATTAAACCGGCGGCATTATGAATAAAAGATTACGCGGTAAATAGCATGTTTTCTATAAATACATAATGCGGGACCATTCTCCCGGAGTTGAAGAATCCCTTTCATCTTATATTGCGTGTCCGCAACTCACCCTGATCTAGGATGAGAGTCGACGCGAATACATAAAGCACCTAGTTTGACGAGCGTTCTGTCGTTTCTAATAAAGTATTTAGTTTCTAGGTATTGTGAGGTACCAGAACCGACAGATGGTGGTATATTTTTACGAAATAGTCTAGCTAATATGCACCAGGTCACGTATAGACCAGGTCGGCAAACAAGCATACAGTCTACGTGAAAATAAACGTCACCACATCCTATAGACGCTATCACAAAGATATCACTAGTGAGTTTCTTGTTACTTAAAGATTTTATGTAATATCACTGCCTCGCTCACTGAAACTGAAACAGCAATGCGGACACTGCAATTTGGTGGTAGAAATAGGGGAGAGTGAAGTACCAAAGCAGACGACCTTTGTATGATGGCTTCTTCATGTTGGTTAATCCGTGACAAATCAACATCAACTTTTGCCACACATTTAAGGCATTTGATCGTAAATTATAATAATTGCGAGCTAATTGCAATGGGGGTAAATATCATATATCTATTTGTAGTACAGTATTGCAAAAGACTAAAATAATGTAATTTTCGCATAGCCTGCAGAGTGCTAAGGGAGAAATAAAAATAACAAAGAAGGACCCGATGGCGCATGGATCCAGGAAAAATGTTTATATGATGTATTTATCTTTGTTCTGCATCTAGGTGTAGTAGATTGTTGTTTGATAACTGTAAACAAGTTGCTGAAAATAGTATATCAATGTTTGATTCGTCAGAAAAATATTTGAGATGTTGTGCAAATTTATTGATTAAACAAGAAACGAAAACAATACCAAACAAAATTGTGTAGTTTCTATGTATTTTATATTCTTGTGTATTCTCTTTTTCTGACCGAACAAGTTTGACGCAATGTCGCCAACTATGTTTTTATGTCAAGAATATAAAGCAAAATGCGCTGTTAGCAGCCTAATAGAAATTCCGCACGCATGCTGCGATGTGCGAAGACCCTAATATCATCATGCGGGGGATAGTTTTATTCCGAGCCTTTGAAAAGATATGATCTTTCTCTTTTATGTAAGGTACAAATTTTTTCAGACTTGTGCCAAAACATGTTCGAGATGTATATGAAGAGAGTGCAGGGAGATATCATTATAACTACTTATTAACGGCTTGAAAACGCGTTTTATTTTACTTTCTAAATTTCGATGACTTCGCTCAAGATTGACAAAAGATGTTGCAAAAGACTGAAAACGTAATGTAAAAGATTAAAATAAACCACTTTTTAAGCAGTTATAAAGTATTTTTAATTCTAATAACACGTAAGTGTTAGAAAATGTTATAATTATTAACAAAATTATGTGGGTTATCTAAATTACACAATTATGTAGTTTTAATTGAAATAAAATATTTTACGTCGAACATAATTTATAATAAATTTGACGTTGTCAACAAATACGTTAAAATCCGGGTGAGACAAAAGAAGTGCGTCAAATGCCTGCTGCATTCGAAATAAATGTGATTGCCGATGCGCTGCAGTACGATATGGCATCGTACATCTAAAAGAATTTAAAAATAAATAAATTCCAACCACATCTCATACATTGATCTGACTTCGTGGTAAATCACTTAAAGCATTTGTGTTACGGAAGCCAGACAACATAGGAATCACAATTATACTACTTAAATGGTGGGGATGTATCTTCAGTTTACAAGGTTGGCGACACACTAGTGATAACTTTGACAAGAGCGTGTATACGCTGCGGTCACGTTTATCATCAAGTGGACCGTTTGATTTGAATGCTGGTTTGCTGACTTCATAAAAAAACAGGTTCTTTAAGAGACTTATCATGGAGTCAAGACAATGAACGAGATGTTGTGTGATTTATTATTATGATATTATTTATTAATCACACAAATGATGTCTCAGGTGGGGATCGAACCTCTGGTTGTGCATAAGATAGGGTATCGGAATGCGCCTTCGGCCCGGGAATGCAATATTTTATATGTTAACTTTGGAACAGAAATGTAAACTCAGGCCGGTATCAGAAGTAAATGTAGGACTCGATGTAGATAAAATTTAAAAACAAAATGGCTTTGAATAGCTAAACGTGGTATGGCAACAGTTAACAGATAAAAACATATTAACTTGCATATATACACGTACATATCATACATACATGTACATACAAACATACATACATACACATGCATACATAGATACATACATCACGCCTGTGTCCCATTGGAGTAGAAAGAAACTATGGATCTCTACCAGTTACAATCTTGACAAACCTCGCTCGCTTCCCTTACTCGCATTAGTCCTTTCCTACACCCTCGTTTATTCTTTAATACTTCTTCTACCTGGTAAAGATATATTTGCCAAGGATGTCCTATACCAACTCTTCCATTCAATTCCGCTCTATATATTTGTGCAGTAATTCTACTTACATCCATTTTTTTCTACATGTCCAAACCATCTTAACATTCTTTTTTCTATTGTTGTCACAACATCATCTATCACACCACATCTATCTCTTATCACACTATACTTTAATCTATTTCTCAAACTCACATCATACATACTTCGAAGTACTCTCATTTCACCAGCATTTATTTTACTTGCGTGCTTCTTCTGCCATAACTAATGTTTACTACCACTATGTCAGTGTTGGAATCAACACATCTCTATGAACAGTCGTGCCCTTTTTGACACATTTTAGCTGCCCATAAAAGCATGTAAGGCTCCAATTGGCACTATTTCTAACTTTTATCCTAGGTTTAATATCTTCTTTAATCAGATTAAATAATTTTAATTAAGATATGTACTGCCTGATTAAACTTGATGCACAACAATCAAAACGATAATTACGTAAATAATACTACAAATCACTTACCTCTGATAAAACAGCCGCCGCAAGGTAACTGCCATCTCGAATATTGAGGTAATTATATAAGTACATACATCACGCCTGTGTCCCATAGGGAAGGCAGATACTATGAATATCTACTTGCTACAATCTTGGCATGTCTCTCTCGGTTCCTTAATAGCATTAGTTATATCGTATACACTCCTTTACTCTTGATTTATTTCCGCATTTCTTTATTTTTTCTACATGGTTAATTAAACATTGGTTTCGATCTGTTAAAAATATCTCGGTTAATTGGAAGACATAATGTTAGCTTAAATTATTATATCATAAATGCAGAAGAATGAGTTAATTAACACCATAGTTTCTTTTTTTATTATTTTATATATTATATTAGTCTTGATGGTGAACGTGTCCGCTGCTTATATATCTCTTTGTGAATTGAAGATTCACAAAGAGTCACAATTACCCAGTAATTTCACCCATCTTTCATTTTCATTCTTCTCTCACCTATTAAACCGGGACACAGCAATGCGAATATCGCTATTTGGCGGTAGAAATAAGTGTGAGGTACCAATGCATAAGAGCATTAAAATAGGTCTACCTCATGCTAAAAAAAGAAAACGTAGACTTAGGTTAGAAGGCTATTAAATAAAGGGTAGAGTTTGTAAGAGAAACTTAACAAAAAAAGTAGAATACCTGCATTAAATAATAAGTTATGATGTTTTATAACATGGCGTAATGAAATACTTAGTATTTTTTTTATCAAAACCAGCCAACTCTAAGCTTTCATAAAATAATGGTTTACTCATGCAGATTATGATCGGATTAATTACATGGTGAAAAGCGTGCGTGCCGTCATAAATGCATAAACACGCTTCGTTAGAAGCAAAGGTAGACTGCGGCAGTAACTCGAGGTGAAACTGCTTAATTACATGCTATTGATTAACTTTCCTTTGATGGTTATTGAATTAATTATCACGGTAGAATGATTGATTAATCTAATAATTATATTGCATAGGAATGTCAAAGGTGAGTTGTGATTTAAGTGGGCCGAGCTTTAAACTATAGAAACTATAATTATAGGATTCTTTTTTGTCCATTTATTTACGACGCAACTATGGAATAGAGTTTAACTTTACAAATTCCAAAAAACAGCGAGTTATATACACAAAACATGTGTATCCAACCGACCCTAAGCTTTCATAATAGATCGGTTTATTCATGCAGATTTAATCAAAGCGAATTATGATCGGATTAATTACTCGGTGAAGAGCGTGCGTGATGTCATCAATGCATAAACACGCTTCGTTAGAAGCAAAAGGAGACTGCGGCAGTAACTATTCAAGGTGAAACTCTACTAAATTGCGTATTATCGATTAACTTGCCTTTGATGGTCTTGGTCTGGTTAATATTGTCAATTGAGTTATTAATCAAACTATGTAATAAGTAAGTGTTAAACGTTAATTAAGACGTAGAATAGTATCTCCCCCTGTACCAAGTGTCGTGACAGGCTACTAAGATACCAGAACTGACAGATGGTAGTATATCCATCCGGAATAGTGTAACTCAAATGCACAGAGCAGGGATGGACAGCAGTATACCCGTCACGAAAGTTGTGCTCTGCGATAACCAACACGCTTGTCCATCGCGGCAATTATGGGCAACATTCCCACTTTCTTGTGGAGGCCTATGTCCAGTTGAGGATTTATTATGGCTGACCTGATGATAAGGATTAACCACAAGGTGGACAGATGGTCTGACAAGAACCGCAGGATCACGCTGATTATAAACTAAAATTGAGCAATATGTGAATTGTGTGCAATTTGAGACGGTGTCGATCGACAGTAACTCGGGTCGGCGATAGTAACTCTGTAATCACGTCCACTCTAACGACGTATCGGACCAACGCTTGACAATTACTCAGGAATCGACAGCCGTGATGGTTGGTGCATTTAATAGTGTTACTATCTTGTGTGTCAAAAGTCGTAAGCTCGATCGCCACCCAAGACAATATTTATATGATAAATATTGATGTTAGTTGTCAGTCTAAGTGTTGAATATCTATTTAAGTATTACATTTACGATTTCACCGTTGTCTGATATCCGCAATAAAAGTACTTTGAACGACTTATCTTGGCGTTAGGATTTAGGGGAAGAGAGAAATAGGCTTATTGAAAATATAAAAATTAATGAAGTCATTCATTAATAGAAAGTGAAAAAATAGGAAGAACAAGGAAGAGACATAAGCTAGTTATGTCTCCTTGGATTCGATCTTAAATGACAACCTAAGCATGGAGGTGTTAATTTTGATTTGTCATCTGGTAGTGCCGTGACAATGAAAAAACAAGCAACTTCATAGATAAAAACTTGAATATTCAATAAATTTAATTAAATACCTATATTAATATATGTAGTTCTAAATTACCTTCATCAAAAATTGTAACAATATCGTTGTCCTTCTTGCGAATGATGGCTGAAAGATAATTGAAACCTAAAAATAAAATATAAAAACCAAATATACTGATTTTGATGCCATTGAAAAGTTATTTTATTAGGAATAATGAACGCATAAATATAAGTAAATATTTTTACTTATATAATCAATTTGGAATTATAAAATTTTCGACTATAATGTTTTACAAGACTACTAATCTACTAATCCAATTTACATAATGCAATAGTTGATATACATAAAAAATACATAGACACCTTTGAAGTGTGGTAATGCAATGGTCACACGAAGCCTGTCACTGGAGTAATTAAGCCTTCTATAATTCTCTTTGATTAAATCGACCAAGTATCCCATTTATTATTAAAGCTTAGGGTTGTCAATATTGTCCAATATTGATGGAATTAGTGATTATTATGAAAATCGCATTATGGGTATAATACTTCTAATGTGCAGCAGGACGTCAATTAATAGACTTGCCATCCCTAAATGATTTTAATCATTGAAGGCCATAAGGCTTATGTAATAGCAATCGCTGAGCATATTACCCTAAAGTATATATTATATATGAAACTGTCATTTAATTATTTTAAATTTCGAAAGTTTCAAATGGTAGTCGATAGGGGGCGCATCGGAAAATAATAATAATAACTTTATTCAACAACAAAAGGTAACTTAAACTAAAATACATTTTGATACTTAAGTACCTAAACTAGGTCTAGCCTGTTCTTATAGGCACCTGATGATGAAATGAATCAGGTGATTTAATCGCGGACTGTCGTTTAGATTAAATTGTTATTGTGTAATCTTAAAATAAAGGCTACAATTGAAGAGGTATTTTCTGTTAAAATAAATTTGTAATTAGCATAATTGAATGATATTTATTGTAATATTAACCCTAAACAAAATTCTTTATGCAGTAAGAATTGATATAATCCATCTGACGGTTCTTGTATTAAGGATAAATTAAAATTTAACATTTACTTAACGGTAATAGGCAAACAATATTTTTTATTCAAAAATCAATTTTGAATTCTCTGAGATTTATATTTGGTTATTATATTTTAAATTTGGTTTTTTATTTAGATACAAATAAAAATTATAAAGAATATTCTTGACTGAGTCTATTTTATTTATACTGATTTTATACCGATAATTTTAATCATTGTATCACTGTGTTCCTTTTTTTTGCAATTATAATTTTTACGGGATAAAAAACGGATAGCTTTAAATTCAAATATTTTTTTTATTTACAATAAAAATTTTTAACTATAAAAAATATCATATGCTTCCCGTAAAAAAAGTCTTAAATATCTTTTTCGCATACTATGTAAACAGAGCCCATTAATTATTTTAACATTTTAGGTGAAAGTTATTCAGTTTCAGAATTGTATTGTTCTGTATTCAAACAAGTCACAGTAAATTTCGGGGCTTGTTAATTTTGTACAACAGAAAAGTTTTTTTTTTATTTAATATTTACGCGTTCACTCATAATAAAACTAATCTTTTAAAACGTGGTTCATTTAACTGTAAAAACGTGAAAAAATAAACTGCATTTCAAAGCCGTTAATGGAGAAGTTTTATTATTACATTAGCAAATTAGTACATCTGGATTTCGCACTGTCGACATAACGGCTACTGACGCTTATCCCATTAATAATTATGCAACAGGTATCCATAACATGTATACTGACACCTTTGAAGTTTGTTAATGCAGTGACGTCAAACCAAACCCGTCGCAGGAGTAATTAATCCTTCCATAATTCACTTTGATTAGATCGACCTAGATAACTTATGACAAGCATTTGAAATTTCTTAGAAATACTAAGGATACCTACGGAATTCACGAAATTAAATGGGTGTTGGAATGATAATTTGAGGTGAAAACCTTTTTTATCCTTGCTGTACAAAATACGCTTATGTTTACTGTTGTCATTGCTTTCGGTGATTAAAAAAATAAAAGCTTATTTTGTGATTTATAGTTGCTTACAAACAAGCGGCCTGACCTAACTCCATCCGGTACAATGTGAAATTCTATTCTAATTTTCTTACATAGAGATTTTAAGATAACAGAGACAGAAGATATTCTTTCATGCAAACTTCCCCTTTCAGTAGAACCTATATGAACCTGGTCCGTGTTATTATAAATAATCCAAAAGAAGAATTACCTTAATTGGTGCTTGAAAAGGAACATCCGGAAGTTATGAGCGTGTATACATAACAGAAAATTATTTTATGTAGGTACATCAATTTAATGTTTAATTTTATCGGCCCACGTTTTATAAAAAAGATTTTCAAAAACTTTCATTTAAAATAAATGAAATAAATTAAAACCTTCATATTATTAATTATTTATTTTAGTCGCAAACAATAAAAACAGTCGAAGCACAACACGTTCGGTTACCATTTTGTTGAATTTCCGAACAATATTTAACCGAAAATCAGGCTCTATTAAAAGTATAACGCACTGGTTTAATCTCCGAAAAAAGAATGAAAGACCGCTCGTATATGAAACTTAATTTAAAATTCATTTAACCTGTCCACTCTGAATGAGAGAAATTCATCAGTTTCCAATTAACCCGAGCCTATTGAAGCGTTTGTTTAAAATAGATTATATTCGGTTGCGGACAAAGCCGAAAAAGTCCAATTCAAGTGATTATTTTCACGTTGCACCCAGAGCTGGGCGGTCGTTCGCGCAGGTGTTTTTAGACCAAATTAAATTAAATCGTCCGATAAAATATTTGTGTACCTTTTGGTTGAGCTGAGCATTTGTTGTGAACGTTTTGCTTCAGTTTCAAACTAAATAAAGAACCATTCGACCGGTCAGAATGGGAATGGCGGCTGTGCTACCGATTGTCCTTTTCAATTGTAAAAACAATAAATCAATAGAAGTTATTGATACCTATCTCTATATATATAAATAGAATATATTAGTAGGAAAAGGGATTGGACCAATGATTGCTACACCTGCTAGCATTTATGGATAACGAATAATCTAGCTTCACGGCAGTCGGTTCAGGTACCTCAGCCTTAAAATATCTAGTACAGAGAAAGTTAATAACAAACCAGTTAGCATATATGAGGTACCGGTAGAGTAGAATTGTACCTTTTCAAGGTGTTGTAAGAGAGAAGAGCGAAACAGCGTAGAGCGGGATGAGGAGCAGCATCTTTGTCGCGAAAGCTGCATTCTGCGATTACTAACACGCTTGCCTAATGCGGCAATTACGACCAAAATTCCCCCTATCTTGGGGAGGCCTATTGACATAGGCCTCCCCAAGATAGGACAAAGACTTCTAATATGGCTGATAGGATGAGCTAACATAAAGGCGCAATAAAAGTTTTTATTTTATTTTATAGAAAAAACCATAAGTTGAGGCATATCAAACATTTATAATCCATCACTATAATAAAATATTTTTTAGTTAATGAGTAGCTTTAGATTCATTTTTTAAGTAACCTTAATTTCAGACCAGAAAATATTTTAGTCAGATACGATTACTGTGAAAGTCCATATTTGTTTATAAAACGAAGATTCTGAGCTTAATAATTTAATTGAATATTCTTCACACCAGCCCTTGGAAGTCCACTGCTGGATATGGGCCTCCTCAAAAAAGGGCGAAATTTTTGCTTATTATTGCCGCTCTGGGCAATCTCAGAGCGCAGCATTTGCGACGGGGTTGCCTTTAGCCATCCCTGTCCTGTGCATTTGAGCTGCACTATTTCGGATGGATATAGCGTTATATGTCGGTTCTGGTACTTTTATCGTATTGTACTATTCTACTCTGGCGGTACCACACAGCAAATAAATATTATGATACTTTATTCTTTGTTAATTTTGTCATCTTTTTTCTTTCTCCTGGCAGTACAGTACTCTTGTCTATTGAAGCCGGAGAACTTCAAGAGATTTCCGCGTATCGTTGGAGTAGTTTCCATTGCTTGTATAATTTATTTATTATTTTGTATAAATCAACTTAATTTAAGATTTTCAATACAAAGTAAAAAATTGTAGTGGCAAAAGTTCTTCTTTTAACCACACAACAATACAACTACAGTATAATAAAATTTTACTTATAAACCTTTAATATTCTCTCTTCATTGATAAGGACAAACAATTTCCAACTTAAGTAACATCAGTTAAGGGATACATAGTTTGTGAAATAAAGTAATCTATGATTATAGCTAAAATTTCCAATAATCTGAAGTTCTAGAATAGAATTTTCTTCCTTCACTCATTATTTTTCTTTCTCATCTTGACAGTAGCGTTTACAAAGACTTCGCTTACTGTTAAAAGTTTCGAGAATATGTCCCGCATATGTAGTTCACACATTTTCCAATACCACCGCTGACAGTCAACGCTAATAATTTTACGAGCCCCTGCTACGTGGCGCTACTGGCGTTCCGTTTCTTTATGGACTATCTCATGCAGAAACAGAATTTATTTGTGGAGTGCACTATGCTGTTTTCTTCGTGTTTATAAAGCACGTTAATTCTAAAGAGAAATCACATGTATGAAACGAAGGATTAACCTCTAAATAGTATAAAACAAAGTTGTTTTCCGCTGTCATACATAGGAAGCTATGTATTTTTAGTTTTTTACAAGTATGCAATATTTAATATTTTCAATATTTATTAGATTTTGATGCGATTTTTTGAAAAGTTAGAGTGATTGAAAAGTTAGTTGTATATCTATAATCCATGCATAAATATTAATCATTTTACATTTTTTACGGTCAAATTGCAAACGTGGTCTGACCCTGACGATGTAGATCGAAATAATGTGCTACAGCATTATACACCATAAAAAGGTTAAAAAAAAGTCTATAGTGATATTTGTCCATCTTGCCTTAATATAACTCACCTTAACCTTTTTTATCCTCACTGCACCCGTAAAAAGCAGGGGCGGGTCGCTAAGTTCAAATAAACGTAAATCTATAAGGTTAGTTTACCGTTCTCAACTGTAAACGCTAAACTTAAATTTCCCATAATAATAGTAATTATAAACATGCACTTGCTAGAAAATGCGTGTAGACCCGAAAAGCGCTCGGCTGTTTTTCGTCCTCTTAAATGCAAATCTCTCAACGTCAGTTTATGCTGAATCCCCTTTTAAGTTCACGAGATTTTACGTCACCCGAGTGTACTCGCCAAGGTTTTAACGGTATATCCAAACGCATTTTAGCTTTTTATCTAGTTCTACTATAGAGTAGAGACACAGCACACATCATCATTAAAGAAAAACTTAGCCTTACTTTGATTAGCAAATGATTTGTTCAAAAAATTTTGACGTTAAGTATTAAAGTACCTTTAGCTTTATGTATTTTCTTAGATAGCAACTGGAAAAGACCTTACCTTTTATTTTACGAAACAAATATGATTTGTGTATTGTTGAAAAACCTAATTTTATCAAAATTTGGTATTCATTCTAATGCTAAATCTTTATTTCAGCCGAACGACATCTACTGCTGGAAATAGGCTTCCCTAAGAGAGTTCCAATAGAACCAGTTGTTTACAGTTGTGTATCTAGTTAGACTGGTCGTCCACCTAGTTTCTCATTAGTTGCATCATAATAAGACCAAAAAGAAATGTGAACAATATGAAATGCAATCGACGCCTTATTTACTTTATAGTGATGACAACAAAACGTGGTCTACTTAAAAGTGATGCTTAGCCTAGTAGACTAGATCCCCAAGATCACCAGGGTCGCGCTGGATGCCCGTTCAATTATTTCTCTATTGGAAATCAACCAGAGATCTTGTATTAGACACAACCCTGGCAGAGGATGGTCCACGGCTGATATGAAGGTCAGATAAGTCTATTCCATAATCACGTGTTGCATTTTCAGGGCTTCATCAGTGAATAGTTAAACAATGGACTGAACACGTAAGGTGCTAAAAAGAAAGAAATAACCGATGTGATGAACCACCTGAGGTCGAATCGCGCTGTTTGAAGCCCTTACAAAATGTTTCCTATTGGAAATCGACCGGGGATCCTGTGTTAGACGCAACCCTGACAGTAAATGGTACGGCTGATATAAAGGATAGGTAAGCCTGTACCATAATCGCGTTTTGCATTTTCAGGCCTCCACTAACCTTCATTTGGAAAAAACCGGTGCTTAAGTCGAAAACAAGATTTCCTTTAATACCCAATATTAAATGTCCACGTGGACTGAATGAACTGATGAAATAAAATTGCAATAATCTATTACCACAAACTCTACAGCAACCACAGGTTTCTATCAGCGGTAAAATTTTTACGATACATTTCTATTAAATTTCCCCAAAGAGCGCTTCATAATGGATGTGCTTTTGGATCATTTGGTGTCCTTATTCATATTTTTGTTCTAAGTATACGTGAAATTTGAAATAATTAATCACAAGAATGGACCAAAGTAATTACTAATGATCAGGTATTATAAAATAAATATGCAAATAACTAAAATTTCAGAGATTGCCTATTGATTGACCTTCTCCTGTACTAGGAGTCGTAAGAGGCGACTAAGATACCGGTACCTACAGACAGATGGCAGTATATCCGATACAGTGTACTTTAAATGCACAGGGTGGGGCTGGGTAAGGAAATCCTCGTTGCGAAAATTGCGATCTGCGATTGCCAACACAGTGCGGTAATTATGGGAAAAATTCTCCCTTTCTTGGGGAGACCTTTGTCCAGCAGTGGACTTACAATGGCTGATATGAGGAAATAGGGAAACGATTATTACTTCGACACCATTGTATGCCAGCAAGCAAACAAAACGAGTGATATTATATTTATCGTGGTCTATAGACGCTTGTGTAAAGATAACTGAAGGGCATAGCCAACATTCTGACCTGAACAATCTATCTCATATCACCCAGTAATTTTACTGCCTCGTTTACCCTCAGAACCGGAGCGCTGTAATTACTGCTAAGTAGCAATATCCGTATTATACTGCCATTATACGTGCACTTACTGTTTAGTGGTAGATATAAGCAAGTGAAGTACTCTTGCAACTATTGTATGAGGCTTAGCCTTAAAATTAGGCGGACCTGGCGACGTAGGTGGTAGTGATAGTATCTTTTACTCCAAGGGTCGTCGGTTCAATCCCAATCCAGGAAAAATATTTATATAATGTATATTTGTAATTGTTCCGTATCTGTTGGCTCCTCTATTTTCTGATATCCATAACACAAATGCTTTAGCTGCTTATTTCGGAGTCAGGTCAACGTGTTGACGTTGAGATGTCACTAAAATGTCTGAATGTCTAAATTATTATTTATTAAATTATTTTATTCATGTATACAAAACCCATAATCAGTTATCCATCACAATAAACTTACAATTTAGAAATTTATTTTATTAACTACTCAGAAGAGCTGTCGCTTTTAAATAAATATAAAATGCCTATGCATTTTATCATTCATTTGTTTTAGTTTTACTTAAAATATCATTTCAGTTTTTACTGTCAGATCACAATACACAATAAGTACCTTTATGGACGTAAAAACGAATATTTAAAATATATATTTTTTTTGACCTCGAAAAGGTAGTAATTATGTACATTACATTGTTAAGAACAATTACCACAAAGTATTTAAAACACAAATTGAAATGTAAATACAAGACATAAAGCGTTAAAAGCCTTTAAAAAATAGTTTTATTTTGATAAACTTCGTCGTCATCATCATAACATCAGCCACTGAATGTCCACTGCTGGACATAGGCCTCTCCAAGGTTTTTGCCCATAATTGCCTGCCCTAGCAGGCATTGTGGCAATCACACCTTGTAGTATTTAATGTGCGTTATTTCTGATATACCACCATCCGTCGGTTCTAGTTCTAGTTAATCGCCTCTTTCGATTAAATATGTGTATTTATTAAAATTGGCTTTGCTAACACCAATTTTACTCATCCAGTTTATCGAAGGCAAAATGTTCTGTAGATCTTAACTTTACCCGCTATCGTTTATTTATAGTTCCTAAAACTTTTCTTTAGAGGCACTTAAAATTCTTAGCAGCTTGCCTTATCTACTTGTTATTTTTTGATGTCTTAACTTAACAGTTCCTTTTAGACTGTTAACTATATAACATGAGCTACATGTTTCTCATCAGCCAAAGATTATAAATATTGAATGAAGCATTCCAGAACACTTTCTGGATCAAGTCCACATCAGGTACACTTTGCTGATAGCTAATACGGATATGTGCGATCGGATTTTGTGCTTAGTTCTTCTGGAATTGTATCATTCACTTCGATCTGCTGTAGCTCACAAAAGTTTCCGGGTGATTAAACGAGGTTGCCAGTTGAATTATCATAAAGACTACCTTCACATCATTAAGCTCCAGGTAAAGAGATAACCACCAGAATCTCGCTAGCCCAACCATTATTGTAGTTTCATAAAAAAACTTAATATCTAATAATGTTACTTAACTCTATTTCTAAAATACTGATATTTTGGTAACTTCGATCAAAAAATGTCATGATGAGATTTATTGCCACTTATTTATCATTTGCAGTGAACACTAAATCCAGAAACTAAATGAAGAAATTAATTATGTGAACTGATTTTATATTTCTGCATCACATCATTATCATCATCATCATTCCAGCCATTAGAAGTCCACTGCTGAATATAGGCCTCCCTAAGAAAGGGGGAATTTTTCCCATAATTACCGCGCTGGGCAAGCATGTTGGCAATCGCAGAGCACAGATCTCGTGGCTTGGCTGCTGCTGCCTATCCCTGTCCTGAGCATTTGAACTGCACTATTTCGAATAGATATACCGCCATCTGTCGTTTCCGGTTCCTCAGTCGCCTCTTACACTCTTACGACACCTAGTACAGGGGGAGGTACTATTCTACTTTGCCGGTACCACATTGAATTATGGCATATTCCATATTAGCCATTACAAGTCCACCGTGGAAACGAGGAATGGCCGATAATTGGGGCGCTGGGCAAACGTGTTTTCAATCTCAGAGTGTAACTTTGCAACAGGTATGCTACTACTCATCCCCACCTAGGGCATTTGTGCTACACTGTTACGGGTATCCGTCGATTCTCGTACCTTTGTCGTCTCTTACGACACCAGGTATATGTGTAGGTACTATAACACGGATGGTACAACACGGCAATTTTAAAACTTCAGAAAATCTAAAAACTGCAACATGACTACTAGAAATATAATAAAATAATCAAAAAGAAGCAATGCCAACTCGTATTCAGTTGGCTATAATTGAGTGCTTGTATTCCATTTCGTTGCATCAACCGAGGGGAAAAGAGAGGCCCAATAAATTGAAAAGCAGTCGACACACTTCTAATATCCCCGTTGACAGGCGGCGGGTAATAATTTTCCGACGTCTATCTAATGATGCCGTGGAAAATTCGACTCTAATACACTCATGTTGTGTCGCAGTTTTGGATGCAGCAGATTCTTTTTTCTTTTTTGGTTTTTGCATGTATGTCACAGTCAAGTTTTATAACCGGACAAACGACAAAATTTACTTATTTGATGTATGTAGGTTTGTAGATACTTATGGCTTAGTTTTTATATTAACAATAATAAATACAACCGGCATTTCATACCTAACTGTGCGATAAGTCACTTAAAAACTTGTTTTACGGATATCAGACAACATAGGAATCACATATATAAGCTGTTAAGCTGTTAAGAATATATATATATATATATATTATTATAACACCCAGACCTAGAACAAATGCAAATATCCAACGTAAAAATGTTTGTTCTAGGTGATATATATTTAGTCGTTCGTAGATTATTGTTTTGTTGTTGAAAATCAAATATTCTCCTTTTGTCTGTCATTATGCCATCTATATATTTAGAAATTAATCCCTATTTTAGGATTTACATTGGAACCGTGAGGTACCGGCGGAGTAGAATAGTACCTCCCCCTGTACCAGATGTCGTTAGAGGCAACTAAGGTACCAGAACCGACAGATGGCAGTATATCCATGCAAAAAAGTCAGCTCAAATGTACAGGGCGTGGATGGGCAACAGCTTCCTCGTCGCGAAAGCTGCGCTCTGCAATTGCCAACACGGTTTCCCAGCGCGGCAATTATGTGCAAAATACCCCCTTTTTTGGGGAGGCCTAAGTTCAACAGCTGTCCAGCAGCCTAAGTCCAGCAATCAATGGCTGGTATGATGATGTTGAATTCCTATTTTCCTTAGTCACGGTATTACGCGTGCACAGTTAGACCGATTTAGCTAAGTCATTATAGCTTCTGTTTGTTATTAAAGAAAAGTTGGATGAAAAATAGAAAAAGTATAATATAGACCATGTTTATGTGTCCATTATATTTTATTACACCAGATCGATGAACATATACACAGTCTGTACATGTGTACAACTGTCACCACAGCTTATAAAGCCTATTACTACAGCTCGTTATTTCGTAAGGATATTACTAGTGTGCTGCCAAACTTACAACTTTCAAATATTATGTCACATTACCCAGTAATTTTACTGGCTCTCTCTTACCCTTCTGATCAGAACACAGCAATGCAAACCTATCTATTTGGCGGTAGAAATAGGTAGGATTGAAGCCTGTTAAAAAAACTTGTGGCGTTTGACATAACTTTTAATCGCTTAAGAGTTTGGCAGTGAGAGTTGGATTTATACGTCTCTCGTTTGTCACCTCGGTATAGGTAAAATGTCTACAATGCATACATATATTGTGGCAGAGGATCAGATAGCCAAGGTCTAAGTGACACAGAAAAACGGTGCGCAAACTATTCCTGCTCTAGACAATCAAGACGCTGGCCGATGGTTCTATTTTATAGACTGGTAGATTAAAGTGGCATAAACAGTTATGTAATTTATAATAAATGTACAAATATAAAGAACAAAACTTGTGGCCAATTTCTGCTTTCACTAGCACGAGAATTAATTTTGCCGTAAATGAAATTACGGGTTTATAATGACAGGATTCCCCGTAAATTGAGACTTTCTATGGAACGAGTTATTGAACCGACCGATATGACCATCCATATATCCATACCATTTATAATTTCTTATTCAAATAAATAATTGAATATTCAAAACTGTCTTAATACCTGAATTATTAAAATCGGACATCCCATTCAAAATATATCATGAAATTAAAATAAAAACTACGCCGGCACGTAGCCGGCGGCAACCGCCGACCGACCGGACTTTACAGACCGTGTTATCCATACCATTTATAATTTCTTATCCAAATAAATAATTGAATATTCAAAACTGTCTTAATACCTGAATTATTAAAATCGGACATCCCATTCAAAATATATCATGAAATTAAAATAAAATCTACGCCGGCACGTAACCGGCGGCGGCCGCCACGCAGCGCATCGAGTAACTAACTCGACGAGACCAATTTGTAAGCAGTATTTGGCACTTTCTCAAATAGGATCTCCTGAAAATTAACACGCTTTGTTGCCACCAAGAAATAGCACAGCCAACGTTGTGTACAGGGAGGCTTTCAGATAAGCATTCAATTTTTTTCAAATTAGGGTTTCATGGTCGTTTTGCTTGGCATGCTTATTACTTAAATATATGTACCTATTTATGTCTATACGTGCGAAGCCGGGACGGGCCGCTATATATATATAGGCCCAACCGATAATACAATATCTAGAATTATATTATATATTGTATTTGTATGTATTTATAATACATATACTTTTATTCATTAAGGCAAGTACATATTAATTTTTAAAACGGGATTACGTGTGTCGCGGCACCAAGTTGTAGTATAAAAATTGTGGTTGGTTGGACACATTAAGTTTTGGCCGGATGTGAGTTTAGGCTGCGACGTATATAAATCTGGCAGAAAATATTAATGAAATTGCAACAAAATTTTACTCATGTACTGTTTAAAAAACAGTACAGATATTAACTATATTTTTATTTACAGTACGTGTTGTGACTGGCCGATCAACTGAGTTACTTTTTACGATCTGTCATAAAAATTTGCCCCACATATTTCGTGCAAATTTTTAAAACTATGAAATCACTATTGATGTTCGACTGATATATTTTGAAATTGCTTATTTCAGTACCAGGATAATTGTAAATACTGTTTGGGGTATAGAGCAGATATATTTTTTGTAAGTCCTTAACGGTTCAGGCTGTTTGTTCATTAAATCAATCTAAGCATTGGATGCTTACAGTTCCTGCCTATCTTTAAACGAATAGAAGGAGAATTACCTTTCTTTATAGTTATATAATTACTTCATCATCGACATCATCATACCAGACATTAAAAGTACTGTTAGACATAGGCCTCTCCAAGAATGAGGATATGTTGCTCATAATTGTAAGCAATCGCAGAACGCAGCTTTCACGACGGTGAACCTGCTGCCGATCCTTGCCCTATAAATTTGAGCTTACTTTTTGCATGGATATACCGCGATCTGTAAGTTATTGTTACTTAATCACCTCTGACGACCCTGGTACAGGGGGAGGTACTATTCTGGAGGTATTAAGCTGGTAACTCACGGCTAATAATTATATAATATAATTACTTATCTGAACTTAAAATCTATTTCATCCTGAAGTTGCCTGGAAGAAATTACTTTTTGTGATAAGGCCGCCCATCATACTTCACAATTATTGTAGAAACACCTGCGTTACTACAGTTTCGTAACACTTTTCATAAATCTGTCTTTGTACATCATTATTATCATTGCAGCATTTAATAAATCGCGTTTCAATACAGTTAAAAAGGAGTTTCATTGTATGCACTAAATTGATTTCCACTGCTGAACATAGGCCTCCCCAAAGTAGGGGAAGGTTTGTCTATAATATTATTGCCACATTAGGCAGGCGTGTTAGAAATAAAAGCGCGCAGCTTTCACGACAGAGATGCTGCTGCCCATCCCCACCCTGTGCATTAAAATGCAGGCTACTCGATTTAAGGTGGATATACCGCAGTCTGCCGATACCTGGTGCAGTGGGAGATACTATTCTACTCTACCAGTACCTCACTGCTTATAAACGCGGAAATGTTAGAAAATATTATATAGTGTATCGATCAACGTTTAATATAAGAGTACTTATAAAGTACTTTAGTTCGCAGCGTCGGCCATCAGCTGTATACCCTGTTCCGTAACACAATCAGTGCCCGAACTATCTATTAGACAGAGAAAATTGTACAGTAGCCATCTGCAGCGAGACGTACAACAAAGTTATGCCCGCCAAAGTTCCGCTCACTAAATTTGGTTAGGAACTAAAAGCTAGACAATTGCACTCACTTTAATGGTTATATTGAGTTTTGGTGGCAAGTGGTCGCGTGGTAGTCGTTAGAAGGCTCGATTCACTGCCCACTTGAACGCGTGGAGTTAACTTAAGGCCACAGCTTTTGATGTTTGACAGCTTAAGATAGCCTGTAAGTAAAATTGTATGAGAAAATGTTACATAGACACTAATGAAAAGGGTTTCATGCAAAGAAAAACGTTAAATAATATTTAAGATCAAAGAGAATTCAGCATTTCTAGACCAAGATTGTTCCTTACAAAAAGAATACTAGCATAAATTTGACAAGTCAGTTCGGTAGCACAACTGTAGTTCAGCCCCCGATATTAGATAGATGCAGGTTCAAGTCCTGAATGATGCTTCAGGCGAGTTGATTCATTATATCAGCCATTGGAAGTCCACTGCTGAACGTACGCCTCCCTAAAAAAGGGGGAATTCTGCCCATATCTCCCGTGCTGGGCAAGCGTACAAGCAATCTTTCCCAAAGGGGATGCTGCTGTCCATCCTCACCCTGTGCGTTTAAGCCACACTGTTTTGAAGGGATATACTGCCATCTGTCAGTTATGGTACTTAGTTGGCTCTTACAAAACCCAGTAAAGGGGAGGTACTATTCAACTCTGCCGGTACCTCACAGCTAATAATAATTTATATATAGAGCTAATTTTCTTTTTAAGTTAAGCCCAAAGTTGACGGCTGGTAAACGAGTTGATTGTTTTGTAGTAAATATTATCTTAAATATGATTCAGTGTATTTCTACTTATAAAACTATTTTTTCTTTATCAATATTGCTTTTTGCAAAGGTTTGTCATTATCAGTGCTTATTGTAATCACCTATAAACATGAAGAAATGGAGCTGATTTCTGAGCACATTTTTTAGTAAATGTTATCTGGTACACTATCGACTAGGTGTTAATGAAATATGTTTCAAAATTTTTTGGTAGGTTCTGTACTTGGAGGCTCAAGGGGGGAATCTACCGTAAATGTGAATTTTAAGAGCTTGTAAGATACTGATGAACAAATTTCAGTATCAATATTAAAGTCTGTCAAATTTTTTTTCGTGGTTGGCCTATATATAGCTGGATTGTAATGTGGAATAGATAACCTATTCAAGCTTGTAGCTGCAGTTGATGGATATAAATTGATTTAGCAAGGTGATTCGCATACTTATTAGGATTCCCACCACGTTCTGGAAGCTTCGGAAGACATCGTAAAATTATTATTGCGGGCTGTCATCAAATCCACTGCCGTTGATAGCTCCTTCCGTGAAAGTAAGTAAAAATTTTATGGAGCATGACTGGCTTTGGACCGTTTTAGGTGGTGCAATGCTGTATGTAATTTCCAGTACCTATATACAATATTTCTATGAATTGATCTTCATGTATATGTAGTTATTTTTTCTTAGACCACAGTAGCCTACAGAGACTGGTTAAATGTTGAGGATATCCCAACGCTATGCCAACCTTGGGACTTGAAGATGTTACACATTATTATGTCACATAACTACTGAATTTCACTACCTCTCTAAACCTTTAAATCAGAACACGGCGATTTGACGGTGAAATGGTAAGAAATTATTATTATTAATAAATTTACAGAACATCTTATATATTGACTTGACTCCGAGATAAGTCGCTTAAAGCACTTGTGCGACGGATGTCAGACAAAAGAGGAATCACAAACATAATAGTTAAATACGCTCACATGTAGAATAAATATAATATTATCATATACGACGACCTTTGGCACACAAGATAGGATTAGTACCATCTGCGCCATTAAGCCCGTCGATGCACTAATTTCAATCAAATTTGAATATAGTGCTTATGTAAATCTATCGTTATTAGTCTCAATCTTAAAAGATAGGCATATACAGTTGCAGATTTAGAACTTTTAAAGGGGATAAATTCATAACATTTTTTTTGTGTAACTTAAGCCGTTTACACAGTGCACGCAACGAAAGCTCTCAGAAAGGAATATTTTTTCAGTTTTTTATTATTTTCTCTCTGCTTTGCTCCTGTACGTCACAACGAGATGTTGTAAAGCCTTCTTAATAAACGGAATAAACCATTTTAGTCCACACAAACATAAATTTTCAATTCAAACTTCAGTCTTGATATTAGTGCGTTTAACCAAACAAATTCCGTGAGGCACTGGCAGAATCGAATACCAAGTATTGTTAGAGGTGGCGAATATCAGATGGCCGTATATCCCTACAAAACAGTGCAGCTCAAATGCACAGGGCGGGGATGAGCAGTAACAACGAACAAAGAACGGACAACAACGAATTCAAGACAAGAACGATTCGTGAGTAGTTATTTGCAGGTGGTAAGCGACTTTACAGCTCCAGTACCTCTTTGGACAAGAGGGCCACTCCTTTCGGCCCAAGGAGAGTTGTCGACGCGCAGCCTCTGGCTGCGCGGAGGCGACTACGGCGCTTGGTGCCTTTGTCGCGATATTTATACGCCGCTGATAAATTTCGGCGGGTCGTCGGGTTGCGGGAGATTTTCTTATATTCGTCTACCGCAATTTGATTTTGTTTTTATTCACGTAGGTTTGATAATTTGATAAGTTGATTGCAATACAAATTGTATTGTATTGTTTACATCATTAGTGACTTCCTTTCCGTTGGCTGAATATAAGTTTTAGGGGCCCTCATGTGTTTATATGTACGCACTATGCGGGCTCCTGGCGACAGTTTCGTGGGGGCTAGCTTGTTCATGTTGACCCACAGCTCTTGGCCAGGGTCATCCAGGTCTTAATAGGGCTGTCCTATTCAGGGAATTGATGTTGTTCATCGATGCCCTTCAGGGGGTTGCGGTCTCAGGCTTGGGCCCGGTTCTTGCTCGACCTCACAGGCCACGAGTTCCCGTTGGTAGGTCTTAGTGTCCAGTGGTCTGGCGTGCAGTGGCGCTATGCTGCACAGGTGCGAAATCGCCAGGGAGGCGCCGTCGGCGCGCGCGAACCTCGCGCTCGACATTCTGCAGAACTTCTCTATATATTCCAGTTTCAGGTCTCAGTGTATCGTCGAGTTTTGCACCATGCCTGGTGCCTCGATGATTGTGCGTAGAGCGCAGGACTGCTGAGATTGAGGGCGGCCCTTGTTGGTCCGGCTGGTTAGTGCATACCATGCGGGGGCTGCATATGTTAGGTGAGGTCCAACATATGTCTTGTAGACTCTCAGCTTCGTTCTGAGTGGGAGTTTGGAGGCGAATACCGAAGGGAGTTGATGCGCGACCGACCTGGTCTTTTTATCACTAGCATTTTACTAATCTACTATAGGTACGCATTAAAGAAACAGTTGCAGAAACTGCTGAGGAGTTTGTTTCAAAATTGAAGTGGAAGTAATGTTGAAAACTAGTTTTTAGTAAAAATTAAAGGCATGCAACAAACACTAAGTGGGTTTTGGTAGAATATAGTTTGTGTTTGAGTAAAGGGCCTATTCGCGCATTCTGTAGTATTGTGTTTTCTGTCTTTAACTAAATTTGTGATTTCTCTGTTATATGGCATTTGTAACACAATGACTATATCTTTAAAAATAACTTATATTTGAACAAAATTTCTGAGAGTAAATTTGGCTTACTAATTTATAAAAATCTTTATGCTGTGAAAACCAGAAACAGCGTAGATGCTATGATTATCCAAAGCTAACAAAAATGTTTATTCCGTGTTTGTGGGGATCTAATTCAGAGCTTCTAACCGCTAGTAAACGGGTCGTCCATCCTCCTAAATAAGATTCACACACGCAAGAAAAAATGTCTTAGTTTCAAAAGAAAAATCACCCAAAAAGGGTTAGTTTGCTTACAGTAAGGATTATCTGGATATTGACATAGGATCGGAAAATATTGTGTTAGCACAGGAAAACGATATGCTTGGTCAGCTCAAAACCTTTCGATCCCATTGCTTAGTATGCATAACCTATTACTCGAATATACTGTTAGTGTCCGCTCTAGAAACTGCCATTTATACTTTATTCATGGTCGATATATTTGGAATTTCTAGAATAACCAAGAATTTAATATCATATGTATATCTGAAATTAAGTTACATTCATATATTTCATATGTAAAAAGCTTTCGAAAAATAAAGAAGGTCGATGCGAGACCATTCAGGGAGCATCACGTACTTTAATGGTACATTGAGGTTTAAATTTATTTATGTATTTTGTTATTTTAGAATCTTCAATTAAAAGATAAAATTAATGAGGTGTTATTTGGTAAGTAAGATAAATGTAATTAGCGTAATTAAATGATATGTGTTGTAATATAATCACTTCCTTATTGGAAATGTTAATGTTATTATTATTACTTATTTACAAAATTTATTGATAATTCCAAAGTGCTTGTCATGGGCTTACTTGAATAAAATATATGTGACTTTGACTTTATTGTAATAAGCGAGATAAATACAAAATTAGTTTGAACATAAAAATATGGTAGAATTACTGTTTTTCGGCTTTTTGACATTTTTAGTTTGACGTTTCAATTAGTGGTAATAAAGAAAAAATATTTGCAATATTGTCGATTCATGTATTTACCTTTTTTTTATTGTGATATATATTGTAGTCGTATTAATATGGTATTTTTAAAAAAATTAAAGCAATTCAAATATATGCCCATCAAAACCATAGACCTCGATTTATGAAATATTGTAAGAAGGCAGCAAAAGCAGGTTAGAGCACAAATAAAAATCCGTTTATTTTTACTGGATCGTTGACAATCCCATAGGGGCAACTCTAAGACTGGATCTTTATTTATACTAGACCAGGTCAACAAACAAACATACAGTCCGCATGATAGTAACTATCACCGTAATATCTCAATAGGTATTAATGTAGACAATCTTTTGCTTTTATCTACCTTGCCTTAATCAGGCATCTTTGGGGATAAAAAGAAGTACAAACTGCACTAGCGCAGTCGCAAAGAGTGCTTTGCACACAAAAAATGCGTGCACAATGTTGTGGTTGTGGAGTAACAGTAAAAAAGACAATTGAAGGAGTCATGTAGGTATAAAGTGATATTTTCGGTGAGATATTTAGGAAAAATCGCGGTCCTTGACGGCGGACAAAGAGGTATTTTCATAAAGTATACTTATCTAAGCCGTGAGATACTGGCAGAGTAGAATAACTAATAGATACCAGTATATCCATTCAAAACAGGACACATGATAGAATAGACCTTCCCGAAAGGGGAAATTTGCCCATAATTGCCGCATTGGGCAAGCAAGTTGGCAAATGCAGAGTGCAGTTTTCGCGATGGGACTGCTGCCCATCCTCACACTGTGCATTTGGGCTACGCTGTTGCGGATGATGTGTCGGTTCTGGTACATTAGTCGTCTCTTACGACACCTGGTACAGAGGGAGGTAAAATTTTACCCTAGCCGTACCTTTCAGCATTTTTATTTCAAATGTGTCTTTTGTAAAGTTTTTCGACATACGAATTAGTGACAAAAATGAATAAATATTTGTCGTCTGTTAGTTGACATTATTTTGACGAGCTATTAAATCTAACTAAGATTACGTTTATTTTTATAATTCTCTAAAATCACGTCCAAAATATGAGCGGCTAGAAAAATAAAATAAATTTAGACTGAACTCACATTTAAAAAATAAATCTTTATTTTCATAACTCTGGTGATTATAAATGTATTGACTTAGGACAGACACCCTTAAAAATAAGATGTCAGCTTATGAAGTCGATATTTTGCGGTCTATATTTTTATATGAAAGAGACTTTAAGCTTTAAAATATGCAGGTCAGGTTAAACTTGAATATTCCTTTTCAATAAAAACAAACATACGTGACTTTATACATCTGAAGTTATTCATTATATCATCCGTAAATGTCCAGCAGACAGGCCTCCTTAAGGGAGGGGAGATTCAAAGGGTATGCTATTGTCCACCCTGTTACATTTAAACTAAGTTGCATCGGGTGGATATACCACCTTCTATCGTTTCTGATATCTCAGCCACCTCTTACAACAACGTTACCAGGGAAGGTACTATTCTCTTTTTGGCGGATTTCCACTAATTATTTTCGTTTGAATTGTCTTCTTTTCAGAAATTCAAAATGTATACATATTGCCCTTGTGATATTGTTTGTAACTTTTTTGTACTCTTTGTACTTATTGTGTATAATTTCGAGTTATTAAATACAACATAAGATAACATATCAAATTCTCTACTTGTCCAAATAGTTTGCGCCTGTATTTATTACGCCGAAACGCCTAAAGTAACATAACAAATATTACGACAGGCGAGTCAACAATCTTCAGCCAGAATTCGCAATAAGAAACACGTATATTGTTTCAAAATGAGTGATAAAAATGTATGAGATTTGTAACATTATTGTCATAGGCTATATAGGGCTCCGTTGGCCAGATCCCTGAGACATGTCCCGAATAGAAAACGAGAGATTTTCGGGTTAAAAATATGCTTTCGGACGATCGTTTCGCGATTATGTCCTTGTGATCGAAATACAAATTTGATGGCTTTGTGTTAAGTGCGCAGAAATTTCTGTTGAATATTGAAATGGCTTATTAACAAGTTGTTGCCCTTGTGGATTGAGGTATTAGTGAACTATATGGGTACATAACTGACTGAATGGACTTATTTCATATTATTAAGCCGTGAAGTACCGGCAGAGAAGAATAGTATGTCACCCTTTACCAGGTGTCGTAAGAGATGTGCGGGGGGGCGCGGATCGGGCGGCACAAAAGCTGCGCTCGGCAATTGACATGCTTGCCCAGGGTGGAAATTATAGGTGGGATTCCCCCTTTCTTGAGGAGGCTTATGTCCAGCTGCAGGCTATGACGATAATGATATTCATATTACTAAGGAATTATCTAAAAAATTCAACGGGTCCGTTGCCGCAGATGGTAGAGATTCTATTTTGTGCGCCAAATGTTGTGGGTTCGATGAGGATAGAACAATCTAAGACAAATATTAATTTGAAGAATATTTGTATTTTGTCTGTTTTTAAGTGCTATTTAAATCTTTATTATTTTTCTGTTACCTAGTGTATCCCTTTGTTTTATTTTTTTAGATTAAGTCGTCGGTCATGAGCGTCCCTCGCGCTTCTCGCTTCGACGCGCTGTCGGCCCGTAATTTTATTCCACGTAACTAATTTGAGGAACTAAACTGCTTAAATTTTTTTTAAACCATAAAATACTGTCGTTTGTAACCTGGCCCTTTCAATGACTCGTGATTTCCGCTACTCATCTCGGAGTCAGTCCAACCCATGGGATGGTTTGTGGATTTATTTATTATTCATTTTCTGTAGCTATGTGGTATCCGTAAAGTAGAATAATTTAAAGTGTTGAGTATCAACAACGATATGTGGCAGTTTATCTACATATTTGCATTAGCTCAAACTGGAGATAGATGGAAAAATTCCCGTTACAAAACTAGGCCGTGACATATCAGTAGAGTAGAATAGTACCTCTTGTATCATAAAGTATCATCAGGGGCAACTTAGGTTGGTACCTAAGTTACCTGATATATCGAACCAAAACAATGCAGTTTAAATGAACAAAGCAAGGGTGGGCAGCAGTATCCTTACCCACACTATGCATTTCAGCTACACTATTCCAAATGGATATATTACCATCTGTTGGTTCTGGTACCTTAGTAGCCTCTTACTACACTTGGTACAGAGGTAGGTACTATTCTACTCTGACGGTACCTCAGAGCTAACGGCTCATCAAATTATCAGATAATTATTTAAAGTACTTCATTTACAATTAATAGAAAACCACTACAGTGACATAATTTTTAAAATAATCGTTCAGTCAAATATGCGATAAAACATTCTTGGGGTAACTTGTTTATTTCCGCAATTCTGTAACTTCCTCTCTTTGGTTGTATCTATCCGATTGGAACATCTTTGTTCAGTAATTCCTCATTTTATATTTTTCATTTATAAGAAACGGAGTAGGTATAATTCTATTCATGGGGTGTATTTTCTAATTTCGTAACATTCGAAAGGTATGCGGAAAGAATGAAATCTCGGGGAAGGACTTCAGTCATTGAGGTCACTTTTTTAAGGTATTATTGTATCTCATGTTTTTAAGGTATTATTGCATATATTAGTCTTTATTAATTTTCTTTTGTTTGTAGGTACTTGCAAAACAGTGGCTGCATAGTTTGGATAACATATTTTCTTCATCAACTTCATATCAGCCACTGAAAGTCATAGGTTTAGGACATAGGTTTCTCAAAGTGATTTCAAATAGGATCAATTTTATGCAGCCTACGTTCAGCGTTTCTGTTTTAGAACTCGACTCTATCGTTCATTGGTCCTGCGTGCTAAGTGCCTTGCTCTCTGTCACTTTAACCCCTAATCCATCGGTAACTTACATTCTATTAAATAACTTTTCACTTTTGATACAATCGCGTAAAGAGGTTTCGAGCATTGTCATTTCCACAGCTCTTTGGGATTTTCTGAGTTAGCTAATAATATAGGCTGCTGGATATATGCTTCCTCAGGAAAAGGGGATTTATGTCTATAATTGCCACGTTTGGCAAGCGTGTTGGTAATCGCAGAGCGCAGCTTTCGTAACGAAGATGCTATGGATATACCGCCATCTGTCGGTTCTAGTACCTTAGTCGCCTTCTCGGATACCTAGTACCAGGAAAGGTACTATTCTACTCTGCCGGTACCTCACGGTGAGACTTGAATATAGGACATAGATATAAACTATCATATCTCTCAAGTTTAATCTAACAATACTTACTTTTATTTTTTATATAAATCGATCATACGCTGTTATAAAACAAAGTCGAACGGTATGAAAATAAAATATTGACCCCTTACGTCTAACCTCTGCAAACTGAGAAAAAAAGTCTAACGCTCACAGATTCAAGGGACACAAATAGAAATAATTACATTTTTCTATACGGACTCGCATTTTTATTTACAAATAAAATATTTATCGAATCTATGGGTACGTAAAAAGTTAAATATTGAATAAATTTCGGATCGGGAAGGTGTCGCGAATGCAAATTGTGTTTGCTGGGGAACGAAGTAAGAGTGTCAACATTGGATGGAAAATCGCGTCGATTATATGAAGTCGGTGAGAATGTCCTAAGAATAAATTTCGTCGCTATGAAAACTCGAGGATGTTTTTGTGAATTTTTCAACAATAATCAACGAGGAATGAATGTAATTGGAAAATGAAATTTCAGAAGAATTTATTATAATATTATCAATCGGCAAGAAAAGATATTTTGTAATTTCACAACGATAGGTAATGTTTATCGTATCATCATCATATCAGCTACTCTACGGTAGTCCACTATTGGACGTAGACCTCCTCAATAAAAGTGAATTTGAACCATAACCGAGCTGGGCAAGTGTATCGGTAACCGTAAAGCCCAGCTTTCGCGATAGGGATTCTTCTGCCCGTCCCCGCCGTGTGAATTTAAGTTACATTAAATCTTATGGATATATCGCTATCTGTCGTTCTAGTACTTTAATTCTCGTACGACACCTGATACAGAGAGAGGTACTATTCTATGCTGCTGGTACCTCACGGCTATAACCATACTTAGTTTAAAAAATCTAATAGATTCATGTGCCATCCTATGTTATATGTTCTTGGAAATCCCTCATGTATCTGCAAGTGATTTAATATTGATTCTTTAAATAACCTGCGGTTTCGCAGTAAAGATTTCCATTACAACCTATGAGGAAATTTCTAAGAATTAAGGTACTTGTGAATATTTTATGAATTATAAATTAATATAATAAGAAAAGATTTGGTTATTTAGCTTACTTATTGGTAGAATTTGAAGAACATTCTAAAGTATTCGAGCTCTCTTGTTATCGGAAAGTATACATAGGAAGCACAGAGGCCTTGATGCGGCATACCGCACGGTTCCTAGTAGACTGGGCGAAGTGTCTCATACATGTCCCAGTACCCGTAGATAACCTCAAGGAATCAAAAAGATAGAGATACTCGAACGAATCTATCAGCAAAATTATAAATAGGCAGATAATATGCTGTGTGGTTTTTGTCTTAACTTTTTTTTTCTGGTGTTTATATATTTTTTTGTCTTTTATATGTTGATTTAGCTGTGTTTTTCACAATTCTCCACAGCTAAATAGTTTATCTGCTCATAGTGGATGTTGAATTTACCTATAAGTCTGCGTTTGACTACAATTCAAATCTAGTATTCTTATCAGAACTTGAGCAAAGTAGAAAAACGTTAGTAAATTTAATAAATTAATGAAAGGGTATTTTTAGAGTACACAATAGATCTAATATTCCCCAAAGATGGCGAAATACAGCAAAGTTTGCAAGCAAGACGTTGGGAAGACGACATTTGGGTATTTTGAAATCACATTGGACTACTGTGGACGGTAATCTTCCTTAAAATAATAAATTTTTCATCAATCTTTGTTGAAGAAATTTCTTAAAAAGTTATCGACGTTTTAACATCGACAAAATATGGTTTATTCTGTAAGAGTCTGCTATAAAATGAAATTGAAGAGACAGTCTGGTGACTCAGCAGACCTCATTATTTAATAAAAATAATTCCTTATGACTGATAAAATAAATATATATAAAGAAAAAACACACAACATTAGATAACTAGCAATTCTATACTCAAGGCGCCATATATCTTCTACGAGTACGAGCCAAAGTTTCCAAACTAAATTAGTATCGGCATTACGACACAGATAATAAAAACAGGATACGGCAAATGTACTAACTTCCTCACCTCCGTCAGACGCAGTTAGTGCCCCGCAAATTCCGTAACTTTATTTCCAGGAGAGCGCGAGACTGTTCTCGAAATAAAAGATTCTTACGAGTAATCCAAGACCATGTGCTGAAAATGGTCAGTGAGATAGGGCGCCTAATTTATAGCGCTTCAATAGCTCTGCACCTGGATCGGGAAAGCGGTGGAAGTGGCATTTGGTTTTAATAAGTTTCCTTTTACTTGCTATTGGAAGAAACTCTAAGCTGTTCTGTTGCTCGTGTTTTGTTTTTCTTAGTGTGCCATTTATGCGTTCAATAACTAAAATCAATACAACTTGTAACTGCTTTTGTAACTTTTATATTTTCATGTTCAGTATTATTGTTAAAATAAGTTTCTGAACATAAAGAAAATGTCTGATTTCACATTTTAAGTATACACCATCACATTACAAACTGATTAATGTTGGAGTAAATACGATAACACCGCCCACTGCAGATCTAGTGACGGCAACGCCACTATTGTTTTTTTATTAGACTAGTTCGACAAACAAGCGTACAGTCCGCGTGATAGTAAACGTCACAGCAGCCTATAAACGCTCGTAATATCACAGGGATATCACTAGCGCATTGGCAATGTTATTACAAGATTTTATGTTCCATTACCCTGTAATTTCACTGTCTCTCTCATCCTTTAAACCGAAATGTGACCTTCACAGAAATGTTGATACTGCTATTTGGCGGTAGAAATAGGTGAGAGTCAGATACCAATGCACACGACCTTTTATATGAGGTCTACCTCTGTCTCATGGTAGAATCTTAAGAGGTGAATACTTCGATTTGTGTCGTTTAAATTGCAGTTATGATAACCGAAAGTAACAACTTAACAAAATATTTATAATAACCTTTTATCGAGTTATTACAAGGATATCTACTAGCAGGTTTATTACCTAGTAATTTTAATATTTTTTTCCCCTTTTACACTGTAATACAAAACCGTAATACCGTTACGTAGTAGACAGGTGAATGCGAGGGTACCTTACAGGAAACGACATAATGCAGACAAATATTATTAGAGGTCTACCTCAGATTAGGTGCCAGGGGACATGCAATGTAAGCACATTGTGTAGTCCTATTTCTTTAAAGAACAGACCTGTAAACTGTTCATTAGTTGCCTCGCCTTATTTACAGTGAAACTTACATTTAGAGTAAACTCATTTTAGTGTTAAATATTTACTTCGAAAACTTAAGTCCATACGAATTTTCTAGTCAGTACTTGATATCAATTTTAATTACTTAAAACTTTCAATCGACATTAAACATTGCAAGTTGAAAAATGGTGTTGGAAAAAGGATATATATGCATTAGTCAGCAACATATTCATTTACATTTCACTACACCCAGTGGGTACAGCATATTCATTTGAATATTAAAATAACGCCCCAGAACTAAACGCAAGTGTGTAGTAAATATATACTGTTGCTTATTTGAGTAAGGATCAGTTTTTAATGAAGGCTTTTTTCTAGTAGATTGCGTAATAAACCTGCAGTAAACTAAGACCTGTCCAGTGATAGCTAGTCTAGTCATAAAACAGGCTTGCAGATATGTGACTCTGCTTAGGCATCGTAAAGTCAGGATAGATAGATATTATAGTTTTCTTTCGACTATTCAAAAATACCTGTTAAAAGCTGAATTGTTTACAAAATATTTTATATTTAAACTGCAGCTGCTGTTTGCTGCTTTTAGGAATTGTCACGGAAAAATAAAGAAATTTGTAAGTATTTGAAGTTACAAAAAAAGTAAATAAAAGATGGCAGATTGATGACGGTATCTATGCAAATGACGATAGTAAATCGTATACTTAAAGTGAAATACAATGATAATTTTGCTACAAATTATTTTGCGTGACGTTAATTAATATAACATTTCCACTCTCTCTTGTTTGTTTTTTATTACGCCATTAAAATATCATAATAATTGATTTATACTTGTTATTTCCAGTTTTTAGAATCTTCGGGCCCCGGCTTTCCTCGGCGGCCAGCAGCTGTTGAGAGTTTAGTTTCGCTCACGTGTTATTCCTCCGTAAGTTATTTGTTTCTGCGACTGGTCGCCGACACTTACGGATACTTTATTGTGTCGATATTGCCCGTGTGACTTCTAACGTTTGTTGTAGCTTTTGTTAAGATTTCCTTGAAACTGGAAAACGTTACACGTACACATATAATAGCGGTAGATATACATTTTTCGATTTTGATAATATCAAATGTTGTGTATAAAACTTTGAAGTTTTCATTCGCTATCGCAAATTGGTTGAGTTTCATTTTATAGGGTAATAATATTAATAATAAAACTCAAGTTAGTTAAAAGATTAAATTACTACCTTAACAAAATTTCATTTATTTTTTACTTTTCGTTCGTAACACGTTCGCTTTCCCATCCATGCAGTAGGTGCAGACAATATCTAATAATCTGACAGTGTTGCTAGTGAAATTAAAATCAATAATTTCAGGAGGTATATCTATTTACCACAATTCATCTAAACATGCGCTAGTTGGCTGGTACTTCCTTAGGACGCAGAGTCAATATGACTCACTAAAAACGTTTTTTTCTTAGAAAATCTTATGCTAGACTACTCAGCTTACTAGTGTCACTTGAGGGAATATTAAGAACTAGATCTGGTCTCCGTCATATGCTTACATTTTATTGATTTCATAAAAAATCCATAAAATAAGGGCATTCTTAAAAAGCATCGGTATTTATTAATACTAGACTTGAACTTTAAAAAATTAACCCAACTTTAAGTGAAAACTTTGTTTAGACATCAGTGATATAAAATGCATTCTGTATTTAGCCCAAAAATAACAACCAATCATCTCTAACAAGACGAAACAAGAATGGATGTCAGTGCATAAATCCTGAAAGGATACTAAACTAGACTATACCAGTCGGTTAATTAACTCACAATCCCCTACCCGGGTCCAATCGGGACAAAACAGGCAAATAAAGGACTTATAGCCAACGGGATAAAGTTGTAAATCAAAATTAACTGTAAATAGTGACTGAATAAGACCAATTACTGTAAAAGGGATACTGTCGCATGATTTGGATGTTATTGTTAAAATAACAATTCGCTTACGTGAATAAGTTTCGAGCGTTTCAATTTGAATTGTTAAAACTGAATAAAAAAGTATTATCTGGTTTGTTTATTACATTTATTGTTTTAGCTATTTTACTTCTATATATTTAAAATGTAAGATTTTACATATACACCAGGTTTTTACTAACGAAAACAATCATCTCTAGTTTCAAGCGGGACTTGAATCCGCCAACTTTTCCTTCCCGAGAAAATGCATTACCAAGAAAAGTAGTATACCTAATATCATTTGAGTGAAGTTATTAATCTTTCACTGGATCTTTATCAGAAGTAAAAAAAAGCTCGAAGGAAAATTAAATGTTTAACTTTGTATTTTTATATTAATAATCAAATTTTTTAATCTTTTAGTATCTATAATATTAGTAAGTGCTTATTATATATATGTTTATGTTGTTTATATTTATATATAAGAGATTTACCAGATACTGTAAGCGATCATACATTCAAGCGTAGATATTAATGTAATTGATTTATATTGAAGGTTATATGGAACACTATACATGACATTACATGGTGACATGAGAATGATGAACAGTTATTTTTCCTCTTTCTTTGGATATCCAGCGGTGGTCTTTTTTGGCTGCTTTGATAAATTAATATTTTAACTCGAAACACAAAACGTATTCCGACCCTTAAGGTATTTGTAACATTTCTTAATTTTGTATTTATACCACAAAAGTTGCAAACTAGAATGCCACCCAATTGATGGTAGGAGTTTACCAGAGGCTATAGACGTTTAGAACACCGAGGCATTCACGCATTTCCAACCCTATATAAACCTTTTTACTCGTATTTTGAAGAAATTAATTAATAACGTAACATATTTTCCGTAAACAAAAATTTCACTTAAGCCAAGTTTCAGTTTAAACCGACCAAACTATAAAACCTCTCCGACAGATAATAAATATTCTTGATATTATGAAGAACGGTCTAGCCAAAGACGTATTTCCAAAGGCTGACCCGATTTTAGTAAACTGAATATCTTAACTTCGCATTATGGAGCCTGTTAGTATAGGACCCTACTTTCAATAACTATCTATCATGGACGTCGCGTCGAAGATTATGTCTACGGTAACGTTTTCATATCGTTTTAATATTCTTTATCCATTTATTAGGTCGAGTAAAGGACAAATAGGTACTAACTACTATAAATATTTATGTATAATTATTATTTTTCAATGATATATTTTGAACATTCTATTTAAGTTAAAACCAGTACTGACAAAGACTAAAGTACCAGAACTGACAGGAGGCGGTATATCCATCCGAGCCGGAGTAGCTCAAATGCATAGAGTAGGGATGCGCAGAAGCATTCCCACCACACGCTTGTCCAACGCAACAAATATAGGTAAAATTCCCCCTTTCTTGGGGAGGCTTATGTTCAGCTCTGGACTTCCAATAGCTGCAATGATAAAATGATGGAAGGATTTAAAAGGTTATCTTAGTATTTACAATTATTATTGCAGTTCCTAAATATCTGTGTCCCTACAACATCCCTTGATTGTTATACCTCAACAGTGGAAAATAACATCTCTATCTCTCAAAAAAAATTGTTTTGAGAGAAGTGCCTGCTTTTCGAAATTGATAAAAAAGTTAAAGGATCGTCAAGGTTATGCTTGTTGACGCTTTTTATAACATAGACATCATTATATATATTACCTGCATTTTTGTAGCACAAAAAACAGGTGTAGAATTTTAACCGTAAGTCAGATATTTTTTTGTTTTTGTTTGTTTTTAAAAGTATTTGCAACCGGTCCCCACCTCAAAGCATTTGAGTTTGGTTATCTCCGATGGACGGTTTATCGCCATTTGTCGGTTCTGGCACCTCATTCGCCTCTTACAATACCTGGTGCAGGGGAGACACTATTCTCACACAGGGGAGATCTACAGGTAGCTCATGGGTTTTGCATTAATTATTTCGAAGTGTCTATTGAGACACGAACTAGTGCCAAGTGTTGTGTGTATTTTGTTTTACATTTTAATCAGCCGTATTCTTCTGCTAGGAAATGGGCATTCCTTAGTTATTTTCAATAGGACTGGTGGAAGTCTGATGAAACATGCGATTCTAGTCAGATCGTCTCTTTACCTGGTAGATAGACGTTTTGTGCTGCGTTTGCCGGTGCATTATCTCTATACCAAAATCTTAATCTTACAGCTGTCGGTTCTGCGTGTTTCGACAGTTAAGCGTGATGACGCACTCGGTATTGTTTTTGTTTAATATGCCAAATGTATGGGTTCGATCTCTACTCAGGATAAACGTTAATATTATGAAAATTTGTCTATATCCTGTTTGAGAGTTAAATATATATTTAAAGTATTCTATTTACGATTACACTGTTGTCTTATTTCCGTAAAACAAGTGCTTTAAGTGACTTATCTTTGATTCAAGTCTGGAGTTTAAGATGTTGTCAGTTACTAATATGTAAACCATACAATCATATAACATGGTAATTCTTCATAGTGGATCTGCCGATCGCACGGTAAATTGAAAACTAAATATTAAATGTAAAAAAAAGTTAACATGACATCAAAAGTTAATAACTTTGTTGACGATATAACTGGTTACGCGACATGGAATAAAGCAGCCATTTCGAATATTAAAACCTTTTTGTCATTGAGATTTTATTTATAAAACTATATTCTCCATTTTACCAAATCTGTATAATCTAGCAATATACATATAAACGACTGACTAACTTTATTACTCGGAAAATAATGTAACAATTGATTCGAACATAAAAAGTGGCACGACATAATTTCGACCTTCAAAAGTCAAGCCAAGTTGTAAACAACCTAGTATTTGCGTCAATACTAAATATTCTTGTGAACATAATAGAAATCAAATCAATTGTTATTCATGAACGTTTTCATGGTGACATTGAACTTGCAACATAAAGTTTACTTCAGTGGATAAAAGCCCTGGAATCATTCCCGATTAGGATTAGTTAAGAAGCAACGATTTAGTGAAAACTGACGCTAATTAGTATTTCCAGTACACTTAAGACTAAAAAATTGGTGTGTATCCTATGTGTCACTATATCTTCCTTTATTCTTTCCAGTGATTTTATACTACTATTCCTCTATATAGATAAATGTAACTTAGCCAGATTTTCACAGCAGACTTGTCTAGTTCCTTTAGAAAACTTACTTAACCGTTGTAGTCGCTGATCGATTACCAAAGTGGACCGCAAAACTTCATAGATAGTGTATGATTCTGTCAGGAAACTTTCAAAAATAGCTCTTCCATATTCATTTTTGCCTATTATTGAATCACATTATAAAAATAATTGTAAACAAAAATTAGTATACACTGAGGTATCTTGGATGTATTTCTCATTCCTATTCTTTCTAATAAGATTTCACTTTGTAACTGGGCTAATTTACCAAATTTCGATAACAGTTGCTAACAACTTGCAATAGAAACATCTAATCGAAATTAAATCAATGATTTTGGTTATACCAAAACAATATTAAATTAATACAACCATTTTAACAAAATATCTAATCAAATTGTACACTCTTGAAGTAACTTGAGAGGTTTCCCCCATTTACAGTGTGTTTATCTCTATCTACATTGTGCTTGAACTAACACAATACCCTCTCAACCTGTTACCCCCAGATTAAACTTTATACTGAAATAATCATAACTATTGTAACTCGCTGATATAATCAATTTTTAGAGTGGATACGAAATACTCCAATTTTAACAGATTTTCTGCAGATGCTTGTTTGCATGAGTAAGTAGTAAAAAATTAGTACATTTCTCTTAATTTTTTTAGATGTGTACGTCGCTGGTGTACCGGCGAGTAGAACCTCTATCTGTAACAGGTATCGTAAAACTGACAGATGGTAGTATATGCATCAGAAACAGCGCAGCTTAAATACAACAGGGTGGAAATGGACAGCAGCGTCTTCATCCTCTGTGATTTGCCAACACGTCTGTTCATCGCAAATATTAACAAATATTAGCACAAATCACATCACTCTAGCGGAGATCTATATACAATGGTAAACTTATAGATGGTGTAGCTGGGATCTATGCAATAGTTATTTCTGTTTCAATACGGTAAACATTGGAAATAAAAGTATTTGTGAAAGATAATGATTAAAATAACTAAAACACTCAAATTACATGGCGATCGTTTTGCAGTACCAAATCCGGAGTGTCCCTCTAAAACCAAGCGATCCGTACCTACAAATGGTAGGGGAAAATCAAATCAGTGGAAACTAAACATTCGATACATATTATTAAGACGGACTGATTGGCTCGAACGGAGGGGCCCAAAATTTGCCCTCTCGTGGTCTCTTTACATAAAATTTGCATTATCGATTCCCAGTGTTCAAGTGTTAGGATACTTCAGAAGAGATTATATGGGGTACGGGGATACTTACGCCGTTATGGCTCTATAAATTCTATGCCGTCATCGGAATATTCGTAAAAAGGTGTTTTTGGGCGCGATTTTACGTTCTTCGTCCACGTTTATGGCTGTTTTCTACTTAATGTTCTTTTTTTCTCTCTTCAGCTTTATATTCTCTTAGTGATTGTAAAAAGTTTGCATTTCATCTGACGGTTAGGGTTTGTTTTTATGAGTCTATTGACTTTCTGATGATGTAATTTAAAAAAAATTAATAGCGTATATAGTATTTTGTTAAAATAACATTGACACTTAACAAAAATAAAGTTGGGAACTTAAAATACGCGTGAAAGTTACAGTCTTCATAACGTATACATTGTGTCGTCTGAAATAAATCACTTAATGCATTGCCAATGATATGTTATTTATATAATATGTATATATATATACATACATATATATATATATACTCGTTTACGTTTACTCTTAGCGTAAATAAACAAATGAAAAAAGATTTTGAGTATAATTTTATATATGTACTCATTGTGGTACACATTCATTCGAAGATAGAGCCAACGTTCAAGTCTCTTTTTCAGTATTAAGCATTGAATAACAAAAATCTTAAAGCCTAACAGTACACTTTGTTCAAAAAGTCTGTAAATAAATTCACGTTTCACTGCAATATAAATCTCTCTGACCTAGATTCTGGCGCCCAAGTTTTTACCAGATTTAGCTGAGCAGTAGTCCTAAGCTATTGGTCGCGGTAGCAAATCCGGGAACAGCCCAGGTACAATAAATCCTAGGATAATCCCGCTAACGCCCGGCTACGATTAGTGTGAGCTGCTCACGACATGAAATATGCTGGTTAGTTGTCAACAGCTCAGCTCAAATTGTACTTGTGAATGATCGCAGCTATGCAACGAAGGTAAATGTTAACGCAAGATTATCAGAAACTTCAATACATTATGGGAAATGTGTAAGTTTTTAAAATATTTTATACTTCAGCTTAAGCTCATAAACTTGAATTACTTTTTAATATACTATAAAACGCTTTTATTTAGATAAAAATAACTGTAAATCTGCTGTAATTTTGCAAGCGCAGTGTTTGATGTAGGACAAGGTAGATGGATTATCTGATTATTACTACGTCAATTGTACCGGGTGCACGCCACATACAAACGATTATATTAGGAAAGCTAGACTGAAGGAAGGAAGAAGACTTAGACTGCTAAGTCCAGCAGTGGATGTCCTAGAGTGTAGATATGATGGTTGTGAATAATCCCTATTTATTATAATAAATTATAAGAGCTATTTAACAAAAACCAAGTTGATTCATCACTCAGTTTCATTAACTAGTTAAACTAAAAGATAAATTACCTGGTTTATTTATGTTTTAGGTCACAAATCCTGCTGTACTGAGCCTAGGACCCATCACGGTACAATACATTTCCGGCTTACCCCGTATTCAAACACGATTATAGCGAATTGCTTGTGATTCAACATATGCTGGTTTGTTGTTAACAGCTCAACTCAAATGATTTTTTCAAACAAACGCAGCCGTATATAAATTTTAGTTAATAAAACCCAATTGAAACTAAATAAGTCATCAATCAATGTAATAAATGCATTTGTTTTATCGTCTTAACTATGCATTCAAAAATAAATCTTAATTATTATTAGAACTTTTTAAATGCCGTGAGATACCGGCAGAGCAGAATAGTATCTTCCTCTGTATTGGGTCTCGTAAGGTACCAGAACCGACAAATGGCAGTATATCCATCCGAACCAGTGCAGCTCAAATGCACAAGGCGGGGATGAGCAGCTGCATTTCCACCGTGAAAGCTGCGCTCTGCGATTGCCAACACGCTTGCCCAGCGCGGCAATTGTGGGCAACATTACCTCTTACTTAGAAAAGCCTATATCCAGCAGTGAATTTCTGTTGGCTGAAGTGATGATAGTGATAATGATTATTAGAACCGACCAACTTGTTGGAAGATCAGATACTTTGAAATGTCAACAATTTTTTTTGTATATTTTAATGGAGAAATGCCTGACTTATATATGTACGGTTACAAAGCTACGCAGTTGGGACCTGTCCAGGTTGAATAAATCCCCTGCTAATCCCGCACGCTCGACCGCGATTACTGTGAACTTCTTGCGACACGAAATATGCTGGTTTGTTGTTAATAGCTCGACTAAAATAATATTTGCCGGATAAATGTAGCCAAATACTAATGCAAGTTAATTAGTGTGTAACTAAATAAATAGAGAAGATGGCCTCGGTAAAAAAGCACTGCTTTTTTAGACCATTAATTGTATATTATTTATTTAATTGTACAGGAGCCGTGAAGTACCGGCAGTGTAGAATAGTAAGTCCCCTTGTACCAGGTGTCGTAAGAGTTGACTAAGGTATTAGAACAGACAGGTCCCTGTCCCCCGTCGCAAAAGCTGCGCTCTGCGATTGCCCAGCGCGGCAATTATGGGCATAATTTTCCCTTTCTTGAGGAGGCCTATGCCCAGCAGGGGACTGTCGATGGCTGATATAATGATGATGATGAACTATACAGGTTTATTTACAGACTATACATTAAATCTTACATAATTACATTATAATACCCTTATATCTATACAGATACAGACCTTTTTTAAAGTAAACTCCTCTTGCGTTAACAATGTTTGTGGAACTATAACTGCATCTTATATAATAATTGATGTACTACAATTTATACAATACTAGCTGTGCCCGCGACTTCGTCCGCGTGGAATAGTTTTTTGGGTACCATACCTATTTACTTCAAATTATATAAACTTTGAATGTCACGTTTATTTATATCGAATCAATGGCCTGAAAAATAAGTTTTAAGTTTCTAGCTCTAAAAATAGCGATCCATGCAAACAACTTTTCATCCCCCCTTGCAACCCCTGACAACCCTTATTTCGAGTTCAAAAATAGCCTATGTCCTTTCTCAAGGTCTAAAGATTGTCTATGCCAGATTTCATCAAAATCGGTTGAGAGGTTTAACCGGGAAAGCGTAACAGACAGACAGACAGACAGACAGACAGACAGACAGACAGACAGAGTTACTTTCGCATTTATAATATTAGTAGGGATTAAAAAAATAATTTAAATATGATAAAAAGTCAAGCTACGCACCGTCATACTTCGGATTTGGTTAATGGTGTCATAAAAAATATCAATATCAATTTGCGCACTATTTGAAATATATGGTTATGATATTATAAAAACAAACTTGGTCAGTATCTTTTTATTTCTGTGTACCTATGTGTTGTTAATCTAAATAATTCTCTATGTACAGCTTGAAGTATTGAGTTATTTGGTTGCAGTGGAGCAATGCTTTGGTAGACATGTTAGTTCGTTTCATATGCAAATTTATTTGCTTAAATCAAAAGTTGGACTGACTGATTCATGTATCTATTAGGTTGCATATACTTCTCAGCAATAGAAAAGCTGAGACACTTTAAGGTTCAAAAATACTTAAATAATATTGTGCGCTTAATTAAATGCTTGTAACTTAAAATATGCTGAGACAGCTCAGCTCAAAAAATATTTGCTAATAATCACAGCCGTAGCAGATAATTGCAAACTTTATTATTAATTTTTTCTATACTTAAAAAATTCTATAATTAATGTGGTCCTAATTTATTTATGAACCGTAAAGTCGAATTTTTGAGCACAACTTCAAGCATTAATTTGTTAAGATAATGTATATGAGTTAGTATATAATGTATATGTTTAATAATATCATTCTGAATAAATTAATATTTAAATTACATCACTAATGTATGTTTTTGGTTGCAAAGCTACGCAGTTGTAGCAAAGCTGGGACCCGTCCAGGTACAATAAATCCCCGGCTGATCCCGCGCGCTCGGCCGCGATTACAGTGAACTGGTCGTGACATGAAATATGCTGGTTTATTGTCAACAGCTCAGCTCGAATTCCTGTTGTTGAATTATTTCAATTTTAAGTATTTTAACGTTATTATTATTGAAATTATAGATAAAAAAATATATATACACCCGAAAAAATCACCTTAAAATGATCTTTAGGTTAGAATTTATGCGATAAACGTTTTAAGTTTGTTTATTTGACGGGCCCGATGTTACAGATAGCTGTGATTCTGTCTTGTGCACCAAAATTCGTGGGATTGATTCTCACCCAAGATAGATGTCTATATATTTATTCTGTATCAAACATATGATATCCGTAACACAACATTTTACATTTTTAGTTCGAAGTTTCGGTTGCCTCAATGTATAGCAATATGTCACGATTAGGAACGCGACCGTACAAAAAGCTCAAAAATTTATAAAACATTCTTAAAGTACTAACTTTATAATTATAAGTTTCATGTAATGACATTATATTATATCAATCTTTAGAATGGTTGCAGTAAAATAAACATTGAACTAAAAATGTAAAATGTTAAATAAACCGCGTTTTTAAGCCGTTTTATTACATTTGTATAATACCTGTTGTTGAAAATCGAGTAAAAATTGGCATCGTATCGCTCCGTTACTGAAATAAAATATAGAGTTATTTGTATTTATTTATTCATCATCCGTACTTCATTATCATTGAGACTTAGTTTATAGTTAGTTAGTTTTTTGTTCCACATCGCATCGCAGTCCCAAATACTCCATTTTGATTATGACCCTTTCCAGTTTGAGCTGATGATCAAACCTTCTGAAGAAAACTGTTACTGAGATTTATTGAAAATGAATGCTTAATATTCTAAATTATACCTTCTTTAGTAATTTAATTGGTATTAACCATTATCGTCCCAATGCAAAATTTGATTAAACTGAACGTTTATTATTTTGAATAAAAGATAAAAGCGAAACTTTTGCCATAAAATTTACACCAAGTTCCCATTCCGCATTAATAACCCGAGTGGCTACTTGTCCAGTAATATACAAAAGGGTAGTTCAAACATTTCTCACAGTCAGACTCCAGAGCACGCGGGACCCAAAACTTGTATAATACAAAATATTTACAAAGGGGAAAGTGGAATAGAATGAAACCTATTTCGGTTCAGCCTATTTTGGCGGAGGACTATTTTTTTTTGGACGTATCCTTCATTTTGACCTTCGCTTAAGTATATTAGGTGAGGAAATATTTTCACCCGAACATAATGAATGAGAATGTTTATTTTTATTGGAACTATCCTAACTGATTAATCCTGATTGATTCCTAAACCTAAATCACTAATATTTTTTTTATACATTTGAGGTTTGAGATCCAGAATTATTAATGAAATTTTCCAAGGTAGTTAACAAGACTTTGTTAAGTATTAATAAGTCATTAAAGAAGAATACAGATTGCGTGACATTTTTTGTTTTGAGAATCTTGTGAAGAACTACTCAGATGTCGATTCGAATTCATAGTGGGCGTGAATCTTGCTTGCCTCCGAAGGGCTCCAACAGGCGATGAGAGACGACAGCCTTCATAGGCTCGACAGACTACTGAGTCCTAAGACAGACGGCAGCCTATAGATATCACATGGGCACCCTCAACCTCGAGAACTGACACTATGCCATGTCACCCAGTAAATTTGCTGTTTACGTTATCCTTCAAAACGGAACTCAGCAATGCGAGTAATGTTTTTTGGCGCAGATAAAGACCATACTTAGGTATTCATGCTGATCAATTCAATATAAATCCTTAAAACCCTATACACTTTTTAACTGCTATCTAAAAATGCGTCTGAAATACAAAATATTCTTTAATTCGGAAAACATCAAACCTGAAACACCCAAACAAACACACTCATGTGAAATGAAGGAAAATTTAATGCGTCGTATAACGATAGATACTAACAAAATGTAAGTATGTATACATAGTATGAAGCTTTTAATTAAAACCTCATCATCAGATCTCTGGTAGTATGTCCACTGGACTAATATAAACCTCTCCAGAAGAACTCTTGAATTATTTGAAGGAATTAAAATAAAATAAATAAATAAATTCATAAATGTATCTGACTCCATATTAATTAAATCACTTGTATTACGGACACCAAAAAACAGAAGAATCACAAATAAAATGATAAAATACATATTTTAACACCATTACACACTCATCATATAAAACCTTGTCAAGGGTAGGGATCGAATCCTTGACCCTTGGTAAAAAAGATAAGAACATCCATACTATCTAGTCAGTCAATATAGACATGCTGGCATGATATACAGACACAGTAACCATAGCAGACCTTCTCGAAGGGGCTGCTACAGCCAATTTCCCCTTACGTGCACATGAGTGGTACTTCAATTGAGAATTCATCTTACAACACCGTGAGTTTAAAAGAAGAAATCAATCTAAAAGTCCAAAAGTATCAGAATAACTCAGCCCAAAACGTGTCCCTTGACCATTCCCAAAACTATTCTTTCCCCGAAAAAAGTTGAAATCTACATAATATCGGAAGTTGTATAACTAAGTTATCGGGTTTAAGACGTGTCACGTTGAGTCATAACTCCAAAGTTGAGTTCGTGCATTGAATCGTCGGCAACTAAATTCGTAACTCCAGCACTCCCTGGGTGCCGGTGTGAATATAGCTTGATTGTGGACTCGAGTTTACGGGCTTGGTTGTTGGATACGATTTGTGGATTAATTTGATATGTCGACATGAGTTGGCGTGTTCTGACATGTTGGGCCGAGTTCACATGGATAAGTAATATATGATTTGTCCAAGTTAAAAGTTTCAGAGTTACAAGAATAAATTCACATTTAGAATAGTACCTCTCCCTGTACCACGTGTCTTAAGAGGTGACTAAGGTACTATAATCGACAGATGGTGGTATATCCATCCGTAACAGTGCAGCTCAAATGCACAGGATGGGAATGGGCAGTATTCCCAACGTTGAGCAACGCTCTGCGACTACCATCAACTAGGCCAATGTGGCAATTATGGGCATAATAAGGCCTGTGTCCAACAATTGACTTCCAATGGCTAATATGATGATTAAAGTTCTAATAAATCATAATATTAGCTGCAGAAAGTTCTTTCTTAGACATGGAGCTCCCCAAATAATATTTAATAGAAGCAGGCTATTTCCAGTGCAACCCTGCAGGTTAAATCAGATCGTCTCTCCATTTCGTGGGAGACGTACTACGCTGCACTTGCCGTGATCTTCCATTCCTCCAATTCCAGAACCTTATGACCCCAGCTATCGATTCTGTATGTTTTTATATTTTTTAATGTATATAATAAGAAAATAAATTTGTAGCCACTTTTTAACACTTATTTTTTATTATTAAAATTAATTTGTATTTAAATATAGCTATTACCGAAACTTTTAAATTATGAAGACATATTTCTATGAAAAAATAGATTATTTATCCTGAAAAAATTCTACAATTTAACGACCGATTTACCCTGACGGATATAATATTGTGATAGAACTTAAAGTTATTTTTATTTAGTATTAAGGTTAAGAATAATACTGTCTATCGATCAGTTCCGCCACACACTTACGATCACTGACAATCTAGTGTTCAACTCGTAAATAATGCAAGTACTGTCTTTTGTGATTGTAAAACTACATTATATTAGTATTTATAGAAAACCATTTATTTCAACTATTTTTAATTATCGACTTAATTCTAACTTTAAGGCATTATCTTGATAAATAAGTCAATGTAGAGGATAAGAAATAAAGTGTATCAAAACTGTTATTTTCTCTTTTCTTCATACTGTAAATATTGTTATATCTCAATAGAAGATAATTCAAAGAACAGCTCAATCATTAACGTGACTCAGAGATAATTTACTTAAAGCACTTGTGCTGTACAGACTGTATAGGAATCACAAATATATTACTTAAATGCATATTTTAACACCCAGACACAGAAGAAATAAATATTCATAAAATAAACATCTGTACCGGGTAAGGATCGAACTTGACCCTTGGCGCACAAGGTAGGACCACTAAATTCTGCGTCATCGGACCCGTTGATTTTTCGTTTAATGAATCACAGCATTTTGGTCAAAATCAACACCTGATTCTTACAGAAGTATGTTCCGATGTACAAGCCTTTATTATTAATCTATCCTCTTTGACAGCTTAAGCTTGTTTTCACCCGGGCAGAATAGTACCTCTCTCCGAGCCAGGATGAATGAAGCGACTAGGTATCGGAACTGACAGGTGGTAAAATTCCCAAATTTTAATTTTAATAACATTATTTCAGCTAATAACTTATTTATAACAGCAGACGAAACGCGACGACAATTAATGTCAAAAGTTAATAGTTTACAAATCATAAAATATTTATAAGTATTTAAATTATGAGCGACTAGCAACATCCCGCGGTTTCACCCGCTTAGTTTCACAAGTGCTTTAAGCGACTTACCACGGAGTCAGGTCAATGTATGAGATGTTGTGGGAATTTATTATAATAATAATTATTATTATTTTGGTATTACTAAAAAACTCTTTAACTTTGTTTGTCTGTAGATATAGAAAAAAATTGTTCCTGTCCTTAAACACTCATGATGATATAACCAAATCTTCAGATGAAACTTGGCAGGCGTTTGGATCGCAAATAATTTTTTTATAAAATTTTGTAAACTTTCATCACAATATTCATTCAGCAGTTTTTCCATGAAAGAGAAAGAGATATAACTTTCGCGTTTATAACATTAGTAGTATGAGCTTGAAAATCATCCTCATCATATCGGCCATAGAAACTCCACTACTGAACACGAGCTTCCCTAAGATAGGGGTATCTTTGCCCATAATTACCGTGTCAAACAGGTGGGTCACCACCCACCTGCCCTGCAATTTTAGAGTGAAACTTTGCAACAGGACGCTGCTGCCCATCCTGTAGTATTTCCACCATCTATCAAATCTAGTACCTCAGTTGCCTCTTACTACCTCGTACAAAGAGAGGTATTATTTTAATCCGCTGGTATCCCACTGCTAGAAAGTTAGAATAAAATAACAGCGCAACGCAACAGTTTATGTCCAGCAGTGGACGTTACGCGACTGTTTTATGATGAAGCGGACAGTAGGACCTTTATTTAGATGTCTATGAAGAGCCCAAAGGGGTAACAAATTGCCGTTACAATGTTAGCTTGATATTAAATTATTAAAATTATTCAAGTTTTATTTCAAGAAATGAAATAATATTAACTTTATTCAAGAAAAGAAAGCTATAAACTATAATACATTTTGATGCTTAGTAAAGTAGGTCTAGCCTGTTCTTATGGGCACTTATGCTCTGTAATGTGGATGTAGGTGCGAATGAATATGTGTGAATGTGTGTGTTTATGATCTTATATAAGACAATGCTTACATATTACTTATGTATATATAATATAAATAAATATATCTCTAGAATACATAGAATTTGAAGCTAACCATATACAGCCTAATAAAATTTGAAGCTGGCTGACCAACTAATTGACTGACATATAAAGGCAGGGCCTAAAATTTAAGCGTTAAAAATTAATTTTGCACAGGGGTTCCTTGTATAATGTAGGGGAGCACTAAGAATGAATTTTAGAAAATCAACCCCCAAAAGGGTTAATCGAGGGTGCAAAGTTATAACGCGAATGAAACCGCGCGGCGCAGCTAGTCTTATATATAGCTAATGTCAAACTATTGAAAAGCTTAATAGATGGCAGCTTATTTAGGCACCTAAAATGATTAATTCACAATTCATTAAAAAAATAACCCATATAAAGAAATATTTCCATAGAAGCAAACTCATTCCCCCATTTGTACTATTAAAAAGTTATAATACACTCAATATTTCCAGTTGAGTTTCAAAGAGCCTCAACCCTCTCGAGGTATATGTATTCCTGACAAAGAAGCCTGATTCCGTACCAGGAAAACTTCTCGATTTAATTTATAAACTTGTTTGGTTTCACTCTTATCGAAAATAAAACTTTCTGGAAGTCATACAAAAATTACTTACGGAATTGTGCGCTGGAAGTTTAGGGAATGAGTCAAATTGTGTTCTCCGCTGTGTATTCCAGGCTTCTTCGAATTATGCGAATCATATTTTGTGCATGTTAATGCGTTGGTATTGTGAAGTTGTTATACTTAAGCCAATTTAAGGATTGTTTTGTTTTAGGGGTCTTTTAGCAAATATTTTTGCGAAGATTTAACTCACCCAAACGCCAAAAATAGATTTACTAAGAAAAATAAGTCTAAAATATAAAAATAAATGATTGATTCTTCTTAAACTCTTTGTCATATAAGTTTATGTTTATAATACGAAATCGAGGTTTAAAGACGTTTATTTTCTAAAAAGAACTTACAATTCTAATAAAACTACATATTATGTTCCCCTAAAATGAGATAATTTTACAAATTTGCGTATTTGTAGTTATTTTGTTGGCACAGCGCAACCAACCGAATTACGTGTATGACTCGATCAGCACAAATAACGAAGGTAAATTTAAAAAAAAAATCTTACTACGCATACTTTCGTAACCACCGTGCAAAAGTAACTGCATGCAATTCCAAGCAGTGGAATTGCATGTAGTTACTTTTTTTTCTCACGTTTATCTTAAGTCAAATATTCTTGCACTGTTAAAAAAATTCTTGTCTAGAAATTCTAGCCTTGACTTCATGGCTAAGGATTTGATATAAAGAGAGGAGATTTTCATACTGGCTTTTGACTGAGGTTTCCTATTTTTCCTAGGGAGTATAGAGCGATGTCCAATACTTGCATCATTTCTTGATAGTCAAAAGTATACTTTTTATTCAATTAGTACTTTCTTCGTTACATACAATCATAGAAAATAGAGTTACATCAATCAATTATCATAATTTTTTTTGTTAAATATTGTATAATCATAGAAAATCTAGTACCGTGTCACGCAGTTACGCTCTACGATTGCCACCGCGCTAGCCTAGCAAGCATGTGAAAATGAGATGATTAATCATAGGCCAGCATCCCATATTGGCCAGTAAGAATGCTGATATTCTCACGGTAAGTAAAGTGGAAAATGATCATAAATTGTCGAAATAGATACGCAAGTTACAATTGCATTAAATTCAATCCAACATCTAGTTCCAAGTACAATTACAAAAACCAATATCGATGATAGCAAACGCAATACCGACCAAAACTGTAACCGTTAGAACTATTCATTAAATAGTTTTCGCCGAAACTTTCCTTTAACGGTATCTAAAACGCTCCTGTTTAGCATCAAAGTGGAAAATCCAAAATCCCTTAAGCCGAGTTAGAAATGTACAAATTTGTTGCTCGAACCTAAATAAATCAAGATAATCCTTATAGTGTTAATAATAAGGATGATAATAGTGACAAATGGTGTGTGGTTGCACGGTAGATGTGAGCGAAACCAACTGGCAACTTTATTTTGAAAGCGACAATTGGCCAACTAGGTTTTGCCAACTAATTGTGTAGATTAAAGTTTGGGGAACTCAGTAATTCCGCATTTGCTTATTTAAATCTAATCAGCTTTAGGATTTTGGATGGCATCACTTCGGCAATGTTTCTTAATTATTGTATTGTTAAGTGTTATAGGGATTGCCTTTTATAAGGATTTGGTAGAAGGTACTCAGACCATATTAATGATATTAGTTCTTCATTCATATACTAATTAACGAGTAGGAGAAAAATTGGCTTAACAGGACGTATATTTACTTCAATATCACGTATATTCATTTCGCAATTTTGTGTTTCAGTTTGAAGGGTGACAAGCGGGCCCGATGGTCCAGATGGCAGTGATTCTATCTTGGGCACCAAAGGTCATGGGTTCGTTTCCCACCCAGAGCAAATATTTATATGATGAAGTTTGTACTGTTTGTATGTGTTAAATATATGTATTTAAGTAGTGTGTTTGTGATTCCTCTGTTGTCTAGCGTTCGTAACACAAGTGCTTTAAGCGTCTTACCGCGGAGTCAGGTCAATGTATGAAATGTTGCAGGAATAAAAAAAGAAACAAAATAACAGAGGCAGTGAAATTACTAGGCAATGTGATATATCTTTAAGTCGTAAGATTGGCAACGCGTTAGTGATATCATTTTGCAAGTGAGATGACTTCTTGAAGCCTAATATTAGAATTGTCAATATTAATAAAATCAAAGTTAAACACACTTTAATTTTGTAGGCCAATTAAAATCACCGGACAATCGTCATTGAAATAATAATAAAAAAGTAATGAAAGTAACGAAAGTAATATTGCCAATAAGAAACTGATTGTATGCATAATTATAGATAATACCGATGACCCTGATGACAACATTATTTTTAGCCCACCGTGCTCTAGTCTGCCAGCATATTTATTAACTTCTAAAACTATAGTAACTGTTCTTAAATCTCCATTTTTATTAATTTCTTTATTAAACACTTTGTCATGCGAAGTCACCAAAGAAATATTACCATAATATCAGTCTATTGGCACTACATAGCACACAAACGTAGTTAAAGAAATTGTATAAGATGTGACACAAAAGTCAACTTAATGTTCACCATATACTTATTTACTTAGTCACCTTGGTTGTTTTGGCTAGGCTTACATTTAGCCGAGGCTTCCTCACTTAAAACTAAAATATATTCATAAAGTTCCTCCGCGGAATAACTTTCAACCCTGATGTCAATCAATTCATTCGTTGGATAATGTAGCTATTGATTAAGGCAATATCGATAAATCTGCCGTCAAAAGAGGCAGTTTATAAAGCAAACTTTACCTCAGTTATTTTTAAATACCTGCACAAAAGTAATTGTCTTCCTAAATATAAAACTTATTTGCGTTTTTGGATATATTGCTTGAAATACTCAAGTACTATCATATAGATATCCATTTCTGATTTCGCACTGGAGAACGTTTCTATAAACCTAATATTATCTAATATTACTAAGTTGACAAACTATACGGTCTACATGATAGTAAACGTCACTGCAGCTTTTAAACGCATCATTATAACCATATTGCAAACGCAATGTCAATATTCTAGCATGAAGATATCTATCTTTAAACCCCCTTATCTTTCAAGCCGGAATAAAACAATTGAATTCTGATGAGTTGCAGAAATAGATCAGAGTGTGGTACCAATACCGAAGACTTGTACTGTATGTAGTCTATCGGAATGTCTATTTTGTGACGTAAATCTGATCACTTTTATATCAGTTGGAAACACAATTATAGATACGTATTTGTGAATATTTACGACCTTAAAGGTTTCTCTGAGCTTATTATCAAAAGTGATTATGATACCTATTCACATCTACAAGTAATCAGTTTAAAATCCGCAAGCTACTACGACATAATAAAAAAATAAGGTTCAAGCAAAACACACTCCAAATATAGCCAAAATTAACTATTAGTATAACTAATAGTAACTGCGCCAGTAAAGAGATTAAAAGTAATATTTTTTATTAAGACAAAGTAAACACATACATTATCAGAGCACCGGCGCCCGGCGTTAATATCCGTGATGGTGTAACACAAATTAAAATGCATTCTTGCTGCAGCAATAAATAACAACGCTACGCGCCATTGGTCGTGTGCAAAACTGTATAATTTGTTTTACTATGACAAATTATTTAGTAACGTGCGAATATAATAGTAGAAACGACACTGACTCTTACATATGAGTGTAACTGGAAAAAAAGCTGTTACCTCTTTAGTTAATTTTACAGAACACACTCAATATAATGCAATGTATATTTTTACCATAAAACCTGTTAAAGAAAGTCTTTATAGTTGCGAAAGTGAAATAAATAAAATTATGACGTTAAATGGTTAGAAAAATAAGATTTAGGTGTTTTATGAAATCAATCTATACTATTTTGAAAAATATGGCATAACTTTGATGGTCACGAACTCCTACATGTGACTTAACGACTACAGTATATTACTTGTTTTTTATAAAATGAGGTACTCAGCGACGCCTTACGGCATTTCCAATGTCTACTACAAGGGTACTAAGCTCTGGAGGTTTAGCTAAAATGCACAGGACGGGGGTGCATTCCCGTCGCGAAAGCTGCACTTTGCGATTGCCAACACACTTGCTCAGCGCGGCAAAAATGGGAGAATTTCTACTTTTTGGGGTGATCTATCAAGGTCAAGAAGTGGACTTCCAATCACTGCTATTATGAAATACTTGGCACTAAGCTGCAGAAGTACCAGATGCAGACGGTCTAAGGAGTTTAAACTCATTTAAGAAAGACCTAAGCTGATCAAATTGAAAACACTTTTGAAATAAAAAGAATCTGATTATCTTGATGTCAAACTTTCGTGAGTTAAGTTAAGGGAAATCTTCTTACACTGACTTCTTTCCTTTTCAAGGAGCTCTAACCCAATTCTATACATACGACACCTCTTTTACTCAAACCCTCTCTCATTCACACACATACACGTACGTAAATTAATACACCCACATTCGCACACACGTATACACGCACATAAACAGATCCTGTATACATACACATGTGCATATGTACATACGCACAGTCCACCCAAGCGACGGCCATTCAAGCCGAAGACTGTGTCTCAAAATTGCTGTTGGGTGATTTCCATCGACTTCATTAGACCTAAAGCCTTTTGTTTGCTTTTAGTTCGGCGGAAAATAAGCCCTGAAATGTATCAGATCTATAACTATCGTATCGCATCCCAACTACGTACACACCGAATGTTTATTCATATGCTAGGTTAACAAGCATTCGTGCTAGCGAGTACCCTTGCCTGTATCAATTAATATGTTCTTGTAGTATTCAGTCTGGATTGCTGCGCAGAAATCTAAAGAAATCGGAATAAAATACAAACCGTTCTGCTTTAGAATATAAAAAAGATGCTGCCTTTATACTGTATTTCAATATGATGTCAATTCAATTATTGATATTGTTAATAACTAAATAAAAACAAAGCAATAACGTGCCCGATACCGCAGATAGTATTAATCTTATCTCTCACGCTAAGTTTCATAAATTTATTCTCCATCCAGATCAAATATTTGATGAAGAATTATATGTATGTTGGCATTAAATAGAACATAATGTTGCTGCAGCTATCAATGTCATGCCCTATTTCTGGAGTGTAAAGCTTCGCTCTGCAATTGCCCAGCGCGGCAATTATGGGCAAAATTTCCTCTTTCTTGGGGAGGCCGGATGTCCAGCAGTGGACTTCTAATGGCTGATATGATGATGATGATCATAAAAAAGAAAGCTTAATTGAAAAGAATTGAAATAAAATTGAAAAGATTGATTATATATTTTTAGCTGTTCCATTATATTTAGGACCATTATTTTGTAATTATTTCGTTCAAGTTTAAATCACACACAAAAGGTTTTTGTTTCCGAGCTTTTCGCCTCCGATGCCGTAAATGCAAATTTATTTTATAAAAGCTATTGAATTGTGAAATTAAGTTTTTTCTTACGTGTTTTTAATGCTATTTATACTTACAATTGGCATAATTTAAATTGGCCAAATATATAGATTATGCTGTGAGGTACCGGAGGAGTAGAATAGTACCTACTTATGTACCATGTGTCGTTAAAGGCAACTAAGATTTCAGAGTCGACAGATGGCGATATTTTCAACGGAAATGGTGTAGTTCAAATTCACAGGGTGGGAATGAGCCGCAGCAGCCTCGTCCGAAAAGATGCTATCTGCACTTGCCAACACGCTTGCCCGTAGTTGCCGCGCTGAGCAAGCGCATTGGCAATCACAGAGAGCACCTTTCGCGACAGAGATGCTGCTGCCCATTCTCGCCCTGTACCTTTGAGCTACACTGTTTCAGATGGATATACCGCCAACTGTCGGTTCTGGTGCCTTAATTGCCTCTTATGACACCTAATACAGTGGTAGGTGCTATTCTTCTCTCGGTACCTCACGGCTAACCCTAGGGAGATACATAGTTCCCCCGGAAAGTTACTCTAGAACAGAGTGTTTTACATTTATGCATAGCCTTATAAAGGGTCTAACTTAATGGTCAATGTCTATACATAATAGATATTGTTTATGAGAATTGCTATACTTGAGCAAGAAAAGCTTAAGGAACAATTTATAGAAATTATAAAGAAATGTATTGATCCTCCGGGAAGTTTCTCCAGAAGTGTCTATTTTATAACTGTGTTTAGTGTTATAATGGATTTTAGAGAATAATAGCTTTACTTCTTACCAATGTTATGTCAAAAAATCAAAGTGTCATTTTAAATAAAGCGCGTTTTATGGCCGTTAAAAAACAGTTTAATTAAAAGTTTTTAAAGTTTAATAAACCATATTTGGAAGCCGTTAAAAAGTATCCTGCAAAACGTTCATATCACAAACAGTTTAATCAAACAGCATGGCTTTCGAGGAGCAAGCATTAGTCGCGTCGGCCGACACACTCGCGGAGCGAGCGATAGCATCAACACTCACACTCTAAGATAGTGATGCAACTGTGTCTATATCGGTAAACTTTAACTTATATTTTTTGCTTATGTGTAAGAATTTATAAGGTGTTTATATTGTAATGGTTTAGTGGTAGTAGGATTATCACCGCAGTTACACACTAATTGCATAAAACAATTCAACAGGAGACAAGCGCATCGTAGGACGTAAGACAAAATGTACAGAAAGCTGATAAAAAACCGGTGAAATGCGCTCTAAAGCGATCCATCAGTAGCATCCGATGCAGCCCACATACAAATGGTGCAATTGGAAATCTTTTGAAAAGGCTAATGACCTTATTTACTGTAGTACAGAAGTGGCCATCATGCGGTTGATATGATGATTATTTAATTATTTAACTAAACCGCATGCACTGATTTTGACATTCAAAGTTAATTGTTTATAATTTGAAATATAGACGCAATGCTATGAAACATGATAGAAGACGCAGGCAGCTGTAACCTAATTTAATAATGGAACAGTTCCGATGATCACTTATTACATGATTATTTTACATATTCATATGTACCAATTATGTTTGTATTAATTAGTATTTATTGCGCACATAAATAACATTTTTTATAGAAGAAACTGATAGGTATTATCAAAATCATGCAGCGTGCCTAAAAGACAATAAACTCAGTATATTGTCATCATACACGTACAGTGTACTGAGTTTAGGTGGTCATCTGTTGAAGACGGAGGTAGCAGGTCAAAACTCAATTACATAACAGTATATTATATTTTTGTCACTAGATTACCTCCCGCGGCTTCGTGTATTTCCACTGGAGCAGGTGCTAGATTACATGGTTAAACCATGAATGCGTATTAATTAGACAACTGTCTGTTTAATGCTTTTAGGGATTTCATTAACACTATTTAGTATTAGATAGATAGTATAGAACCTTTATCACCACCAGTTTTTTTTGAAGGTTCTTTTCTGGTAGCTCGTGTAATAAACCTGCAATCAACTTATTTTGAAGACCTGTTTGGTACCAGCAGACTAGTATAAGGTAGGCCCACCCATATGCTAGATGACTTTTTTGAACTCGTAGAGTCATCAGAATCATCATTATTACAAATATAATACAACAATACAGTATAGTAAATATAATAGAAATATATACTAGGTACATATTTCTAAATTGAAATTGTTTTATTTATTATTTTCGATGATTATAAAGTGCTAGTATAATGGGCCTATTTAAATAAGGAATATTTTGATTTGGTTTGATCTAAATTTCCGAAATCTAGCTTATGAAAAAAAAATTGATAGATAAGTAAAGAGATTCTCTTCCCTAGGGGATAAGTGCCAGCTATCGCGATGCATCACGCGCTAAGCTCTGCTACAGGACAACATTTACCGTCCCGAGCCGATCTGATTACAATAAAGGAAACTCTTGAAGGCTTTGTGGCCATTTAACGTAACATTTCACCTTGATTTGTTGGCGTCACTGTGTGTAAAATATATTTCTTTTATCTCTTTGTGTTGAATGGCATCGGGTTGTCAGATAGTAAAAGCAGTTTGTGAATGAATTGCTGAGATATAGTTGTGATTTTGTCGTTATAGTAACGACGGATTGAAGGAAAATTTATTATCATAATATTAATCGATAAGGCCTTTTAAAATATTAAAAATTCCTAATATATGCGATACTAGCAGCGTTCTGCGATTTCATCCGCGTAGTTGTCTCTACTGGTAGTATAAGGAAATAAAATATAGCTTAATTTATATGGTGATAATTTAAAAAATGATAAATAAATTAATCAGTTATATCGATTTTAAGGTAATTTTATTACGTTTATACACCTATTATACAAATATACGAATCCCGTGTACATAATTCCATTTAAGATAGTTATCTATTTTCTAGTGAATATAATAAAGCCTATTTCACTTTAGAAAAATGAGGCTTTCTCCTTTTTTTGAGTACGTTCGTTCCAACAAAACCACAATTTTTTTATCTTTATAGTACTACTAGCGGTGCCCGCGACTTCGTTCACGTGGTTGTTGTATATTCAACCGACCCGTAAATAATAAAATAATAAATGAAAGTAATTTTGATTAAGGGATATTTTTCGCCAATTCTAAGGTCCAATTCCGCTGCCAAAAAAAATCTAGCTTGAAACAGCGCAAGTCTAAAGAATATTTAGCATAACTAAAGCCATGCAAAAAGGCTCACACGGTGCTAGTAAAAGGGGCGATATTTAATTTTGTGCAGTGTCTCAGCTTTATGTAGCGTTTCCGTTCGGAAGACACCGCCGAATGCGAATCACTCTGTGAGCTGAATAGAAACGGCCTTCTTCGTCGTGAATGTGCGAATAGGGGGATTTGAGTATATGCCCCGATTGATTGGATCCATCCGACTTTTTTTATGGACGTTGCAAAAGAAGGTTTCATAGAGATTTTTTTTGTGATTTCATCAGAACTTTTAATAGTTATTGCGTACATACTATGCTAGTTGACTAAGTCATGAAATATCTCTAATATAAACGATGTGAGAAAATAAAATATATGAGACCTAGATTTGTCCCTTGTGGCACTCCTAAGACGCGTTGAATTCCGTTATTTATATCTATTAATTTAAAATTCTAGTCTAGACTAAGACCTCATACAAAGGTGTATATTTTGGAACCTCACTCTCACCTATTTCTACGAGCTTGAAGAGTGAGAGGCAGTAAAATTAATGGGTAGTGTGACATAATCTTCCTAGTAAAGGTACTTTGTGTACTGTGTACAGGCTGCAGTAGCGTTTACTATGGAATAATAAGCTTGGTTCTCAACTTAGTTATATAAAAATCTATTGAGAAGTTATATAGAGATTTCATAATGTTAAAAATATACAAGCGTTCCTAATAATGTTTTATATTAAGTCATCTCCTCAAATCTTCGAAGATCCGAGACTGGCAATTTGGCTGAAATATGTTTCATAAGCGAGGCTTCCTGGCTCATGGCGAGAAACAAAACTGATAGAGTTTTTATTGCGGTCCGTGAGTCGCATGATACTCGCGTTATGCATGATGCAAATGTTTTCCAACGCTCTGGTGTGGGCTTAGGGAATTTTACTGAAGGGAAACGTGTTTTTATGTCAGGCTGTTAATTTTTTTTTGTTTCTGGTGGTGAGCTGTGTTGTTTAATTCATTTGCTTGTATTCTTGTTTGGTGTTACTTTATTCATCTTTGTAGGAATATTCCTGTTCTAAATTTTGAGTAGCTGTTACGTTGTGTCAGTATTTTATATTTTAAAACAAAACTATTGCCAATCATATTTATGTAGGTTTAATTCATATGTAGAAAGTAATTGGTGTAAATAAAATATAATCTTGTTACTAGTTGTATTATAATAATCACTTTGATGACATCTCATGTGTATGGTATTTGCTTTTCTTTTTATTGTTTTTTAAATATTTTAAAGTGATAAATATAATATATCAGTTAATATAAAAGTTAAGTATAATGTTAACAAATAAGTTATTCCTTTTGACATAAATTGATTTTTTGTGTTCTGGTATCTTTTAGCAATGTAGTGTAAGCATTGGCATAGTTTTTGGTAAGATGGTCTAGGATCTAGATTAAAATTTTTACCAAACCACGTGTTTATACTGAAAATAATTTTATTAATATACAAAAGTAACCAAACATTTAAATTATACAAAAACTTACATTCATTATATCTTTTTTATCCTCTCACAAATTTCTATATAAATTTTAATTAATCAACATTCTACAAAAATCGTTTAAACAGTGAGTGTAATAACCTTATTTCTGACGGGCCTGACAATTTTAGTAAAGTTTGACCGGATTCTGCTTATTATGGGTTTATATTTTAGTTGTATTGATTTAGGAGTTTGATACTTTTCAGGCTTGACCGTGGAAGGAATATTTTGAATTATACTCTTCTGCTCTTTTTCATTTTCATCCGACAACTTCCGCAATAAGAGCTCAAAATTTGATAACTTCAGACTTTTCTTCTTCAGAGGTACCTTGAACTTCATTCTCTTTGGTATGCTGTGTACCTTCTTTTTTATATAAGTTTTATGTTTTGGTCCCAAAAATTCAACTTTCACTTTATATTTCAAATTCTCATTTTTGTCGGAGAGTAACCGCTTTATTTCACTGTGATATTTGCTGAATTCTTGTTCTATATGTTTGCCTTCTAATTCGAATGATTTAGGTACATCTTGTAGATAGCCCAAATTTCTTTGTGCTTCTGAAAAGATACTTAAATTATAAAAAAAATCAAAAGGATTTATTTTAACATTTTTATTTAAGTATATTAACTATTGGTGTAATTTTATTAATATCTTAGTTTTGCTTTTATTATATTTTGTATATTCTACATCGCATTCTATAGAAAAAAATAATTCTAGTTACAAAATCTAGGGTATTTTGAAGAAAGATATAATGGACCCGATGGTGCAAATGGCAATGATCCTTTCATGTGCACCCAAGGTCGTGGGTTCAATCACTTTATATGATAATAATTATTATTTACTTATAACATTCAATTCTTAAATTGATAAAAAGTTTGCCACAACATATTAAAAGAATATAATTAGTCTTTATAACATTTTCAGTATGAATATTTTTTCTCTTGTAATTTCTGATATGAGTTAGTAACTTAAACAAGGTTTTCTAGTGTTTTTGACATAATGATAGTTATAAAATAAAAGTCTGAGCACATTTAAGACATTTACTTTCTGTTTTTTTTTAACAAATATAATGCAAATTAGTGAAGCTAACATAAAGTAATAATTTAGGCTAAAATTGTTTGCCCAATTAATTAACACTAATATTTAATTTTTATTTTTAATCTTCATGAAATAATTCAAATTATCTAATAACTTGTTTATTATGTTTTTTTTCACTTACTATCTGGCCATTCATGTGACACTGCATATTCCAAAACCAAACTAAGGACAAACGATATTAGAAAATGTAATGTATATCCCATACTGCTTTCACTAGAATCTAAACAATGGACAATCATACACTTACCAGGTGTTTTATAAGCCTTCAAGTGTTTGCAATAAAGAGTAAAAACGAGAAACAATGCCATTTGTTCGTGGCGCTTAGTTAACCCCTAAACATCGTGAAGTTAAAATATTTGAGTTTCAGTTACACATTATTATGATAATTAAAATTGAAGAGAAACCTAATAATTTTAAGAGATAAATTAACAACATAAATTAGTATTCATACCCACCACACACAAAATGAACAGATCATCGTCATCATCATTGGAGTCTACTGCTGGGCATGAGCGTCCCCAAGATAAGAGGTTTTCTGCCCATAATTGCCGCGCTGGGCAAGCGTGTTGGCAATGGCAGAGCGCAGCTGTTATGTCGGGTATGTTGTTGCTTATCTCTACCCTGTGCAAGAATAGTCCCACTACATCAGGTGTCGTAAAAGGCGACTGAGGTACCAGAACCGACAGATGGCGGTATATCTAATCGAAACAGTGTTGCTTCCCTCGCCCTGTGTATACAGGGCGGGGATGGGCTGCGGCATCCCCTTCGCGAAAGATGCTCTCTGCAATTACCTACACCCTTGCCTAGCGCAGTATTTATGGTATATTTCCAATAGCGAACGTTCTATGGCTGTTATGTTGATTTATTATGTGGTCATTAAAATCGGGCCAAATTTTGCAACGTGTGTTTAAACGCGTTTCGTATGAACGCGAAAACTTTTCATATAATATATATGTAAAGTGGTAATATATTATTACAAAACCACTTGAAGAAATTTATTACAACACGAACAAAGTGCAAGAATACTTAGTCCGTACTATCTGAATCGATGCCTTTTGTTCTAAAATTATACAGTTTCGTGTGACTCCGCTAAACGTAATATCATGAAATTCAAATTGGCCAATGAAATTTCCATTTCCGGAGTCGACTTGTTGTATGTAAATTTGGGTGTAACGAACTAATGTCGATATATCTTATTAGGCTTGAGTAAATTCTCACTACATTTTTGGTAGAAATTTTAATTCTTATTATCTTAATTTTAATTCCTATTATGTATATACATTTAATTCGGTAAACACGATTACAGATGAACCAATTTAACAAGACACACCAATATCCCCGACTACATCAATATTTGTTATTATTTTATTTTCCTTTCTTACTTTTACCATAAGTATCTATATAATTAAATACCTAATTCATGTTTAGCCTAAATAAATTATATCCTAACATGAAAGTGTGCTAAAGTCCTAAAATTTATGTTTAGCCTAAATACGTTATGTCCTAACATCCTAACGTGAACATTGGAATAAAAAGTACCTAATCAGAAAATTGAATAAAAACATTGTTGAAAGAAAATATGAATATAAACTTAATAGTTATACAACGGAGCAGTTTTGGGTTAATGACGTGTCTGCAATTTTCTGACGAAGCCTTTGTTATAACAAAGCAACAATGTTAAAAAGAATATTTAAGATAGCGGCTTAAGTTCTTTTAATAAAGAAGAATAGAGTGGCTATTGGGATATGTCTTCTCTGTAGTGTAGATTACACGCATGATACATTCACGCTTTTTAGCCACTGAGGTAAAAATGATTTATTTCCTTCAATCCTGACAAAATTTTCTAGCTTTTACCACAATAGAGCGTGGTGATTGCATTAAAATGTACACCGCTTCGTATAGGTCTTTGCTTAGATTTTCTTCAATATGGTCACATTTTTACATTATCATTACTTGAATCATTTGTGTATCGTAAATTTCAATTGAAAATATAGTAATTATGCAAGATTAACGAACAAACGATTGCTACGGTCAACAAGCCGCAGCCACATCCAGTGTGATACAGGCATAATAGAATAAGTACCTTCCACTGCATCAGGTGTCGTAAGAGGCAACTAAGGTACCAGAACTGACTGATGGCGATATATCCATCCGAAATAATGCAGTTCAAATGCACAGGGCGGGAATGGGCTGAAGCTTCCCCGTTGCAATAGCTGCACCTGCAATTGCCAAAACGCTTGCCCAGCGCGGCAATAATGGGAAAAAAAACTTCCTTTCTTGGAGAGGCTTATGTTCAGCAGTGGAATTGCAATGGCTGGTATGATGACAGGGTGAAATAAGGATAATAGGTGTGAATAAGAACTTTTTGAGTGATCCATTTTAACGATATAAATAAAAATCAAAATACAATCTAAATTTCCAAAGAAAAGAATTGTATCAGATACTAATTTTATCCTTTACTTAACTGATCTCTTATAACACATGAATATAGGGACATCGAAATAAAAAATCCATCTCAAAATAAAAAAAAACGACGTAAATTAAGACGTACAGATAAAAACGCTTTTATAGATTCCATAGCAGAATATTCATTGCCCGAAGTTTGCCTTAATCGGATAATTTAATTACGAGGCATGTGGATCTAGCTGACGTCATATTTACAGGGAGATTTTTATAATGCATATTATTATATCAGACCATGATTAAACGTACACTTGATTTATGAATTTTTATTCAATTTAGGTTTTTTTTATAAATTCTATGGAGTGGAGAGAGAAGTAGTATATTTCCCTGTACTAAGCGTTGTAAGATACGACTAAGATACCGAAATCGATAGATGGCGGTATATCAACCAAACATAGCGTACCTCGAATGCAATAGGAATAGGATGGGCAGAAGCATTTCCGTTACCAAACTACGTTCTGCGATTGCCGCTACGCTAGCTCAACGTGGCCATCGTGTTCAACATTTTTCCTTTCTTAAGTATTTGTTAAGCAGAAAATGTTCTACTATTTACATGGTGATAATAATGTGTGAGTAAATGTTTTATACACACATATTACATATTATCATACCCAATCATTACCTATAATTATTGGATGCTGTGAGGTATCAGCAGAATAGAATAGTACCTCCCACTGTACCAGGTATCGTAAGATGCAACTAAGGTACCAGAACCGACGCGGCGGTATATATAATTATGGGGAAAAAACCTCCTTTCTTAGAGAGGCTTGTACCCAGCAGTGGTCTTACAATGGCTGATATGATGATGATGATAATGATGATGGTGATTGTGTTCTCAATGTAAACTAATACTAATTTATTATTATATTTATAATGTTTCCAGCCAACGAAAAAACAGTGATTCTGCGTCGATGAAGGTATACATACATTCCAGATTCGTACGTTTATCTCAAGAATCAATATGTTAGTTTTAATATAATTCATTCTATCTTAACCTCTTTTTTAATAATCACTTGCCTGAAATGGATTTTGTATTATCGGGCCCGATGCCGCCGCTGGTAGTGATCCTATCTTGTGCACCAAAAGTCATTGGCTCGATCCCCACCCAGGATAAATATTTAAATTTATTTATTAAAACACTATTACAAAATTGTACACAGGATAATTGTATTTGTTATGTGTCTTGGTGTTATTGATATGTATTTAAGTAAGGTTTTTGTAATACCTATATTGTCTGATCCGTTTTTTTCTTTTTTTAAGCTACATTTCTCGAAGTCAGTTAAGTCAGGCCAATGTATGAGATGCTGTACGAATTTATTATTTAACTATCATTGTTATAGCGATATAGTTAAGTAAGGGCTCGGGTGACAGATAGTATTACGATACTCTAGACAAAAACTGGAAAATACGCGGAAGTGCTTGCGTGTTCTAATTACTTAGCGCAAAGAATTAACCTGATAGAGAGGTTGATTCATTTTTCTGTCTATTGAAATGGAAAAAATATTTTTTTCTCGGAAAAAAGACAATATTTTCGAGTATTTTTACCTCATGAATTCTTATGAAATATGTTCACGAATATGTATAAATATTTTCGTAACGAGCTCCTATTATAGAGTTATCTCAAATGTTTTATTAAAAATGTGCTAATAATTATAAATTGAGCAACCACATTATATATTTTGTTAGTAAAATTTGCGTGTTTCTACAAAATGAGCATAGATTAATTGTTAATAATATTAATAATATTTAGTAAGTCTGAGAGGGTTTAGGCTGTCAGGTTGTTTGTGGAATGAACTTCTTCTAAATATTAGATGCACGTAGTCTCAGCCTGTCTTTAAACGGTTGGTAAAGGATTTTGGATCCTCGTGAGTGGTCCTGATGTAGTTAATATTTCTTGCATTTTTTTATACAAACTCTACATTATTTTAATTAAAAAAACAAGATGTTTTTCTTTTCTCTTTAAATTCAGAGGTTACCTGAAACAACTTAGTATTTGCGATAAGGCGCACATTTAGTTTTTGATTGTTATTTTTGTGTTATATTTAATGTACAATAAAACATTCATTATTATTATTACTAAATAAATAGAAATACCATGGTAAGTCAATTTCACAAAGAGAAACAGGTCCTATATTCGGGCCCTCCGTCCGTTGTCGTAGCAGTCTCGATCGACATCGTCATTCTTCACACAAACATTGTAGTAGCAGTCCTAACCTTACCAAAATACAAGCCTAAGGTCATTTTATATTTAGAAATATGTTTTTTTAGAAACATCCGAATATTTGCAGTTTAATTGAATTTTTAGTGAAATAGAAATAAGTTATGAGATATTTATAATATTTTTCCCTGCTTATAGAAATGTATATGATGTCGTTAATATGCTACATATAATATGTTACATGTTTATATATATTAATAAATTTGCCGTGTCATGAGAGACGACTGAGCTGACTCGGAACCGACAGATGGTGGTATATCGAACAGAAACAGCGCACATTAAATAGAACAAGGTGAGCAGCAACATCCCTGTCGTTGAAAAGCAACACTATTGCCACCTCGCCTGATCAGCTCGAAAATTACGGAAAAGAACACCTTTCTTGGATATGCCTATGTCCAACAGTTTTTGAGCTGATATAATAATGAAAGTGTAGCTGTAGTTGTAGGTCAATATACTTGCCAAACAAAAAATAAATAAGGAACAATTTAGAATACCGATGCAAATCCTCACAATCCCACTGAATTCACTTCACGTAACATGGCGAACATTCGAGAAATATCCGACAATCGCCGTTTATATCCTTCGATAGATTAAACAGATTAAACTCAGTGCTGAGAGCATTCGCTTTGTGTTCCGATGCGAATCGAAAATTCGATGCAAACTGCCGAGTTTCGAACGAGCCGAAAGTATAGGGCCTGTTGGTACTGAATTTGAGGATTACAATAGAAACTTGTTGAGAAACCTCACTGTGACACTGTTAAAGCTGAAAGTTATATTAAAGATGTTTCATTCAGTACAAGATATGTTACATTATTGTACACTTAATAGGGCGAATTCGGTTAATAGAGAATCTTCTAGCTTTAATCTTTGGTTTATTGTGGAAAAAAAGTTTTTATTATTACCAATAACTTATTTTTGTAACTTGTTAATATTCAAGATGTTAATAACTACAAATTTACTACGAAAGGTATAAGGTATTGATTAGTAAATACAGTGAGGTACCGGCAGAGTGGAATAGTACCTCCCATTTAACAATTGTGGCCCGTACCTGATTTGCGCGGTTATTGAGGATAAATTTCGCCCTTTATGGTATGACCTATGTCCAGTAATGAACGTTTAATGGTTAGTATGATGATAGTGGTTCGTCAAAAATTAACTGAACAATGATGAAAGGCGTACTTTATTTATAACCAGCTACTAAAAAATACGATATTATAGCATGTCCAGGCTTGGACCCCGACTTGAACCTTCTTGTGGTTCAATTTCAATCAGTGTAGAAAGAAAAGTCTGTTAACAAGACTGTAGACAATGATCATCATGATCAATCTCTTATAAAAGTCATCTACATTGGTGACTACCACACTTATTTTATGTATTTTACCGCCAAAAAATTGTGTTCGCATTAGTAGTAGTAGATATAGTATCTCAAGTCACAATGTTGGTAAATCGCTAGTGATATCCTTGTGATGACCCGAGCGTGTTTAGGCTGCGGTGACGCTTACGGTCACGCAAACCGTATGATTGTTAGTCGAATTAGGCATAAAAAATACTTAAAGTGGAACTGTTATATTAAGAAAAGAGATTTAACTAATACAAATTCTTTCTTGTAGAACTTAATTTTGTAGTAGATTAATTTGAAATTAGAATCTATTTTCAAGTGGTTCTATTTTCATATAGTAACAATTCTAGAACCGACTCCCTCATGTGTGCATTTTAAATTGCGATATAAACATATGATTTTTAGGCCTTTAATAACCGTAGTAATTATTAATTATTAAACTATTTTCAACAACAATAAAACGCAGTTTATTTAACCTTAAACATTATATAACTGATCTAAAAGTTAACAAAAGTTTTTTTTTTAATTTAAAGAGCGCAGTTTAAAGGCAAGACATATCTTGCTTTTGTGACATACTACACAATAGGTTTCAATTTTGTTTTACATCAATGCCTGAGTGCTAGTAAAAAATACTTGGTGTAAATCATATTTACGTCTATCTGTCGTGATATACTGATCGTTAATATACTTTTTAAATAGCCTATTATTCTGATCCCAAAAGCATAAATGTAACTTACAACTTAAAGATTACTTCACTTTATATACAGAATCTTTAGCTAGAGTACTTGTACAGCAAGTCCTGTGGGAGCTATCGTGGTCGCATCTTCTCAATACATATAGATTGAGGGCACGAGTTCGTAAAGTGGTCTGTGATAAAGTAGACTGCCTTTGAAACGGCTATATACTCGCATTATATAAATATCTGGGCTGAAAAACTATTACTACTCCTTTAAAAACCTTTGAATAATCTTGTTTTTTAAAGAACATTTTATTTCTTACTATTTATATGTAAAATAGTATTTACTTGTACTGTTTAAAATTGAAAATATGTTTATACTATTTAAAAACTGCACTAAGCAATTGCCAACACGTTTGCCCAGCGTGGCAATTATGGGCAAAATTCCCCCTTTCTTGGGGAGGCCTATGTCCAGCAGTTAAATGTACTATTTATTATTGTACAAACTAGTGATTAAGTTAAAAATTAAAATTTCAGCTAATTATCTACACTATTTTATAAAGAGAAAAGATTTGTATGCATGTATGTATGATGATTAATAAATTTAAACTTTATTGGAATTATTTTGACAATTCTTTAATATTATATATAATTATTAGAAAGCTACATTCTTCTGCAGTAGCATTTGCTATAATATACTATACAAAATATACCTAACTTATCTAAAATGTAAACATAGAAAAGGGATTTGTGTGTGTAACAATCATTTTAAAATTTTCTCAACCGAGTTCCATACTCCTTTAAAGTGAATTATGAGGATAAAAACGTAGAGGACTGAAAACTAAATATTCTTTAAATTTATAATATTCTTCTTTATAACCTCCTTAGAGAAGTTTATGTCCAGCTGTAGACTTTTAATGGCTGGTATGATGATGATATCACATTTTTATTAATAAATTTCGTTATTCATGTTACAAACATACACCCAATCCAATATATAATAGCATTAAGAGAGAAGTTAAAATTTAAGAGCCTTGTCAGTGAGTTTAATGTTTGTGATGTTAAGAATCGACGTAGGCTAATGTATTTTTATGACATATAGGTATTTAAATAGTTTATTTGTGATCCCTCTGTAGCCCGGCGTCCGTAACACAAGTGCATTAAGCAACTTAACACGGAGTTCGGTCAATGTCAATCAATGTCAATGTTGTGGGAATTTATATCATTATTATTATATATGAGTATAAAAGAAAATCTGACTGACTGAGTGACTAACTGACATATAAACGCAGTGCCTGAACTATAAGGGTTACTAGGGGTACTATTACGTAAGGGAGCACTAAGAAAGGGTTTTTGGAAATGCACCCTATAAGGAGGAAACACAGGAGTTCAAATTCAGGAAGAATCTTTGCTAATTTTCAAAAAAAAATCTGTATGTAGATTCTTCATTGAAAGTGATGAAAAATGTGTAAAATATGTTTTCAAAAAGAATCCATAAATAAGAAAAAAATAAGTGTGCTAATCGAAATATTCTAATTTTGAAAGCTTTTTTTTAAGAAATAAAATTATATATCTATATGTATAAAAGGACTGGCTGACTGATATACCAGATATATAGCTTATCAAGAATGATACTAGGTTTGTTTGTATATGTGGCAAAACTTAGCAAATAGACACAATATATTTTTACTTGATAGTCTACACAAAGAAATGTAGATATAGAAACCCTATAAACTTTATCCTCGGTGCAGACAGATGTCAATCGAGTAAGCTGGCAATAAAAGGTAGTGATCCACAGCAAGCTCTTTGTACTAGTCAATGTCAGGGACATCTAATGCGATTTTACGCTGCCTTCGGTAGCATGAAGGCAGCGTACAAATAAATCTAAAATTATAGATTTTTTTACGATTTTTGAAAAAAGTTTATTTAAATTGTACATTTTTATTGTTAACGTTTTGTTTCCTATTATTTTGGATATTTCTTCTAATTTGTCTTATAAACTTTGTTTTTTTCATGTATTAGGTACAAGTAGATACAATCACAGTATTGCGATGTCCGCCGTGAGGTACCGGCAGAGTAGAATAGTACCTTCCCCTGTACCAGGTGTCGTAACAGGCGACTAAGGTACCAGAACCGACAGATGGCAGTATATCCATATATATATATATGCAGCTCAAATGCAAAGGGCGGGGATGGGCAGCATCTCCGTTGCGAAAACTTTGCTCAGCAATTGGCAACACGCTTGCCAAATGCGGCATTTATAGGCAAAATTCCCCCTTTTTGTAAGGACTATGTGGCCCAGTGGACTTTCAATGGCTGGTATGAATTTCGACTATTTCAACTTTAACTCTGCTGGTACCTAAATTTTAAACTAAAAAATTGTATTACATAATTATTACAAAAAAGATAAAGTAGATCATTTTAAGTATGTAGCAATAGCAACACATCATTTATTTTCCACACTCGAAACTTACAATAATTTATTCCAAACAAACTGTTAACATGTTTGTCTCACCTGTTCCATCAGAAATTCAACCGAATCCATTAACCCAACCCTTGATTAGGATTAGTAAACTCTTAATGCAAATAAACTAAGTCAAAATAAACCGCTGTTCAATTAACCATTAATAGGATTTCGATTCAAACTTTTAATTGGTGTGTGTTAACACACGTAGATACATAGGAATGTGCGAAGACAGAACAATGAATTGCACATCATTTGTATGATCTTAGATTTTCTTATCTAGTTCGTTAGTTTGATATTTGAATAAAACATATTTGAAAAACTTCCAACTTTGTAGAATGGACTCTGCAGTTTTACAAATTACGTGATGATGATTTTGAAGACCACATACATATAGATAAGTAATTAAGCGATAAAATTGCTTAAGAAGTGCCCAAGGCCTAATACAGATAAGGCCTTCTCATTTTTGCAATCTAATAAATTATACATGCAATTGCATTAACACTTACTATTTTTGCTAGAATTCACCATGGTTATCTTTAATTAAATAATATAAAATCTATAGCTTTCTAATTAGCTACATTTTCGAGGAAAATACGATTCATAAAAAAAATGAATGTTATTAAAAATCTGAGACGAGAGGTACCGACAGAGTAAAATAGTACCTCTCTCTGTACCAGATGTCGTAAAAGGCAACTAAGGACACTAAAACCGAGTGATGGCGGTATTTACGGAAAGGAAACAGTACAGCTCAAATGCATAGGGCGGGAATGGGCAGCATCATTCCCGTCATGAAAGCTGCGCCTTGCGATTGCTAACACGCTGGCCCAGCATGGCAATTATGGGCAAACTTCCCTCTTTCTTGCCGGAGACCTATATCTACAATAAAATAACCAATGAAATCAAATAAATTAAATATAAAATTATTTCTTAAAATCTATATAATTGGACCAAAAAATCTTAAACTGATTTGTATGGTAATTTGCATTCTATTCGTATTTATCAAATATGTGCACGTGCAAGAAAGTGTTGTACCATTGTTTATCGCAAATGAACAAATATTATTATTGTCAATGCATTATTACCTTCTTATATATCTATACCAATATTATATAATCAGTTACATCAAAAATACTAACTAACTTCGTTAATACATTAATACTAAATAAATAAAACAATAGTACTAATAAATAGTTTATTTGATGCATATACAAAAATGACCGGTCATAAGTTGGATGAATTAAGGAACGAATTCTTATGATCTAACATGATTACTTCATCTATTTTCTATTATTATCTTGTTTATTATTTTATGCATTTCTTAACTAAATATTTACCTCTTATGAATGCCATTAATGCCTACACCCTCTATTTACGAAACAAAGTTCTATATATTACTTGCAACACCCTGCGGTTTCACTTGCGTTAAGTTGTACTTACTAACTTTGCACCACCATCTAGCCTCTCAAACGATGATTTATGATTTAATGAAATATTTTTTACATGTTTTATGACTTTCAATGAAGAACCTTTTATACCAAATTAAATTCGAATAACTTCAAAAATAGTGAAGTTTCAAATTTACTTTAACCTTCAGGTTTAACATTTTAGGGGGCGAATTCTTAAAAAAAATCTTTTTTCGTGATCTCTTTTATTATATAATGAACCTCTGTGCAAAAACTTGAGTTTCTTACCCTTATAGCTTAAGCTCTGCATTGATATATCAGTCAATCACTCAGACAGACAGTCAGTCAGCTTTCCCTTCTATAATATAGATAATTATGTTTAGACGATATTTTTCTACATTAAACTGTGTACTTTTGAAAGTCTAACATCTTGTATAATATTTAACTTTGTTAATTCTTTGCGTCTGTGTTGGCTTACTTTTCCAGTTAGTTAAACAAAATTTAAGATAAACTCAATAAATTGGAAAAAATGTTCTTTTAATTCGAAGCAAAGACGTGCTCGCTGAAATCTTTTTAAGATGAGAAATTTTTATGGACTGATTTCTAGTCTCTAATATGATATTGAAGTGATCTTCATACCAGGTTATATCTATATAGATATAATAATCATATCAGCCGTGGGACGTCCACTGATGGACATACTCTGAAAAGGCTTTGAGGAGGACTGTTTTTTTATTAGACCTATTATTAGGCCTTAGGTATATTAGATCTTTTATTAGGCCTCACCACAGCCTATAGACGTTCATAATATAACATAGATATCACTAGCGCATTGCCAACCTTGATACTTGAAGATATTATTTCAGATTAACCAGTAATTTCACTGCCTCTCTCACACTTTATACTGGAACATTGCAATTTGAATGCTGCTATATGGCGTAAGGAATATGCGAGAATGAGGAACCAATGTAGATGACATTTTGTATTAGGTCTACCTCGTAGGCTGATTAAATGCGGCATCCAGCATAATCATGCGGTTGATTTACCTACACTACAATTGTCAGTTGATTTCTAGAGCTTAACGGTTCCTATCAGCTACTACATCTGCATGCTATACAGTCAGATAACCCTCATCATGCGTACATAAAATAAATAAATTCACACAACATCTCAAACATTGATTCCGTATAAGTCACCTAAAGCACTTGTGTTACAGTCATCAGACAACACAGAAAACCCAAGTATAATAGATAAACATATATAATCTACACCCAGAAACAGAACAAACACAACAATCATATAAGTATTTGTCCTGGGTGGAGATCGAACCTACGACCTTTGGTACATAAGATAGTCTCATTACCATCTGCGTCATTAATTTAATGACCTACCAGCAGTAGTTCTTTGTTAATCATTACTGCCATTGGAAGTCTACTGCTGGATTTAGGCCTTCCCAAGAAAGGGGGAATTTCGCCCATTATTGCCGCGCTGGGCAAGTGTATTGGCAATCGCAGAGCTTTGCTTTTGCGACGGGGATGGGTTATCTGTTCGAGTGGTAGTAATATGAGTAGTAATTAGTAATTTAATTGTTTAATTATATTATTTTTAGTTAATTCAAGATCCTAAATTACGAGAACTCTTGGTTTGTTCCATTGATCTTCAAATATTTTTTTTTATCAAAATTACAAACTGAACCTTTTTTTATTATGTAGAAATTCATTACAATAAGTCTTTTTTCATCATTATTATAATTGTCATCCACAGTACGTATTTTGCCTGTAATTACTGCGCTAGGCATTACCTAGATTTACGACGGAAATGCTGTTGTCTATTCATTTACGCCATGCTGTTTTAGAAGAATGTATCGCTAACTATGGTTCCAGAATTTCAGTTTCCTACAACTTACGATAGATGCTACAGGAGAAAGTAAAATTCCAACCGTTTTGGTACCCCACAACATGGTACCCCAGTCATCATTGTAACTCATTTTTACCATTACACTGCTTGGTCACTGGTATTCCTTAGATGAAAATGGGGCACGAAAGACAATGGTGAGGTTTTGTTAAAGCAATTGCGTCCGAAAATAATGGCTTAATATACCCTCTGACGCTGCTGTTGAACAAGCTAGAGTTAAGTAATTTTGGATCACCCATCTCAAAACCAACCACTGAGAAAGTTCCTTAATTTCTGCGATCGCGATATAGTTACAATTGATGAGTCTTAACTTTTGACATAAGTTCCACAAAATAATGTTGCGCAATTTATAAAATCTTCCAGTGCTAATAAACCGGACGTTTCGTTTCGTAATTCTCACATGCATTTGGACCCGCCCATCTTTAATAATCTCCGTAGGTACATGACCTATCAGTGCGTTTATTTTAATGGGATTATATATGTGTGCGAGTGTTACAAGGAATAACCAACCACAAAATCAAATCCGAATTCGCTTGACGCACCGTACCGAAAGATTCACTCGTTTCCCTAATGAAACGGTGGTTCCACCATCTCTGGGTCACAGCCTAATATAATGGGCGGTTTGTTAGAAAAATAAAAAAATGCATATTATATACGCTACCTTTTGCAATTCCTTGTTTTATAATAATAATATTCACACAACATCTGCTACTGATATAAGACAGCAAAATAATCACAAATGTAGTACTACTACTACTACCAAGAACTTATTCTCAAACAGCATAAACTATGTAAACCTGAAAATAAACTAACTCATAGTAGACAAAGGTATGTATGTGGGTTTCCAAAATATACATCAGCCATGTCGTACACGGTTTGCACAACGATTTCCAAATTTTGCAGGACCATTTATTTAAAATAAAATTAACCATGAAATAGATATTCATGACATGAATAAACACACATGCAAAACAACAGTAAGAGTGGCTCTTGAAATTGGACTGCAATAAGACAGAGGAATTGCTAACAATATTATGCTAGACTGGACTATATTTATTGTTACTATTATTGTTTATGTATATTGTATATACAAAGTATAGCTTCTTATTTTATGTATTTATGTAATACATGTGAAAATAATATGCTGTATTAACAGACCATATACACACACATCCACACCTACATGCACACTATTGAGCATAGGTGCCTATAAAAACAGGATAGACCTAGTTTAGGTACTTAGGTATCAAAGTTTATTTTAGTTTAAGTTTCCTTTTGTTGTTTAATAAAGTTATTATTATTATTATACTACTATAATACATTCTGTCTGGGGGTCGTACCTACGACAGGCGCAAATTTGACAGACAGGATTGACAAACAACGGTTTGATACTAGCAATACAATTAATTTGTTTAAAAATGTATTACTGACTAACATACAAAACTATGAGATTTATAAGTATTTAAGATATAATTTTTAGCTAACATTTCATGATTTTGGCTTGAAATACCGGTAGTGAAATTAAACTGAAAATTCATGTTAAATTTATCTATTTTGTACAACGACAAAATGGTATCGCTGCGTGCTATTTATTGGGAATATATATTATTTTCAGTGTCGATTCAGTTTCAGTATAATATTTTCAGTGTTTATATGTATATTACCAGTATTGGTATACGAGTGAAAAGTGACTCGGCAATTATATATTGCTTATCTTACTCAAAGATGTATATGCACAATAACATTATAATAATTTACTAACAGGTACCGCCAGAGTATAATAATACGTCCCTGTATATCAGGTACCATAAGATTTTACCTGAACCGACAGTAAATCCATATAAAACAATGTAGTTCAAATAAAAGGGCGGGGAGGGCATATTTTGCTCGCGAAGTATGCTTTGCATTGTCAACATACTATATCATCAAAAAAGGCGATTTTAAACTTATTTATATATAGTAAACTAACCATGGCCAATAACAATGTGCATAGATTTGTTTCAACACCAAGTTCTTTTTTCGGAATACTATATAATAATATATTTAGACAGCCTTTTTCTTGTTTAATTCTGTCGATCAATGAGGTACTAGCAGACGGCCGTGAGGTACCAGCAGAGTAGAACGTACGTAGTAGTAGTACGTTCCCTGCACCAGGTGTCGTAAAAGGGGACTAAGGTACCAGAACCGGCAGATGTTGGTATATCCATCAGGGACAACGCAGCTCAAATGCACTGGGCGAAGCAGCAGCACGAGCACGAGTTCTCCAGGGTTTGGTGAGGTCTAGTTAACTTTCAATTGGGTATAGAAGCCACATGGCATTAATTTGTTAGACTATCAAATGCAGCTTAGGAGTTCATGAGCTGTCGCTAGAATAAATAGCGATAGCTTAATGTTAACAAAATTATGAAACTATAGAAGACTGAGTCATATCTTGGTCTACAATGAGACAATTATTAAATAAAAAATGTTAACAAAACTTTTTAGCGAAACCTAAACGCTCCCTCTTTTAATGTCCAACCAATTTGCAAATCAAAAACCCCTTTTTTACCTTTCGTAATACACAAAATTGAACCTAATTGACAGAATATTCAAAGCTGAATTTGTTTAAATCTGAATTTGTTTAATTCTGAATCTTCAAAGCTGTATTCAGTAAACCAACAATAAAATATATTTATATTCAAAACGTTATATCTAAAAAATACATTTAAATCTTACCCTCGATCAATCGCTAGTTCTGGCTCAGTGGTCATACAAAAGCATTCGTTCATAGTTAACGAACTGTACAGCCTTAGGCTGTGTCATTCCATTGAATACGGCACAACCTATCCTTTAGATTTATTCTTCGCGTATAAATTGACAAATTTCTCTTGCGAGTGATTTACTGACGTTTGTGGCTTAAGTTATTTACGTTGCGTTACGTTTCATTTTGTTATTTAAAGGTTGTGCTTTATTACAATATTATGTTCATAAAATGTATGTTAATTTTAGATATTTTTTTGGTTTCATCATCATTATATCAGCCTACAGACGTCCACTGCATACGGGTTTATGTCGCCTGGAACCAACAACTCCCCAAAATCTTTACTAGGTCATCCATCCATCTGGCGGGGGGTTGTCCCACAGGTGTTGATTGTATATTTGTAAAAATGTATACTCTCTGACATGGGGGTATGAATATATTGATGTATGTTCTACGTCATTTATCGCCAAAAATCGGATCTACGTACAAACAGAACAGCTACAGGAATAATAATCATTCACACAGAGACACAGATGTTTTCTACATTGGGCTGACTCCAAAATAAGATGCTGAAAGCACTTGTGTTACGGACATCAGAAAACTGAGGAATTATAAATATCCTACTTTAATTTATATTTCGACGGGCGCGTAGGTTTTGTGACTTTATCGCCGCCATTAGGGTCTTCAGCTGCAGGGTTCATGGAGTAGGTCTCAGGCAAATCAAACCACTCACTCAGTCGAAAAGAAACTTTGTATAATTATAAATTCTAACGATTACAGTAAACTTGGTTAAAATCGGAATTTAGTGAACAGCGATCTCGTGTTTAAAGTCCGACCCGATCAAATGCCAAAAACAATACAGCACGCAACACGCACAAATGTTACAGGTAACCGATAATTCCCGCCAATACGGTTCCGCTCACAATCAGTCGACTGACTAATTTTTAAAAGTGACGTGACGGCGTTTACTCTCTTCCGGTACAACGGAAATCAAATGAATGAATTCTAAACACTATAATCGCTGACATATTTTCTACACCCATACACAAAAAAAACTCAAACTTTATCATATAAATGTTTGCCCTAGGTGGGGATCAAACTCAAAACGGACAATTTCATCTTGTAGAATACAAAATAGGACCTCACCAGCTCCATTATCAGGCCCGTAAATAAAATAAAAGCACCTATCTCACAATCAAAATATTTGTTTTACTCAAGCAAGTATTAGACAAACACTCGTACCGTTACAAAATAAATACAATATATTTTATAATAACTGAAGTACAAAACTATTTAAGAATTACTTAATCTGTATAATACTGGTGACCCGGTTGACTCTTAGTTTCAGAATGTTTAAGTAAGATTTTGAACACCTATTTCCCTATTATGTGACTTCCTGGGAAAGGACCAATAAAACCTAATATTGGGATAAACGCTCTTATAGAACGTCAATTTGCTTTTTTATATGCTTCGAATGCTTTGAAGCAATTTCCCATTCTGCATGAACGTTTCTTAGAAATCCGCGGCATCTGTATCTGCAAGTGATTTAATATTGATTCAGTAAATAATCTACGAAACCGACTTCGCGAAAATTGCGACTGTCATCATTATCTATAAGGAAAATCTCGAGAATCCATGAGAAATGTTTAGCCTGTCACAATGTTTTTCTACCAAGCATCCCAAAACGTTATGTTGAGAAAAAAATGTAGTCAAAATTATGGTATTTTATTAAAAAAAAAAATTATTTATATATTATAAACTTGTCATTTACAACATCTTTTGAGCAAATAGCAATAACTAACAAACTAAAAGCATTAACAAACAAACCATAAAACGAAATGACAATAACATGTGATCATTATTCATGAGCGTATCAAGCACAAAATCCGCGAATATCAACAAATCGGACCCAAAACAACTCACTCAATATAACAATAAGATGGTCATAGATAGCAAAGAAATAACTCTCGTAACTTTGCCAATAACCAGTGGTTAAGTTCCAATAGTGCCTAATAATAATACTCGTTTATTTGGTTACCGCAGACCGATGGGCGTACTTTAGCTGTTTTCGTCAACTTTACAAACGGACGAAAACAAATCAATAATGTTCGGGTCACGGAAGGGTATGACGTTTGTTTTTTAAAAAATAATATGTACGGCTAGCTTTCCACCTGCGACTTCATCCGCGAGGACTTTATTGCATCCCTAAGTAGTTCTTGTTACTTCTAAAATGATTCTATGTTGGTTCCAGGCAGCTAAACTGTGCAAGGAGTTACGCCGGTCCCATAGAGAAAAATAAAAAGCTATATAAATCCTACGGGAACATGACAGGACAGACTTTTAATATTCTCTGTGACAAATTTTATCTATGTATGTATGTTTGTTACTCCATACACCTGGACATCCTGGAGGTAAGGATATGGAGGATTCTCATACTATTGCTTTTACAGGTGCCCAGAAGAGTAGATGGAATTGGATGGATATTAATTAATCAAATGGATATTAATTACCTGCCTTTATACTAAGTGTCAAGAATTACACCACATACTATTAATACATATTTTGATTAATTTAACAATAAGTTTTATTTTTATTTGATAAAACACCATAATTTCAAAAGTTTCAGCTATTATAGTAACTTCCAGCTATTATTTATCTTCCCATGCATAATTCATGTGAACATATTTGCAGGGAACAAACTTCAGTCAGGACTTGTCAAATTAGTTGCACGAATTGCTGGATTATTCGAAAACATCTGTAGAGATTAAAATTATTATTCCAATTGGATTGGACCTGGTAGCCTAATGATCTTCAATCTACCATAACGGTTTAAAGTATTATAAATGTATTATGTTGCATAATTATTCGTAATTTGGGTGGTTGTTCCGTTTCCGCTTCGAAATCGAATATTTTGTAATCCCGTAGGGTTCTGACTTTCTATAAATTTTCATGAAAAATTGTATTATGATTAAAACGTGAAAACGATCTGACGTCAACAAGCAAATCGAGGAACTTTCAATTTTAAAACACTATATGGATAAAATGTACCTAAAATTCAAAATAAATACAAAACAGGTTTTAAAACAGAGAAGGCATTGCAAACATTTAAAGTTGAAACATTTTAATTTCTGCTATGTATATCGAACCAGTAGTCTTCAACTGAGGTTGTTAACGAAATTGTTCTAGACTGAAATATTAATAAAATTCTAACACTAATCTTTATATATATGAAAGAAGGTGACTGACTGACTGACAGACAGAATGGCATAACAACGCAGAGCCTAAACTAAAAAGCTTAGAACATGAAATTTTGCACAGATAAAAGGGTGGTGCAAAGTTAGTAAAAAATCTGCAACTTACTGCGCCTAGGCGCGGCTAGTCATATAATAAAATTTATCAATTGATTTTACAATATACAGTTGAAGACTAACATACTAAACTAGGCTGATAGTCCGTTTTTCTGCTTGTGTCAGTGGCTTATCCAATTTTACTTATCACAAGTGTCAATGACATCCCTACATACGTTATATATTTTATAAAACACATACCGTATATTATCAATTATAAATACGATCATAATAATATATTTTTTGCATTAATCACACACATTGCAAAATATACAAAGCAAGAAATTAAATTTTTTCTTTCAAAGATTTCTAGTGATTTTCATGATCTCAAATTCTCCCATTATACCACCCGAATATATTGATTGTGACTGAAGAGATGGTCACAGTAGCGGAAAAAGATTTTGACTTAGAGATACTAAGACGAGATAGAATTATTATACTGCTGGAGATCTAATCAAAAAAGATACTATACTTTTTATGAACCCTACTTATTTTAAATACTATGTTTTGGTCTGTTGTTGTTGTAGTTAAAAGTAAGACAAGCAGTGAAATTACTGTGGTGACTTTGTACCTTCAGTTTGCAAAGTTGGCGATACGCTAGTACAATTGTACTATTACTGGTAGTACGATATCTTTATTTTGTCACGAGTGCCTATAGGCTGCGGTCACGATTATCGTCAAGACCGGACCGTATGCTTGTTTGCTGACTTTATTATAATTAGGAATAATTATAATAACACCTGTTTGCTGATTTGAACTCTAATTGCCAGAAAAAGAAAGCCAGGTGCAATTAAAAAAGGGCATATTAGAGTTCAGTTAAATGAGTTTCGTCTTGTGCCATTAATCCCCATTCGCGAGTGAATGAAACTGAACTCCACCGAATCACTCACCCGCGCGAACGTTGACAAGCACTCGTTTAACTTTGACGATTAAGCCCGCTTTTTCCGCGCTCCTTTGTTTCGAAGAATCGATGGTGGCAATACTGACTTATTACACCGTCAGTTCGCAGCTTCCTTTATGAAAAAATATGTGTGTGCAAGTATTCATATATTATATACGTACTTGTGCATTATCGAGCATGTGTGTGACATTCTTTTGATGAAACACACACATGAGTTTATTTCATCGTGATTACTTCAATTATGACTGTTATTATATGTCATTTATAAAACCTTTTTTTGTTTTGTTGGCTTAAAAACGCGGTTTTTTAAACTTTTTCCAGTTTATATTTGATAATTTGGTTACCTTGCGTCAGCCATTCTGAAGATGTCAAAAAATGTTGTGTCAGGATTTTAAAGTAAATTGTATGTAATTTAATTAATAAAATGTATATTAAATTGCAGTAAATGAAACCTAGGACAAATATTTATATGATGGTTTTTGTGTTTGTTTTGTGTCTGAGTGTAAAAAATATATACTCAGAGTTATGATATTTGAGATTTCACTGTTTCCATTTCACCTTTTGTAGTTCACTATCTAGACATATCGGTATCTTTTATTCCCAGTACCTCAATAACATCTTCACCATCATTGGGAGCCATGAAAGTCCGCTGAAGATAGGCTTTTCCGAGAATGGAGGAGTTTTGCCCATAATTACCTCCCTGGGCAAGTGTGTTGGCATTCACAGAGGGGTGCTGCTGCCCATCCCAGTCCTGTGCATTTGAGCTAACAATGTTTCGTGTGGATATACTGTCATATGTTGGTTTTGGTACCTCAGTTGCCTCTTACAACACCTAGTACAGGGAAGGTTCTATTCTCTTCTCTGTCGGTACCCTATAGCTAAATCAGCTTTTACAATATAGGTATTTTTACACGAGATTGAGTTCTGGAACTGACAGATACTGACGATTGACGTACAGAGGGGGTCTATTCTATTCTGCATGTACTTTTAAATTACCACCTAATATGAAAAGAGATAAAGCATACATTTACTTTTTAGGAGATCACAAATAATGATGTCTTCGGTGTACCTAGCGATACAATCATTATTGGTTATCTCTTACAGACTAAAATATATATATGTCGAATGTCCTTATTCATTAAGACAACCTACTTATAAATTAATAGTATTTAAATACTAGCTGTGCCCGCGACATTGTCTTTGGGCAGCATATTTTCTTTCGAACTACAAAGTTCCAGGCAGAGCACGCAACGAACGTAAATATTTCGTCCGTTTTTGCCACATCTTTAATTAATGCTCCGCTGGTTTAGGACGTAGCGTGATGTAATATAGCTTTAGTTACTACTTATTCCGTTAACTATTTAAATTGTCCTGTCTAAATCGGTTAAAAATTAACCGGATCAAATAGACAGACAAAAAATTAAAAAAAATCAATTTGGTTTGTGTACCGTATACACATGTTGAAACTTCATATGCATGTTGTAGACAGCGGTTATTTTAATATAACAAACAGATACTCTTTTTTATTCATTTTTAATAGATGTATAGATAATAAATATTAAAATATAAAAATAATATATATAGGTATAATCAATTCTGTCAGTATACCAAATACTAGCGGTCCGTCTCGGCTTCGCAGGAGTAGACATAAATAGGTACATATATTTAAGTAATAAGCATGCTAATTAAAACGACCATGTTTTCTAATTTGAAAAAAAATATGCCTATCTCAAAGCCGCCCTGTACACTACGTTGGCTGTGGTATTTGTAGGTGGCAACGAAGCATATTGTCTTTCAGGAGATCCTACTCGAGAAAGTGCCAAATAGCCAAATACATTTCTCTCGTCGAGTTAGTTACTCGATGCGCTGCCCGTTTGAAACTGTAATACAAACATTTCCATACAAATTTCCTGATGTATTTACTACTGCTGTTGTCAATTAAAAACATAACAAGCATTGAATTGTCTCGTTGTTCTAGAGGATGTGATGAGATTACGTGTAGCTGACATTTGACAGATTACAAAGTCGATGGAGTTTGAAGCAGACGTCAAATGAAGTCCGTAATAGTCGAGTTATAACATGCGAATATAAAGTCCGGTAACGAAGTTACTACTTGAAGCTGAAGGCTAAAGGCAACCAATAATAAAATAATTAATTGAATCATAAATTTAACTTCATTTAAAACCGTTCATCTAAGTTATCTTGTAATTTAAACAAAAATAATCTAGAAGCAATTGTGCGTTCTAAGATACTCTTTCATAATGACTTTCAACTCGTGTCATTTATCCTCCGCTCGTTCTGAATCAAACTGTGCTGAATCACTCAGCGCTGGATCGTTGACAAGTACTCGTTTAACTTCGACTATTAACTCGGCTCTTTTCGCCCGGTCCGTTTTATTTCCTCAAATGTGGCTAAATTTAAGAAGCAAGTTTACAAATTATATGCTTTCTTTTTTCTTACACTAGCAATTACCTTTAACTTCGACAGTGACATTTCTTTATCTGTATTTATAAAGGAGTAGGTGACTCACTGACTGACATATCAACGTAGGGTCTTAACTATAACACTTTGAAATTGTGTACAGGGATTCCTTTAATGAAGAAGGGGACCACTAAAATTTTTAAATTTTTTTAATAGATCACTCCTTATTCGAGTAAAACTGGAGTTCAAACTAAGTATAAAACTTGAGTGCTTTTGGAGTAAAGAAAGGATTTTTGAAAACTCATCTCTTAAGTTGGTAAAATGGGGGTGTAAATTTAGTACAAAGCTTTGTTTTTTCGAATTTGTTCGAATGAATAAATGTTTTTCTTTGAATGTATATAAGACGTGTTAAATATTTTTTCGAAAATATACCTCTATGACGGTAAAAGGGGGACGTAAAGTTAGTATGAAAGTTCTACAATTTAACGCAGGTAAAACCGCGTGGCATTGCATATACTCCTAATGTATTTTGTAGTTTTTCCGCGTTACAACTTACACGCATTATTTTTGTTGGACATAAATAAATAAAAAAAAGATAACAGATCTACTTATTCTTATACTTACTTAATAACAAGTATATTATAAGGCTAACTTTTATTTTACTGAGCAGAATTATACCGTTTTAACCATCATCATGTCAGCGGTAGGATATCAGCTGCAGCAATTTGATAGGAAGAAAAAGGAAAATTTTATTATGATAGTTGCCAACTCGAGCAAGTGTGGTGGCCAACCTAGGCCTTAGTTTTACGACAGAGATGCTACTATTGATATACATCATTGTATGTAAGATCAGTTGAAATTTGGAGACTGTATGCAATTGGGTGCAAATTGCAACCATAATCTTTCTTTTAAAGCATTGCACGCAAATAAATTGATGTCATATAATCCCTGACAGGCCTAGCAGTGTATGCAATGTAATACTTTTAGTCCTCTTAGATACACACTGAATGCTTTGAAAAAGGTTACTGTATCGTTCGAATAAACATATTCGGTTTCCCAAACTGACCCCACCGATTTCCCGATCCATAAAAAATCGGAGCTACACGTAACCCAAATGAGCGTACACAAATGTAGCGAGCAGAAAAATCGGCGCCGGATTACGGCACAGATGTGTGGAACGGTCTCGACGACAAATTGTTTTATCGAAAATTACTTTCTGGAGCGGAAAACGGATAAATTTCCATTTTTCTAATGGAACGGAATCCGAGTCCCCGGTGACGGTTACATTCCAATTACGCGGTCCGATCACGTTACCGATTCCACTTTTGGTACGTGATCGCGAAAGTGCTCGGAAATTATTAGGGCTCACGATCTTTTACCTATCGAACCAATTGCTTAGAATATGAAACCGATAGATTACTCGAATTAAATTTTATCATTACTTCGGATATTCAATCCGATAATACTATATAATCGTATCTGATCGAATTTCTGGAAACAAAATTACGTCGATATGGGACACATACTTTTCGTAAATAATAATTTAAATTGTGCAATGATATAATTATCAGCTTGTCAGCGTATAAAATGTTGTAATGTAATATAACATTCCTTTGGGGACTTTAAGAGGCTCAATGTTTAATTTCTTACAGTCGGAGCACTTTTCGTTCGTTTTTATATTTTTTTTATTATGTGGTTTAATTAAATATTACATTATTCTCTCTAGTTATAATCCAACAACCATTTTCAAGAGTGATAAAGAAATTAACGTCACACGTTTGCCACAGATCAGTCAACTAACATTTTCAACGAAATTATGATGTAATTTTTATCAAGCTGAATTAATCTGGAACACAGTTTGGTTGAATCAATTTATCTTTTAAAAGCTCACCAACCAGTTTTTCAGAAAGCTTTTTATCCCGATACTCAGTCATAAGTTACCTTTATAAATAAACCGAGCACTTCTCTAGAAACGAGAGCAGGGTTACGCAACGCGAAAACATCTGTTAACCAGTTCGAGCTGTATCGTTTAAAAATTCAAGCAGTCCATCAAAACTGCAGCATGATTCCACCCTCAATTAAGCTCGTTATTTATGCATTCGGTTAAATTTGCCCACAGCTTGAGGCTGTATTCTGATCTCGACGTCGCGTGAATGGTTACGTGTGGCGGCATTTTTAAGATTATATGATATTGCTCATCATTATGCATCATTTAAGAATGTAGTTAAACTTCGGCATCTTCTATGGTTCTTATATACACGGCTAAAAGCATATCTTTTGAATCTACAGATATGCGGTACAGAATTGGTTCAAAAACTTTGATAACTCTATTTAGTTACCGGCAGAGAAAAAATAGATCCTCCTCTTATTCCAGTTATCGTAAGAAGTGACGGAGCCAACAGATGGCGATATGTATATTTAACGAGCCCGATGGCGCAGTTGATAGTGATCATATCTTGTGCGCCAAAGGTTGTAGGCTTGATTCCCACCCAGAGTAAATATTTATATGATGATATTTGTGTTCTGCGTCTGGGTGTTAAATATATTTATTTAAGTAGTATATTTGTAATCCCTCTATTGTCTGGCATCCATAACACAAGTGCTTTAAGCGACTTACCACGGAGTCAGGTCAATGTGTGTTGGGATGTTGTGGGAATTTATTTATTATTTTATTATATATATTCACACAAAATATCCATCCGAAACAAAGTAACTCAAATTCACAGAGCGAGGATGAGCACCTCCATAACGTGGTAAATAAAGGCAAAATTTTTCTTTTCTTAGGGAGGATTCAACGGCTAATATCATGATGGTGTTGATTTTGACGTATAATTTGATCTGTAACGGTGTAGACGAAAAAAATAATTGTAAGCTACTAGTATTAAGTAATCTTGTCATAAACTAGTTGTTAAGACATATATCCGATTTTTTATTAATTTCTATCTTCATCAATTCTTTATATCAGGTGAAAGACGTCTCATGTTTGATATTAATAAGAACAACTTAAAAACACTTAAGACAGATTGTCTACCTGGTTTGTAGTCTGTATTTTCTTTACCTCGTCGATATTACTGTATTTTTTCTACATTGACATGATATCCTTACCCATAATTATTACCTATCACCAATTACCTGTCCAACACACACATCCTTGCAAATATCACTAATCAAACCAATTGTGTTATTTAAGTTACATATTTACTGTTGTCAAATCAGTTTATGGTTTCTGCTTTTATATTTACTTTTCCACTATAAATTTACTGGCCTTATGAGACAGCCTGTCACCGTATTTCAATGAATGCAGAAGTTTTTGAAATATTTTTCATTTGTTTTGTTTTCCTGCTACTTTGTGTGTTTCATTTATATGTTCATTAAGTTTTATTTTATTTTAAAGATGAAAAGATTTTATAGATTTTACTTTAATTGGATCGGTTATGTTTTTTCGAGGTTCTGTGCTTAGATTTACTGTACAAACGTAAGTTAATTGATCTAATGACATACAGTCAGTCACTGCTGCTCGCTTCTTGCAGAATCTCATATTATTTTGTAAGAATTTGTAATTACTTTATCTTCCCTTTTGTGTCGTGTGTTTATATTAATTCCTGCTTAGAGTGTTGTCATTAATTATGGGGAAAAGTGGCATCTTTATTAACTTGGAGATGTTTTGAATTTGCTTGACATACTTTTACAGGGATTTTTTATATCGCATATAACTAAGAAAACGAAATGTGTTTAATTAAATTGTTTTATATAAGCAGCGTTATTAAGAATGTAATAGAGACATTTACAAAATATTTGCATTTTTGTTAATAACTTTGTGTTTTTGGTACATGGACATATAGGCAACGAAGGATTATAGCATTCATACAATAATGGTGGTAATTCATAAATATGAAACAATTACTTGATATTTAAACTGAGGTTGCTAAGTATGCGTAAAGGCAAGGTCATATTTTCGGAAGTGTTAGATTCCAACACAACTGTCTGTGTCTGTGTGTCATGTGTCTGGTTTCTATAAATGCAGACCATTGTAATATTTGTAAGCGCGATGCAGGTTCCGTGATATATGTAGGTGACATAACGTGTTGTTAATTGAGTTACTCTGTGTTTTTTTATGCAATATCCAATTTGCTACTTTCAATGATTTCTTTTAATTGACAGAAAAACAAAAGTGTGCGGCGACTTAATCGAGTATTCCTAACATATTTTTAATTCTTTACGAACAAAACTTATTTTGTTTAAAAGAATAAACACTTTACGTTTCCTGGTGAATATTTGATGATGTTCCTTTTAAAAGTTGCAAAGAGCGTCGAGGTTTATTTTTACATCTTTTGCTCTCCGATTTAGAAGTTTCCTAAAGTGTTTTCTGTAGCACTTCTGGGATTCACCGTCATTTATACTTTGCATTCCTTAGCAGATAATTCTAATATTTTACTTAGCTGCGTAATTGTTGGACTGAAGTGGGGAACTCGATGTTTTTTTATATGCTGTTAATATAAATATGTAAATGTTTAAAGAAAACTTTATGTCTTATGTCATTCTATTTATTGCGTCCTGTGAAGAGAAGTAAATAACCGCTACTTTGCTACATTTAGAAACGCACAAATACCATAAAACGAGTCACTTTAAAACTATCTGCTTCTGTTTAAATTTTGCCAAGAAAATTGGCTTAGAATGGGGACCATTTGGTGTCTAAATAATTATTGTTAAGGCCACCCGTTGGCGCCAAAGTTACTGAATAGATTCCAACTAATTGCACGTATTTATAGACTACTTTTAGCCCTCAACCTTATTTTAACTAACCTAACCTAACCCAATTTACGTGTTAATATTTAAGTGAGTATGTGTGTGTACTAACAGCTTCATTCACATGTTATCTCAAAAATTGTAAACTGTTTTTCGACCTGTTTCTATAGGATAAAAACAGCCTTCATAAAAAAAATTACATTTGCTTCGATTGTAATGTTAAACATGTATGAAGTCATTTAAGGCATTATTGTAATATTATGTATGTCTGTTTCAGCATCGACCTTACATTAGCTATAGAAAAGGAACTGCTAAATTTAGGTCTTCTAAAGGTTTTGTAGTTGAGTAAATCAGCAGGGTTTTTATCCACAATTTTCAACCAGGTCATTCTTGCTTGTCTTAATTTGCAATCACAGAGTATATGCTGCTGCTCATCTTAAATATATTGTACTTAAGCAATGCTATTTCGGTTGTATATAGCGCTATCGGTTCCAGTACTCCAGTTGCAGGTTTGTATCTCTATACGTTGTTTAAAAAGTTTACACGATCGAATTTTGAATTTATATTCCAGAGAAGAGTATATAAAGAGAAGCTTGAGTTAGAATGTTGCGAGGGGGGGGGGGGGTTCCCTTCCCCTAGCAGACTTAAAAACAAATCTTACTTTACAATTCTAACGTTAACGCCGATAGCATTAAGTGGTTCACCAATCACCGCATAATATACCGCAACATTCAGAATACACCCTCGGTACCAGCACTGAACGCGAGTATTTGGCAAACGCGACGAGAGCGCTGTATCATTTTAAATGAGTCGGGTAATCGGTCGGTGGCGGTTTTTTAATGCAGCTTTTTACTTTTACGACTTTTGATTAATTTACACGTGGTATTTTGGTGGATACGGTCAATTTGAATTCAGAATTAATGATTTCCCACAACATCTCATACGTTGACCTGATTCCGTGATAAGTCGCTGAAAACACTTGTGTTATGAACATCAGACATTAATAATAATAAAAATATATTTATTCAAAATTTACATGACAATGTTCCTCTTATTTATAAATTACATAATTTAACGTTAAACAAATAAAAACTTTTAATATTAGAGGAATCACAAATTTACTATTTAAATACATATATTTAACACCCAGACATAGAACAAACATAAATATCATCTTATAAATATTTGGCGCAAAAAACGGGAACACTAATGTTACTGAAATACCTTACCTATGTAGGTAAGGTATTTCAGTAACGGTACGGCGATCTAACCTACTTTTTATTAAAACTAGGTAAGATCGCCTTCTATTTAAAATATCTAACTAATCTTTACCTTCAGCCCTTGTATCGTCTACAATATTTTTAAGCAATAAAATTACACTTTTTTTTGGATAACCTAGTTGTACCCCTGCCAAAGTATAACTATATATTTATATGTATATAAAAAATTGCGTGTTGCGCTGTTTTTTTGGGGTTAAACTTCTAAACTTGCCGTGAAGTACCGGCAGAATAGTATAGTACTTCCCACTGCACCAGGTATCGTAATAGGCGACTAAGGTACCAGAACCGACAGATAGCGGTATATCTGTCCAGAACAGTGCATCTCCAATACACAGGGCGGGGATTTGCAACATCCCCGTCGCGAAAGCTGCGCTCTAGGATTACCAAAAGCGCTTATCTTAGAAAGGCCTATGTCCAGCTGTGGTCTTCTAATGGTTCCAATAGAATGGTTCCAATTCCATCACGAAGCTACGCTTTACGATTGCCACAAAACCTGCTCAGCACGGTAATTATAAATAAAACCCCAGCTTTTTTGGAAAAGCCTACTTTTTCACTACCTACGATGACGATGGTGAAATGAATAAAAAAGGTATGCTGTAGACAATGCCTTGACAATCGACTTAAATTAATTGGCCTACCTTAGTTAATTAATTATTCAGGGAACTAAGTTTCTTATTAAGCAAAATACAACACTTAACCCGTAAAAAGCAAAGCAGATCTGTTGGACAATAATCGTAACTTATCACCGATTTATTTCAAAATATATTAGGTATCATGGTATCAAATAATCAAACCTTAGTCATGATAGCATACGTCGATTGTTATAGTCATTTATGAACACCCGAGGTCAGCTATTTAGCACTTCACTAATGCCTCAGGGAGATCTTCATATAACTGGCACATCGTACTATTTCTGACAAATTTCTTACTACGAAGCCTTTAAATGTGAAATAAGGATCTTGAAAGAATACATTTTCACGGTTTAAGAAGAACTGCTTTTTGTTCTCGAAGCCTCCACTTCAATAACACCCAGGTGAACTGCAGTATGGGATTATAAACACATTTTAAAGGCATAGTAACCTTCGTACAATCATTGAGCTGTATATTAGGTAGCTATTATCACAGCATAGAAAAAAGTATGTTACACAAGTCGAACATGAGCATTAAAGGATATGTGGAAAAATAATGATAAAACATTGATTCAATGAATTTCGGATATTTTCCCAAAGTTATACAGTGAGTCCTTTTTTAAATTTGAATATGGAAAATACCATAAACGTTCTGTTTCAGTGTAAAACAATAAAAAAAAGATATTATGGAGCGTGGTACGCAACACACATACTTCGTGTCATGCTGACGGGCGAAAAATTACAATATGCACGTGAAAGCCTTCACGAAAGTGTCAATATAAATTTGCAAGCATTATTTACTCAGGCGTTCTTAAGATGTCAAATCAATGATCTCTGCCAACCATCATCCATGTTCAATGCCAATGAGTTATTTTATTTTTTAGAGCTATTCATTTGAATTGGTAGTAACAATTTGACTTTTTTAAATGCAAATATTGTGACACAAATTAAATTCGTATTTGACTGGGCTCGACGGCGTAGATGGTAGCGGATTCTTTCTTGTTCTCTAAAGATCTTAGGTTCGATCCAGACCCCCGACAATTTCAATAAAGAATACAATAATATCATTTATGTTCTCATCACAGACACGCATATTGTTTGCATAATTATTTATTTTTATTGTGTATTTTTTATTATCGTGGAAGACTGGAGCCTACTCTAGACAGAGAAACTGCTTGTTCTTACGATCTTCAAGTTCTCTTTCCCAACATGGCATAGACTTTAAATATAGGTATTATGTTCATATTGTTTTATACAAGGTAGCTCATTAATTAAATTAAGTAAATTGATGTAATTATAGATCGAAAGGATATTGTGAGTCTCTCTGTGAAACGAACCATAGAAGTTTCTGCTATAGAGTTAAACCAGTTTATTGGTGTACATCTACAGATCGCCCTCGAGTAATTTTGATAATTTTGCAATAAAAATGAAATATTTCGTATTAAAATTATGAAATATTAGAAAGCAGGTTATTGTGTGTGGGGCTTTCATATTATCATTATAGAAGTAAGTCTCTCTATAAATAATTTAATCTGAGCCATTTTGAGGAGTCTTTTACAATCACGGCTGCAAATGTTATCTTTATTAAAAATACTTTTTAATACATATAATCACTTTTAATTTTTAAAACGAAAAATTAATCTTATTGTTATTACTTTTTTATTATTCTTTCATTGACGAATTTAAAGTTAAAGTGCTTATAATGGGGATACTTTAAAAAAGAACATTTGACTGATGCCTGATGTCTGTAAGACAGATGCTTTAAAATACTGATTTCAGAGACAGATCAATGAAATGACGTGGTTGATTAATTTTGAAGGCACATGTATACTCAATATAAAAGTGAAATATTTTATGAGCAATATAAATAAAAATAAACGCGATATTTATGAACGAACTTTTGTTATGTTCGCTCTCTCAGCTCTTACAAAAAAATAGTACACAATCGAATAAATATCGTCGCCTCCAGAGATCTGCATCCGCAGTCGGACAATAATATCGATGATTTTGAACGGTAACGATCCACTTGTGCCGAGTGCATTGTCTCCAAACCTTTGTGTGGACCTGACTCATATTTTTCATACAATTTTTTTTAAGTAGCATGTATATGCTACATATTATACTTAAAAATGTTATAGAAACGGTTATCGTAAGGTAGCCGAGCCGTCAAACAGACATTGGTACAATTTTCAGTAGTATACTTGAGGCATTGTCGGGCCAATGTTAAAAGCCCCCAATTTTGGGCAGCAGTATTCTTGTAAATTTCGCATCATGACTGCCCAGAGGGGCAAAAGTCTCTGTAACTTTGTAAAGGGCTTTAGTTCATCAGTAAGATCTGTCGCATCTGGTGCTTGCACTTGGATTGGTCCCCAAAAGCATCACAAAGCGCTGTAAGAACAGCGGTTTCCTGATTCATAATCGAAGTGTTGATAATGGGTGAACGTTATAAAAAATTAGTGCAAGAAAAAAGTTTGTGGGAAGTACAATAAAAATAGTATTATTATTAGCTTATCCTTAGCCGTAGGGTACTGGCAGAATATAATAGAATCTACCTATGTGGCAGGTGTCGTAAGAGGCCACTTAAAAAAAACAAGCGTGACTCAAAAGCAGGGGGTGGGGATGGGCAGCAGCATCCTCGTCGCAATGTCGCGCCCTGCGATTGCGACCACTGCCCAGCGTGGTATTGCAGGGCACTAGCTGTGCCCGCGACTTCGTCCGCGTGGAATAGTTTTTTTTGGGTACCAAACCTTTTTACCTTAACTTATATAAACTTTGAATGTCATGTTTATCTATATCGAATGAATGGGCTGAAAAATAAGTTTCAAGTTTCTAGCTCTAAAAATAGCGAAACTTCCATACAACTTTTCATCCCCCTTTTTGACCCTTACAACCCTTATTTCGAATTTAAATATAAATTATGTCTTTGCTCAGGGTCTAAAGATTGTCTGTGTCAAATTTCATAAAAATCGGTTGAGAGGTTTAAGCGGAAAAGGGTAACAGACATACAGATAGAGTTAAATTCACATTTATAATATTAGTAAGGATAACCCCCAATGAACATTTCAATAAAGTGTATGGTAAATATTTTTACGGTTTGTATAATACATAGCGAGTCTTAGTTTATCGCGAATAAAACCTTCGCGAAAATATTTTTATTGAATAGAATGTCCATACAAAGTCCGCGCAGTCAGTAGGTAGACGGAAGCACGTCGGGAGTAAGGCAAGTATAAAAATCGCTCCCATTCAGAGTCAACTCAAATGAGTCACTGCTCTATTCCTAGTACTGTAATAAGGTGTATACACACTGAGAGATTTAAACAAAACATTTTGCGCATTTTTACTTAAAAAGTTATTAGAAACCTGATCTCTATAATCTCTCTGATCTAATCTGATTACTTAAACAGATTATATAACGTGATCTGTATAAATAAGGTTTTCATCTGTTAAAGTAATTAATCTGTGTAACGTAAGGTTTAACAAATGTAACGAGCCCAATGGCATGTAGTATTTTTTATCTTGTGCATCAGTGGTATAGGAGGTGGAATAAACATTTGCCCGAATGGGATATTTATTGTGTGTCAGGGTATTATATAAATGTATTTCAGTATTATATTTCATTATAATTCTGTTGTCTGATAAACGTAATGATAAATTTATCAGAAAAATAATATAATACTAATAGAAAAAGCCTCTATTTGTTCTAACAAAGATAAAAATGGGTATAATTTCAACATGGATGCGAATTGCAGAAGTATCAGTCAGATTTGACTATTTTGAATTGAAGCATTAATTTCTCCATCGAACATTATAAAACTTTGCACACAGATAGTAGGAAGCTATATCTTAAGTCATAGAATAACTATGACCCAGAAAATATATACTGTTACGAAAGGAAATGTAATTAGATCAAAGTTTTGTATAAAATTATTTAGCTATTAATACAAAAACATTACCGCCTGATCTAGTCGTTGATCTAATTTGCTTAAGATAATTTCTGATAAGGAAAACCAAAACTATGTACAGAACTATGAAATTTGATAGACTTGACAACACGTTCGTTGCACATACACTTAGTAAAAATGTAATCATCATCTTTATAGCCGTAACATCCTTTGCTGAAAATACGACCTCCCGAAGTAGAGGAAATTTTACATATAATTACTGAACTGGGCAGGCGTGGTGGCAATAGTGGAGCTTTGCTACGATAATTCTGCTTCTTATCCCCACCATGTTACCATTGAACTGTGCTGTTTCGAGTGGATATACCGCCATTTGTTGGTTGCGGTACCCAAGTCCCCTTCTGTGTATAGAGAGAGGTAATGTTCTTATCTGATTATGCATACATATAGACCTCATAAAAAAGGTCGTTTGGTACCTCAGTTTCACCTATTTCTACAAAATAGCAGTGTTTGCATTCCTATGTTCCGGTCTGAAGAGTGAGAGAGGCAGTGAATTTACGTTATATTACGAGCGTCCATAGGCTGCAGTGACGCTTACTATCACGCAGATGCTTATTTGAGAACCTGGTCTAATAAGGTAAATTACTACTCTCTAGTACTCTGATCGGGCTGCACGGGAACTTTTCGGAGATCAATAAAAAGAGTTTAGGAAGTATTTATTAATATATTTATATATATATATATATATATATATACTCTATATACGTTTTATCTTTTATCAATATCGGTAAACCATTTGAACCAATAAACTTAGGGCTTAACATAAAAAGGAAATCAGAGTTCTAAATACAAATTATTATTTGCAGTGAGGTACCGGCACAGAAGAATAGTACCTCCCATGTACCGGATGTCGTAAGAGGCGACTAAGGTACCGGAACCGATAGATGGCGGTATATGCACCCAGAACAGTGCAGCTCAAATGATAGGTCGGGATGGGTAGTAGCATCTCCGTTGGCAATTCGCTTACCCGGCAATTATGGGCGATATTCCCCTTTCTTGGGGAGGCCTATATCCAGTAGTGGACTCTCAATGGCTGGTAAAAATTATTTGTCCTAACCCAAATTCATAAGGAATATATCTGCAGTACGTATAAATAAATAATGTAATATATAATTATTCACCAAGCATTGATCTGACTCCGAGAAAATTCGCTTAAAACACTTGTGTTATGGACGGATCAGATAGCAAAAAAACACAAATATTAGGTTAAAAACACAAGTGCATTAATTTTATACCCAGACACAGAACAAACACAAATATATATTTGGCATATAAATATTTGTCCTGGGTGAGAATTAAACCAATGACCTTTGGCGCACAAGATAGGATTATAACCATCTGCGCCACTAAGCTCGTCGAATCTGACTTCGATGGCATCCATGATGATGTAAATGCTAACAGTTGTCCAATACGGCATTTTTATAGACTGTTTTTCATCTGTGTGTCTAACTGTTTCAGGTGAACTCCGAAATGGCTGGATGTTTTTAAGAGCACAAATATTTTGTAGCTGGTTTTGGTGTACCAGCAACTTTAGACTCAACTATGGCCAACACTATTCACGGCGTCGATTCGACGTTTTAATTGATACGGACTACACATCCTAACGAATCCGATGAATAAAATCTACTATATGCACTAGAACTGCCTGTGGTTCACCATTCAAATGGCAGGAAAAGGAATAAACACAATGGAGTATCAATCTAGTGTTTATTTGAAATTCGAGCTAACTAAAATATTTCCTTGTCTTTATACTTTATTTTTAGAAAAATGGAATGGAACTTTTATAAAAAAAAAACAAAGGGATAATATCAATTATTCCAAATTCAAACTAAATTTTAAAAGGGAAAGTTGTTATTATTTTTAATCTGTTTTTACATAATGACTGCATAATAACGTGAGTTGCAGGAATTGTTTCGACAGATGTTTCGAATACTATTTACCAATTAAGCTCACTTTTCATATTAAATAGTTAAAATTTGCTGTTATGACTGAGATAACTGGTAAAATTATACCCCTATTTGATGAAGACTGAAATAAATTATATGTTTCAGGGGCTAAATACGCAAGAGACCGGTTTGATAAAAAATATCAGGTTGTGGAAGAAAACAATGCCCAGAAGATTGAGGAATACAAAATCATAAGACTTCAAGCGCTGCCTTTAAGACGTAAGAGGAGTAGAAGATGCTTAGATAGTCCTAGATCAGCAGTTAGGTATCTCGAATTATGTCTGCACAAGAATTAATGTGATCATATTTCAGTAAATAAATAATTAGATATTATTGTATCTCTTCAAGGGGCATAAAATTACTCTATTGCTGAGTCCTTTTTTTTTTACTATATATAATTTTTATTTCAGTCAATTTCCGCTGCTGTCTCTCCATTTATGTATGTTTAAATCTTTGAAATTACGCAATGGATTTTGATGCGAGTTTTTAATAGATAGAATAGTTCAAGAGAAAGCTTTATATGTATAATACATGCATAATACAGTAGAGAAACACTGATGATTATTAGGTTTCTAATGTGATTTCGTAAATACATAGATACACTTACATTGCAAACACTGGCTAAAACCGATGAGAAAGATCAAAATAATGTACTAAAGTATAGAATACATCTGGTGGAAAATGTCTTATATCTTAGGGATAACCTCCAATAACTATTACTTATCCTCGTAAAATCCGTGAGAAGCCGGGGTGGGTCGCTAGTTCGATATATGTGATTACACTATACTATACTGGTATACTGTTATGGCTTGCTTAAAGCTTTTGCTTTATGATCTCTGGTGTAGAGTGGAACAAAGTATTATTTTCTAAAGAACCTAAGATCTCTTTGTGTAGAGTGGAACGCCGTTGGCGAATGTTATTAAAACTAGAGGACTGCTACGTAAAAGCCTATTTCAGATAATTCACTCCTTATGGAGAAGATCAAATTATGTTGTAGGCAGCCATTAATGCGACTCCGAAAAATATATGTCGCAGATAACCTGTATTATCTGGTAATTAAAAATCTACTTTTTTATTTTTATTACCAGCCTCTTCTTATTATTTTAATACACTGTAAAGATGTCAAAACGCACTTCACGACATCATCAAATAATTAATCAATAAATCGATCAAATCTTTATTATCAATATATGTTAAATATGAATGTAAAAAATGTATAAAATCTAATGACTGCTCTTACCATCTATACGCTGATGACCTGCAACTATACACCAAAGCAGAGTACAATGACTTGGATAATGCCATTGCTCGGATTAATGCTTATTTGAGAAACATCACAAACTGGTCACAAAAGTTTGGTGTCTCTGTGAACCTGTCCAAGACTTAAGCCATTATCTTGGGCAGCAAACGGTAATTATCCTGTTTAAAAAATGTACCTGTAATTATTTTTAATAACGTGGTAGTGCTCTACAGCACATGCGTTAAGAATCTTGGCCTATTTATCGACTCTTCCTTAACCTGGGATGCAAATGTTAATGAAATCAGCAGTAAGGTTACTGGAACGCTCCGTGCTCTCTATCGATTAAAATATTTTCTTCCTACTAAAACCAAAACCCTTCTTATTCAATCCTTGGTTTCATCTATAATTGATTAAGATGACGTATGCTGAACTAATATCTCTCAAGCACTCCTTAATAAATAGGATCGTCTATTAAACAACTGTCTTCGTTTCATTTTCGGCTTGCGTAAATACGATCATATTTCCCATTACCGTTTTCTTCTCGCCTGGCTTCCTATTCGTGAACGTTGCAAAATTCGAGTTTTAACCATACTATTTTCAATACTTTTTGATCCGTACGCACCAATTTACTTAAAGGACAGATTCCAATTCCTATCTTCCTCTCACGAACGTAATCTCCGTTGTTCTAATACTCTCTTGATCTTAACACCTTCTCATCACTCTAGTTTTTAGACAAACTCTTTTACAGTGACAGCTATACGACTCTAGAACGAGCTTTCGATGTATATTAAGCAATCCCCAAACAAATTTGTCCTGAAACGCTGTCTCCATACTTTATTTACTGATGCTGCTTCTCTAACTTTATAACCCTATTTCTGATGTACGTTATCATATATATATATATATATATCACATGTATTTATTTCGTTTATTTATACAAATATGTATGCCACGTTTATCTATTTTGTATATATATATTGTTTTCACCACTATATATATATATTTTTTTTTCTGTTTTCTGTAATGGTTGACTTATTGACTATTGGTTGACATTATCTCCCATAATGCAATCTGACATTAAGTCCGCCATTTGTACATTTTGTATCATTTTGTGCAATAAAGGTAAATAAATAAAATATGTTTTAGGGTTGTTACGAAATAGTATATGTAAGTGTCATTCGTATCGTGCCTCATGGAAGTTCAATGTGTATTTTTGAGTTTAATGGTATTACTAATAAGGTAGACATCAGATATTTATTTAAATTGTAGTAGCATTTCTGTATCAGTAATTCTTGTATTATTTTTTTAAAAGTAAATAATACTTGTTTCACGATTATATTCGCGGACCATTGCCAAAAGAAAAAATAAAAAGGGCTATTTCACATGAGAACGTACATAATTTTTGAGCGTGGTGTTTACTTTTTCTGAATTGGCATGCCAATGACGTATTCTATAAACATTGCACATTCAAAGATATATAAACAAGGTAAAGTTAATATTTTTTTTATTTTTTAAAATAAGGTTTGTAAGAATCAGTACGTCGGAGGTTGTATTTAGCACGTTTGCATTTCTTTTTTTTATATTAAATTTTAAATGAATTTATATATCGCCCTTAAATCGTTTCCTTAGAGCTTGTATTTTGCAAAGCATCTATTATACCATTATCACCATCATATCGGCTATTGGAAGTCCATTGCTGGACAAAGACCTCTCCAGGAAGAGAAGCTTTTTTCCCATAATTGCCGCGCTGGGCAACCGTGTTGGCAATCACAGAGCGCATCTTTTATGACGGAGATGCTGCTGCCGATTCCCGCCCTGTACATTTAAGCTGCACAATTTCGGATGGATATACCGCCATCTGTCAGTTGTGGTACCTCAATCGCCTCTTACGACACTTGCTGCAGTAGGATCCGTTATCTATTATATACAAAGCATATACTCTTTGGTAGGCTGTAAAAAATCCACTGCTCAAATGAGTACATGTTAAGTTATTTCTGAAGTATGTAATTTGCACTATTAGGTCCTCCTGTGGAATGGACAATACGCAGTAAATTTCTTATAAATAAAACATGTAATTCTACTCCCGAATTCCGATATTAGAATTGAAAGAGCATTGATTTAACAATTTCTTACGCGGCCCACTAAGTGAATTTCAATAGAACATATTGTACGGTCGACCTTTTTGTGGGTGGTTTTTACATTTTTTCTTATAAATTCCCTGGCACCCTAAAGGTTGGGGTTGGTGAGAAAATCCGGAAATTGATTCTGTATTTTGTAGTTATAAAGCGCGTGACAAGTGCTTATGTTCGCGCCACGGGACTTACACTTTTGTAGTTTAGGTTTAATTTAGTGTGATGATTGTGAACGAAACAAAATAATGTTAAAGTATATTTTATTGGAATATTTAACAATGGAATAAATACTAGAGTAGAGGACCAAGGGCGGGCTTAATGCTAAGTGATATTATCAATTAGTCAACCATCAAGCAAAATAGAAAATAGACAAAGCGATTTATTTCACATTAATTTATAAAGAAGGTAACACTAATTATAAATATAAAATCATAAATAAATACTAATAACTATACATAGATACATATATATTACTATGAATATACCTAAGATGGATGAGTGAGAAAACTAGGGGGTGAAATAAATGGAGACATAAGAAGAAAAGAGAATTAATTGGCATTAGTTTATCACATATTATACTTCATAGTATCGTTCTTTAGCGTTATTGATTGGATGGGAATGCAATATTGCACGTGGTGCCGCATTTAAATATTTTACAAGAGGTAGATCTAATACAAAGTTCTTCTGTATTGGTGCTCCATTCTCACCTATATCTACTACCAAGCAGCAGTGTTTGGATTGATACTATCCGGTTTGAAGGGTGAGAAAGGCAGTGAATTTACTGGATAATGTGATAAATATCTCCAAGCACAAGGTTGACTACGTGCAAGTGAGATCCTTTTAAGCCCTAATACAAGCATCTATAGACTGACGTGATGCTTCCATGCAGACCGAATGCTTAGTATAAAAACAAAAATAATATTTTTTTCCAAAAGAGAAGCCCGTTCTAGATGGGGTGGGAGAAGATTCGGTTGCATTGAAAGTTTGAATTTCATCATTAAATTTTTCTTAATATTTTAATTTGTATTTTTTAAATTTACATTTTATTTTTTCTTCAACCACTTTCATCATCATCGTTATCTGCCCGTTTTCTTATTAAAGAACTGGAACTGAACTAGAACATTACCCTAACTAGATCCAATGTAATACAGTCGTACATATTCTTAGATGCGTATTAACTCGATCTGTTAGCCGACTCAATTGAAATCCAAATAAATGCAACTCCTCAACAAACTGGGCCCTTCAATTCGTTACGATCAGATCATAAAACTGTTATTGCCTCCGTTTTTCGATTAAACAGATAATCATAAAAAGTATACATAAGTCAATGTTTGGTAGTAAAGTCGTAATTGGTCCGACAGTCGCATTCTTCATTTTATTGATTAGACGATTTTATCTTTATGGGGTAAATTGATCCTGGGACTGCACATAACGTGGAGCCTGATTTATTTTAGAGTCCCGTTATTTGGCCGGACTATTATTGTTGAAATTATCTTTTTAGAAGAATCTACAAGTTGGATAATAGGTGTCAATACTTGGACAATTTGTGAAGTAGTGCTTAATCAGTTTGCAATCTGACTCCTTTTTGATATAATCTTATCTATATGTATGTAAATGTGCGTATGTTTACCAATAAAACTTTATACAACTATATAAATATTAACTTAACTTTTCTTCATCTTCTCTGAAATTTTAAGTATCCCACTATGGTGTACTTAGAAGTTTCTATAATGTTAAAATATACATGGTAAATTTCAAAGTTAGTTGCGCAGGTCGTTTGTTCAATTTTCAAATACTTAAGTGATAAACCCGATGGCGCAGATATAAGTGATCCTATCTTCTGCGCCTAGGGTCGTCGATTCGATCCCCGTCCAGGAAAAATATTTGTATAATGATTTTTGTGTTTGTTATGTTTCTGAGTGTTAAATATTAAGTATTATATTTGTGATTCCTCTGTTCTCTGACATCCATTACATTTTATGCGAATTTTGTAACAGGGGACTATTTTGTCAGCTGTTAGGTGTTTTATGTTTAGTTTGGTATGGAATTTCAACATGAATACACTGACGCCTGAACAACGCTTTCAAATTGCGCAAATTTATGTTGAATATCATGGTTCCGTTCGAAAAGCGATTCGTTCATTTTACGGTTAACATGACTGTCCATCGAAGCAATTAACGCGATCAACTATGGAACGTTTTCGTACCACGTTTACACTAAATAGTAATATGCATTCACAGAGACGTCGTACAGTGCGTACAGAAGAAGTCATTACTGTTGTAGAGCGTAGCGTAGCGAATCAATCTTTCTGCAATCATGCACAGAAATTGGATATGAGTGAATCCTCTATATACGAGTAGAAGATTTTTAGAAAGATATTGGTTTGCGTGTTCACAAAATCCACCTTGTGCAAGAATTGAAGATTCACGATCATCTAACAAGAATAAGGTGGGTGACTTATTATTATTGCTCCGGCATTTATACCGGCATATTATTATACCGGCAGAGTAGAATAGTTCCTCCCTCTAGACCAGGTTGGGAATTATGGCCCAGAATCCTTGTATCTTTGGGGGTCTATGTTGTGTTGGCTTCCAATATTCTATTAACACCTCAGGTAAATGGTCTCTACTATGGTTTTTCCTAAGTCTAGTTTTTGAAAAAGTTTTGTTTTTTTACGTTTCGTTGCTACAGTTTACAATTTGATTTATTTATTTGTTAAGATTAGTAAACATGTATTATGACCCTCTCATTAAATATGTATACTTATAAAATATCTACATCACGCCTTACTCTAGAGAGACATACTATCGATTTCTACTTGCAACGATCTTGGTATACCTCTCGCTTTCTTGACACGCATCAGTCCTTTAATACCCATTAGTTCATTCTTAGCACTTCAGAAGTGGCTTTTTTTAATACCTTCTCTACGTGGTTAAGCTATGTTCGACTAGGCCGCTATATATCAAATCTTCTTTTCACCTCCGCTCTATTTATTTCTGTAATCCTTCTACTTTCATCTTTTCTACATGATGAATCCATCTTAACATTCCTTACTGAAACAGTAAGGTTGGCTCAACATCATCTTTTACACCACATCGACCTCTTTTCACACAATTATACATTATTCTAAGTACAATTATATAAACATACGATATATACACGGAACTCGTTTAATTTCATTAAATTCCGGCTTATCCAGTTTTCGTATCGATTAATATTGATTTACCTTAGCTCTGAAATGAGGTCTTTTATTAATCGTAGACCACGGTCTGTTGAGCAGAAGAAATAAAATAAGAGTAAGAGGTTATCCGGCTATATCGTTTTTATTTCTCTTAACGATAAGGCCATTTTGAAATCCAGATATTATTGTATTGTTATTCTTAGTGTTTGGTTTCAAGATATTGACGACGTCTGGGCAATAAAATATTTGTAAACGCAGAATAGAGATGGGAAAAATATTAATTGGTTTCTAAAAGTTTTAATCTAGAGATAGATCTGATCAGGCCAGAAAATAAATTAGGTGCCTATTGCTGCCCAAGGTGGCATAAGAGGCGTGTAAAGCCGGAATTCAAGATGGTGGTATATACACCCGAAACAGTGTAGCTCATATAGACTATTGCATATGACCTGGAGATTGCTACCACGCATGCCTAGCGGGGTATTGCAATATTTTTTTATATCTTTAAATAACTTATTAACAGTGGAGGATATTCTACGACTGATGTAATGGTAATGATGATGATATGTAACAGAAAATCTGTTACTCTTCTCTATAACTACGGAATAATAAAGCGAAAGCTCAGGTTGACATTAAGAATATGATTATTTAGGACCCAATTTGAATTTGAACTATAATTATAATGTAAGTTAATATAGCTTGCATTATAATATAAAGGGTTCATATAAAAACATGTAATGCAAAAAATATAATGACTGATTCATATTTACAGCAATAATTTTCGACCAGAAACTCTACACTGATGCAAAACAAATTTGATTCTAGTTGTTTTGTGGCATTACTTGTTCTTTTACTGTACCCATCTTATATTATTGTTAACAATATTGAATAAACATACCAAGAGGCGACTGAGTTTGCAGACTAACAAAATGCATACCAGCGTGGCAATTAATTGCATAAATCCTCTTTTAATCTTTTGGAGAAGTATTAACAGCAGTGGATAAACTGCGACTTGCACGATTATTATTTTATGATTTTTATGCAGAAATGGCTTTGACATTTTAGTATATATTTTTTAAATAACCCTTTATTTTACACCATTTTTTCCAGTTTGGTGCCGGCAGGAAAAAATGGTACTTCTCTCTGTACCAGCTGTTGTATGAGGTGACTAAGGTACTAGAACCGACAGGCGGTATATACATTTATTGGCATGGACAACAGCACCTCTGTCAAGAAGTACGCTTTGCAACTGTCAACCACACGCATGTCCTGCGCAGTAATTATGGGTTATATTCCCCATTTCTTGGGGAGGCCTATGACCAGCATAAGACTTTCAAAGGCTGATGTGATAATGATGGTAAAGAAGTGTGAACAGATGTGATTACTATCTGCACATCGTAACATCGTGAAGTCAGTAGCATGATTGTTATTTTGTGTTGTCAAATGTGTGCTCAACCCCCACCCAGGATTTTTTTATGATAATATTTATATTTGGTTTGTGTATGGGTATTGAATATATGCAAAATAAGTATATTTGTAATTCCTCTGCTGTCTAAAGTCCGTAACACAACTGCTTTAAGCGACTGACTATGAGATGTAGTATATAAAAACATAATTTTGTCTTAACGACAGCAGAAATTACGATGCCATTTTTACCGCTACATGATCACTACAAAATTTCTATACTAATAACATGTAAAGGCTTTTTTGTCCGGATTTACTAATAACTGCTAAACTGATTTCAATTTTTATTTTATGTGTTTAATCCATCTTGAGAAATAGTGAAGTTACTATCTCAATTTATAGTCGCAATATTTTTTTCATGTTAAACATAGGTTGGTACAAGAATATGAATTAGATACAACATAACAGCTAGTATAGTATACATTTGACTTTTATAAAATAAGAAAAAGGTATATAAATCTTTGTCGCGAGGTACTAGCAGAGTTAATTAGTACTTTTCACTGCACCAGGTGTCGTAAGAGGTGACTAAGGTACCAGAACCAACAGATGGCGGTATTTCTAACCGGAAAAGTGCAGCTCAAATTCACAGGGCAGAGATGGGCAGCAGAATCCACACCGCAAAATTTGCGTACTGCGATTGCCAACATCGATGATCACTGTATCAGCCATTCCTCATGATTATCCATTCTCACTTATGAGGCCCCAAATGAGACGTTACGAGACTTTACACCCCCCATTAAGGCATCAGCACTAAAACCCGTATTACCCATGCCCCAATAAACCTGCCGCTACAGTAAATCTTTTCACACACTCGTAAAAGTACGACTTTACGATGCGTTTACCGCGAAATATACGGAACCCTTCTAACGCAGGCCAAATCCAAGGCACTGTGATTAAGAGCACTCTAGATTATGTTTATTAGTATTAATCTCGGTGTAAGAAATAATTTCCACTGTTTCTTCGGAAAGTGACAAACATTTATATAATGATATTTTGTTTTTTCAGTACCTGGATGTTAAATATATGTATTTCAGTAGTATACTTGTCATTTTTCTGTTGTTTGATATCGGTAACACAAGTGATTTAAGCGACTTATCACGGAATCGGGTCAATGTATGAGATTTTGTGGGAATTTATTATTATTATGTTTCGATTTTAGTTTCTCGAAACAATGAGGGTGCCTCAGTACATAACCGAAATTCACCGGTCTAGGCCAAGTGAACTTCAGGATCATGATAGGGGGATCTTGCAAGAACTCTCGAACAATACGGCATACATAACATACTGTTGGACATAGGCTGCTCCGAGAAAAGAGGTTTTTTGCACATAATTGTGGCAAACGCTAGGCAAGCGTGCATAGGCTTTGCACAGGGTGAGGATAGGCAGCAGCACCCCCGTCGTGAAAGCTGCGCTCTGCGATTGCCAACACGCTTGCCAAGCGTGGCAATTATGGGCATAAAATCCCCTTTTCTAGGGGAGACCTATGTTCATCAGTGCACTTTCAATAGCTGATATGATGATGTTGCCTCTAACGACACCTAGTTGGAGGTAATCCCGGCAGATTACCTCAAGGCACTTCTGCCGATGCTAGACCGACATAAGTTGTGATATATTACAACACATGTATATTTAGACCTAAAACACCTTAAGAAACTACTGTATTATATTTTTACTCTTTTACTTGATCCGATAACATTTCTAAAAAATTCCGCACACAGTAAATAAAGATCTTATAGGCTACGGTGAGAGACAAATTGAAGGGAAGGCGTGGTAATAGCAGAGTATAAATATGTAAATAAAGTAAATTTCTTCAACATCTCATTAATTGGCCTGACTCCATACTAAATCGCTTAAATCCCTTGTTTTACGGACATCAGACAACAGAGGAATTACTAATATAAACCTTTAATACATATATTCAACACCCAGACACAGAACAAACACAAATATCATCATAAATTTTTTTGTCCTGGGTGGGGATCGAATCCACAACCTTTGGCGCACAAGACAGGACCACTTAATAGTGATCGATGACCCAAATGATTCTGAGCCATTAAGCCCGTCAGTGTAGCAATGTTGCAATTGACCTACGCTCTCTTAAATTGATATACTGCCATTTAACGGTTCCGATTCATCAGTATTTACGACACCTGGAAGAGAGGGAACCATTGTTTTTTATTTACTCCATGACCGTGTATAACAAAATAAACACATAACATGGTGAACGGTGAGCCATGAGGTACCGGCAAAATATAACGTCGTAAGAGGCGTCTAAGTTGTGGTACCTACCAATACCGACAGATGACGGTATATCCACCCGAATCAGCGTAAATCCAATGCACAGGGCGGGGATGGGCAGTAGCATCCCCGTTGTGAAATTTACGCTCTGCTATTGCCCGGCACGGCAATTATGGGCCAAATACCCCCTGTCTTGGTGAGGCTTATGTTCAATAGTGAATTTTCAATGGCTGATATTATACGGCGAACGATATTGTTTCCTTTTTGAATAGAAAATGTGAAAGGCCATTACATTTATTCTGTGAACCATTTCAATGCCTCTAATATTTTTCCTTAGCGATGCTGAAGGAAGTTTTTATAATAACGACTAAGAATAAATAATTGCGAACACACGTCGTGAGGCGATCAATCTACGTTATGGCCCGGCAATATTTATCGAAACAGAAGCTATTTATCATATCGCCCGCCATCTGCGTGGCATTGCCGGTGCAATGGATCGTTTGCATTACCTACTTTGATGTGTGCCAGAGTAATTATGGGATGACTTGCTTTGTTAGTTGCTCTGCTTTTAAGTCTTTTTAAATTGAATAATTACTTGCTAGTTAAGTCATATTTTTTGACATATTATCATTATCGTTATCATCAAACCAGCCATTGGAAGTCTAACGCTGGACATAAGCCTCTCCAAGAAGGTTTTTGGCGCGCCATAATTGGGCAAGTTGTTAGCAGTTGGCATAAAGAGTTCTAATTACAATTTTCTGACTGCGTTCACTACTCTCACTACTCATCTTAAAACTACTTTTTTATCGACTTCAAAACGCGGTTCATTTAACTTTTTATATATTAAGTTTGACATTTCGGGTACCATGCTCAAGCTTTAAAAAGCGCGTTTCTAACCATATGACTTTTATATATTAAATCACATTACCCATTATTTTCACTGCTTCTTACACCCTTCAAACAGAAACTATATATATTTTTTAACTTTTATTTAAATCATTAGAATTGTTGCTAAATTCTGTTATGTATTACCGGGCATTCGTTTGCACGAAAAAACATTGAAAATTTACTTCCATCCGGCCAACCGACAAACGAGTGAAATCAAAATCAAATTGTAGATTGGAGTTGTAACTATTAAATACGATGAATATTTATGTTTGTTCTAAGGCTGGGTATTGAATGTATATTTAAAGAGTATATATGTAATTCCAATGTTGCCAGTTGTCCGTAACTGAAATGATTTATGTTCTTTATATCGGAAACATTTTAATGAATGAGATGTGTGAATTTATTTATTTATTCTCTTAAAATATGCTATTTAACAATCAAACTCAAATAACTTAATCAAAATAGACCCATTATAAGCACTTTCAAAACAATAACTAACACTGTCAAGTCAATAAAATAAAATAACTTATAACAAAAACCTTAGTATTTCCAATAAGGAAGTTATTATATGCACAATTATGGGTAATACCGACGACCCTGATGACCCAAAGGATAGGGATGTCACCTAGCATATAGATAGTATAATTAGACCCTCCTTAAGCCCCCCTTTTTTATTAGACTAGGTAGACAAACAAGCATACAGACCGCTTGATAATAAGCGTCACCGCAGTTTATAGACGCTCCTATTACCTACCACAAGGATATTACTAGCGCGTTGCCAACATGTGACTTGAAGATGTTATCTCACATTACCCAGTAATTTCACTGCCTCTCTCACCTTTCAAACCGAAAAACAGCAATGTGAGGTACGAATACAGACAGCCTTTTGTATGAGGTCTACCTTAAGTATACTTACCTCAAAGTAGTCTGCCGGCACAAGACGAGTCTTGAAACTAAGTTCACTGCAGGTTCACTACGTGACCTTTCGTACTTAATGTACTAATTGTTTTTTATATTTTATCTTCCGGTGTCTCCTGGTACAGGTTTTATTAAGCTTAAAGAGGATGCAAGCATTAAAAGGAGTTTGCTTTATTTATGTTACTAATCATAAGCCAAATAAATATATTTCTCGGCACTACATCCGGTATGTATGTTATTTATCTATACTGTAACTAAACGGTTGGATCGAAAATGTATGCAAATAGGGGTGTTGATGATTTAAATACTCAAACCAACCTGTATATCTCAAATATGGGGCTACAGTTAGTATCTAGGTTATATAGGGTAGGTGAGGAGAGAGATAGTATTTAGGTATTTTATATATAAATTAGACTAGGAACTACTGTGGGCCGGCACATATTTTGATCTTCTGACTTTTTAAAAATTTAATAAATATAAATTATATTGATGTGTTTTCTGGGTGTAGATCGAACTAACCCACAATATAGGGACCCTTACTAATGCGCCATATGTGTATACAATATGAATAACACACATACAATTCAGAATTAACTACTTTTAATTAACTAAACACACTTCATTTGCGGTAACCTACGTCACTTTTTGAACTGACCATGTGATAAGGGTCCTTAATTTCAGAATAATGGTCTGTACTTTCAATTTAATCGCGTACGCTCTGTGATGTTTTGTATAGGGATATTTTACTTTATACAAAGATAGGGGGACTTTTAATTGCCGTCTAGGCAGGCGTGGTGAAATTCGCAGAGCCCTGGAGTAATTAAACTGCGATGTTTTAGATGGATATACCGCCATCTATCAGTTCTGGTACCTCAGACGCCTCTTACGACACCTGGCACAGAGGGAAATACTATTCCAATGCGCTGGCACCTCGCGATTTTATTAAGTAATATGAATGTATATAATCTTGAAATGAGAAAGAATTGGTTTCAGTGTTTATTTACAAGTTTTAGACTTGGGACTTAATGCCGCTGAAGGTAGTGATTTTTCTTGTGTGCTGGTTTTGATTTTGATCCCCACTCAGGACTAAAGATATGAATATATTTGTATTTATTCTGTGTCTCGGTGTTGAATATATGTACTTAAGTGTAATATTTCTTGTCTGATTTCCGTAACACAAGTGTTTTAAGCTATTTATCTCGGAGTCATGTCAATATACGAGATGTTGTGTGAATTAATATATTTGTTTTCATATTAAACTAGATTTAAAACCATACATTTGATTTAAACAAAAGTTTTTATAACATTCCTACTTATAAACGGGAAATTTGGGGTGGGTGTGTAGACGTATGATATTCTGCCAAAATAGATCCGAATGATATTTTGCACAAAAAAATATGTTCCCTTGGCATAGATCACATTTTAATTTTCTCTGAAAATTCGGTATAATTTTTTTCACCGCTTAGAAGTGAACTTTTTTGCTGAAGGAGATATGCAATGCTCGAAGTGGGCTTAGAAGGCCAATGGTAATAGATTATGTTTTACTGCCATAGGTCAACATTGGTAACACAAATTGGTTGAAAACTTTCGACGTGAGACACTGAGGAATGTCGGAAGAGAAGATGTTCCGCAGTTTTCCGAACTTGATTTGGCAAATTTCAGCGGATTTCGAATGAATTCGGATTAGGCAATTGACCTCTTTCATGAGGTTGGTCTTACCTAATTGGACTGTTTTTCCTATACGAGTCAACAAATTCAAGAAGCACGATTTTAACTAAAACTGGAGTGGGTATAACATGAGCATTACACATTACTTTAGTCTTCTCCATGTTAATTCTGAGACCCGCGTCGTGCTTAAATCTTCTATCGATTCTGCCATCACCACAATATCGTAATCGTATCGTACCGCAAATAGAATTTTAGTGATATATTTTCAATTAATTGTGACGCCAAATCCTTGCTATTCCAGGAGCTTAAAGGCGTTTTCCAAAGTGACATTAAACAGTTTCGGAGATATGTCTCCCTGTCTAAGATCCCTTTTAAAAGGAATAAAGAGCCTTCGAACTCTACTCCTGTACTCAGATCGACATAGTGGCGTTGTCATACAAACACTTCAACACTTCGATGTACCGATAGTCAATATGTAATATCAACTTAGATAAATTTAGATTGTAATATCAATTACAATAATTTTTATTCTTTCGGCGTCATAAAATGGACAATAACAGAACAGACATAAAAAAATAGAAACATAAACTAGAACTACATTAACTAAACACAATTACCTTCATCCCAAATCTGCAATAGAGAGAGCTACAATAAGCAGAGATAAAGGTGGAAGAGGATTGATTAATTTGAAACTGTTGTAGGAAGGACAAGTACAAGGACTAAGGTTTTTTTTCTATAATAAGTTAGTATCTAGTCTTATTCATATTTTATATAGTCTTATTCAGACGACAACTACACACCATTCAATTTAAAACTAAGGCATCTTGAATTTAGCAACAGAGAACAGCATGAAAATGAAAAGATAAATACTTGGCGTAGAAAACAACTGCATGGCCGACACTTTCATGACCTTCAACAACCACATATTGATATGGAGGCATCAAATAAATGGCCTGAGTTAGGTGCACTTTTTTCAGAAATAGAAGGTTTTATGATAGCAATTCAGGACCAAGTTAATAATACAAGAAAATAAAAAATATATATCCATTTATTATAATATTAAAGACCCAAAACTCACCACTGACAAATTTAGCAAATGCAATATACAATCCGAAACTATCCAATATATAACAAGTGCTTGCCCCATCTTCACCCAAACGGACTATACTAACCGCCTAACCCAAATTTGTAACATAATTCATAAAAAATTAGCTATCTAATTTAAACTCGTTACTGCTAAACCCTTGCCATACTTCCAATATAGCCCAGAACCAGTGCTGGAAACCGCCAGCTATAAGATGTATTATAATAGAGCCATTCTGACTGACCGAACTGTACATAACAATAAACCAGACATTACTCTAGTTGATAAGAAAAATAATACAGTATATCTTATAGGCATAGCTTGCCCAAACACTCACAACCTACATAAAACTATCACAGAAAAAATACATAAATACACAGAACTGAAGGAAGAAATAGTTAAAATATGGAATACGAATAAAATGTACATAGTACCGCTGGTGCTTTCAAGCACTGGTGTCATTTCAAAGCACCTACTTGATGCCTTGCGTTCTCTTGACTTACCTGAAAGCATTTACATCACTATGCAGAAAGCGGCAATTTTTGTCACGTGCCGTATTGTCCGGAAGTCCGGACACTCCTTCCCCCTATCATTCATCCTGAAGTTCACATGGCCTAGGCCCGTGAATTTTGGTTATGTACCGAGGCACCCTCAGTGCTTACTACACACACATATACACATTGTACATTACCCTAAGCCCTTGTAATTAGCTTTACCGAATAACAAATACTGGGAGCTTGTAGCAACATTGTCAAACAAGTATACCACCAATGTTATGATTTCATCGCAGCTTCTGCTTGTTGTTAAAATATACAGTAAATCACTGTATATAGAAATACATTTTATATACAAAAACATTTATTACAGATTAAACAAATCAATTTGCATTCTTATCCAAAAGAACGAGTCTTCCAAGCTGCGTAACTATATATGCAAGTTGTAAGCAATCGCTAAATTCCATTTGGAAGAAAATATTATAATAAAAAGGTTGTAAGTATACTTGTGTCAAGTCAATTATAGCAAATATTAGCAAATAAATTCCTACACATTGACCTGACTCTATGGTAGGTCGCTTAAAGCATTTGTTTTACGGATGCCAGACAATAGAGGAATCCCCAACATACTACTTAAATAAATATATTTGACACCCAGACACACAACAAACACAATATTTGCTCTTAGTGGGAATTGAACCCAAAGCACTAACATTAAATACTACCATTTGCGTTATTAATAACTGTCTAGTACTTGGATTGGTCTTATAATAAAAAAATAATCATCACATCGCAGTTTTTGTAGAGTTATGTTGTAGAGTTGATGAACTGATGAACAATACTACAGTCGTAATACAATCTCTAATAACTACTAATGTTTAGGTTGAATGTTATTGTCCCATTAAAATTAGACAAAAAGGAAGTCAATCTTGTTACTCGATGAAGAAGAGGGAGGTTATTAACTCTCTCAATCACTCAAAATCCCCACGAACACTAAGGACCAGGGCCGCTCTACTAATACCAATTTCACCAATTGTAATCAGCGAGACTTGAGTCCGGTACTCGCTATTGCCGGTCTTCTCAGTAACAACGGACTCCCCGTGATGTCTACTGGTAACTATTGTATATATAGACCAGTACAGTGAAAATTTTGCTTGCGCGATGTAGAACTCGTGTTCTGATTGGTCGATCAAATGAAAGTGAAAACATGTTCGTTACAGTGCTTGAGCATCGGCGCTGTTGGTAAATGTTTTAATAAACATGAGTTGTTTTTTTATTGTTAATTGGACACGGATTTACAATTACAAACAAATAGATCTTATCATTATTCTATTGCTTTGCTCGTTAAATTATTTTTTTGAAGTCATATATACTTGTAATGTTTATGCAGTGACATTCGCCGTAGGTTATTTTTTTATTACCACTCTCAAATTTCACTGTATTGTTGTTGGGTGGACAATTAAGGATAAATTTGGTAGATCTCTTAGAAAAGTCGTCTGCATTCTCATCCATTTCTACCGCCAAATAGCTGTGTATTTTTTACTTTGCTAAATTGCTCTATTCTCAAGGTAGCAAGTAAGGTAGCAGAGAGGCAATATAATTACTAGGTAATATGTCATAACATCTTCAAGTGACAAGGTTGATCACGCGCTAGTGTGACCCTAACTAACACGCAGACAGAATTCTTATTTGTCCTCCAGATCTAATAATAATAAGTAGCTGTACCTATAAATATTACAAAATTACATACATCTCTTTGGCTAAGTCACTGTGTTATTTATTTTCTGCTTTTCCACATGGGCACTGTTTTTTGAATTAAATTATCATTTATTATAACGAGAGTTTGGTTTGACATATACAGAAATACGAGTACTTTTTTTAATTCTGTCCTAACTTTGTGGATTCTAATTATTTTTTGTTTGTTTTTATTTTCTATTCGCATGCTGTTAGAAAAATAGTTACAACAGTACTCTGCAGAGGTAAAGTACTAGTGGACTTTAATATTTGTTGTTGTATAATGTTATTGTAGTTATTTTCTTAAACCGTTTATATATATTCTCGTTTAATTTTATTTGTGTATTTATTTTCGGGTGGAAGTAAATCATGAGTTGCCAATTATAAAAACCTTTTGACGGGCCCAATGGCACAGATCGTAGTGATCCTATCTTCGGGCTGGATCCCCGTCTAGAACAAAAACACATTATATGTTGAACATTTAGATTTATTCTGTATCTAAGTATTGAGTATGTATTTAGGTATTATATTTGTTATTCCTCCATTTTCTCTAACACAACTGTTTTAAGCTTCCTATCTGAGAGCTAGGTATTTGTATGAGATGTTTTGTGAATTTATTCAATAATTTCTTGCCTAAAGTTTGCGTAATAGACGAAATTCTTCTGAAACCGCTAAATGCGAAAGAAATGAGGGCTTGAATTGGATTTTTATTGTTGCCTTCATGTTTGAATATAATGATGCATATCCAAACAACTAATCTATGGAATTAAACGCAATAGTCATCAATGAATTGATAGAGGGGTAACTTAACGTAAAAGAAACCTGCATTTTATATATATTTAAATATTCTATGCTATCACGGCGTATAATTTGGCACAGTGCTGAACTATTTCCAAACATTTATAGAGTCGCCGGTAGAATTGTCGTGATCATCGACGGGTAATGGGTTCGATCCCCACCCGGGCAAACATTAATGTGATGATTTTTGTGTTTATTCTGTATCTGGGTGTTAAAAAAAAGTATTCTAATTGTATTTCCTCTGTTTGCTCAGAGTCAGGTCAATGTAGGACATGTGGTACAATTATTACTCAATAATATTATTATTACTCAAATACTTTCAGATATTTTATACGAGAATGGGGGAGATTTTCTTTCAGATATTTTATACGAGAATGATGATTGGGAGATTTTCGATCATGATTGCTACGCTCGGCAAGAGTCGAATGCTGATGCCCGCTCTGTTGTGTTCGAGCCGTACTGTTTCGGGTGGATATACCGGTATCTGTACCTCAATCGCCTCCAACGACACGAGAAGAGGTATTATTTTAATCTGCTGCTACCCCACGGAAAGCTTGTTCCAAATAATCTTTTGTTAACTATCTGAATCTATAATATTGAGTCATAAGTACTCTTAACGTATCCGAATGATATTCAAAATTCATAATTTATTATATTATACATTTTTTAATTTTAGTTGCACCCGCGCGGACCTCGTGCTAGTTGCTAGCTGTAAAATATAATGCGACAATATTCAATATCTTCTAACATGTACGCGTTCATTACTCATACATTTTTTATATATTTCTCGTCAATTTTGAACGTTTGACGAACGTTGAACCGACATGGTAACACAAACGACGAATAGAAAATAAAAGTCAAATAAGCTTTATTTTAAAGCGGTTAAAATATTGATTTATAACAATGTCGTGAGGTACCGGCAGAATAGAATAGTACCTCCCCCTGCACCAAGTGTCGTAAGAGGCGACTAAGGTACCAGAAACGACATATGGCGATGGCGATATATTCATCCGAAACAGTGCAACTCAAATGCAAAGGGCGGGGATGGGCAGCGGCATCCCCGCCACGATAGCTGCACTCTGCGATTGCCAACACGCTTGCCTAGCGCGGCAATTATAGGCAAAAAACCTTTTTTTTTGGACAAGCTTATGTCCAGCAGTGGACTGCCAATGGTTGGTATGATGAACAATAAATATTCTTTACATATATATTGTACCTATATATATATATACGGTGGATTTTGTATATTATTCTGTGTTAATTACACAGCGGTGTGATAATTTCGTTAGTGGGTCCTCGGTGTCTCCTTTTGTGGTCTTTGATGTTTGTTATGGAGCATCCAAAATAGCAAGCGCTTTAAATTGTGGCCTACTTTCACAACCACAGCATGAATTAATTAAAATATTTTATTCATAGTGTGATTTTGATATATTTCTTGTTATTTATATTAACATCATTATATCAGTAGATAAATTCTCCTAGAATGAGGAAACATATTGCCCATAATTGCCGCGCTGGGCTACGAGTTGGCAATCGTAGAGCATAGCCATCGCAATGTGTTATACGATACTAATACCCATCCCCGCCCTTCGGATGGATATACTGCCTTCTGTTGTTTCTAATACCTTAGTTGATTTTACGATACTATGACAACAAATTATAGTAAATCTTGAATTGACTACTTTAAATAAAATCTACTTCTATCTATCTAGGTGACAGTAGTAGACAATGATTTATAACAAACGTAGACTTAAATGTTATGTGTATTTGATTTAATTTGAAAAAGTGTTCCTACGTTTAAATTTTATGTGTCAATTATCTATAAGCCTAATGCCCTTTTTCTCTACATTCATTTTAACTGTGACAAATTTTACGTTCATACGTTTGCGTGACTTACATAAAAAAACAAAAAAATGCGCTTTTTTATAATATTTATTGCTTATAATTTAATCAACACTCATAAATCGTTAAAACTATATAAATAAGTTCTTACCTCATTCCTGTAAAGAGAAGAATCGATAACAGAATGTATCTACTAAATCCCAATGTTTTTAAGTATATGATGGATTATCTATATATGAGAACGATCTTCCCGCCCACGGCTTATGAATTTATATTAATATAACGCGAGATTCGAGGAACGTTCGTTCATTCCTGAAGAACTCTTGATATCCCGGAATAAAGTCTATCTCGCTTTGAACAAGGACTATCAATGAAATGTTAGTTTGCAAATCAAAGACGATATGAGTAAATAATGATAAATAATATTATTTAAATATATACTTATAATGGCAAACCAAAAACTAGTTTACTGATATCAACCGGGACTTAAGACTAGTTAATCACTAGTTTATTATGTAAGGAACCGAAAGATAACTATATATATTACTGATGCTAATAGTTGAGGTTACATACAGAAGTCGTCTGCATTGGTTCACCTATTTCTACTGCCAAACAGCTGTGTTCGCAGCATTGTGTTCCGGTTTGAAGTATAAGAGAGGCAGTGAAATAACTGGGTAATGTGACATATTACCTTTAAGTCAGAGGTTTAGCAATGCGCTAGCTTTTTAATGACAAGCATCTACAGGATACAGTGATGCTTACTATCACGTAGATTGCATGCTTATTCGTCAACTTAAGCACATAAAAATCAAATAAAGAATAGTTAAATATAAAATTTACGCCTATCATGATAAAGATCCCATTGATACTAAATTGTTGGTGTAAATGAAATCCAGGTCCAATGACAAACCATTATATTACAATTACAGCATGACCTCTTTAATCCGAACCTCTTCTAATCTAAACGCAACACCCCAACCTACTTCTTTATATTTCAAATTTGTAAGCGTAATTGGCTCTGTTCTAATCTGAACCTATTACTGGCGGTGAAATTATAAGGCAAGTAACACAAGAATGTGACTATTTTAGTTGAACTAGTATAAATTATATTCAATCCAAACACGATCTCTGTATGTTAAAAACACCTATTTAGTTATTAGAATAGAAAATTTACACAACTAAGAAGTTGTGTGCATTTTCTTTTTCAATGTATACGAATACATTGACCTGACTCGGAGATAAGTCACTTAAAGCACTTGTATTACAACATCAAACCACAGAGGAATCATAATTAATATACTTAAATTTAAATGTATGACCTGGATGATCAATTTCACGATCCTGAACGCACAAGTGGGGCACCACTACCATCTGCAACATTTATTACAGTCCATTCCAGTCTAATTTTGTACATAATTTCCGCACCGGGCAAGCGTTTAGGCCATCGCAGAGTGCAATTTTTGCGATGGGGACACTGCTACCCATCCCCGCCCTGCGTATTTGAGCTACACTGTTGCGATGGCTATACCGCTATCTTTCGGCTCTGGTACCTTTGTCGCCTCTGACGACATCTGGTACAGAGGAGGTACTAGTCTACTCTACCAGTAAGTACCTCACGGCTTCTGGGACTTTGAGTCCGTCAAAATAATTAGTGTCATAAATAAAGTTGAAAAATAACAGAAAGTATTTAATTAAGGAAGTGCTAACTTGTTAAATTCTTGCTAACAATGAACGTCTGTCACTTTCTCACTAGTTAATCAACTTGAGAACAATCTTTGCGAAGTCATTTGAATGTAACGTAGAAGTTTTCAATCCAACTTGCAGAGAGAGCTCGCGAGTTGAAATAACTCCACTGAGTTAACAATGTTGTTAAGGTGGAAATAAAAGAATCTGTAAATTGTGAAACACAATGCTTTAGTAACGAGCCAGAGGAGTTATTACGTGAAATACGAGCGTTATTAGGTTTTTTTTTTATAATTGATGTAAATTATAAATTCATGCGCCATCTTATACATTGACCTGACTCCTAGATATAAATGTATCTCGAAGTCCTTGAGACTTAAAGATATTATATCACTTAAAGATATACTCAGAAATTTTACTACTTTTCTCATCCTTCAAATCGGAACACAGCAATGCGAACACTGTTATTAGGCGGTAGAAATAGGTAAGAGGTAGGAACAACGCAGACAGCCCTTGTCTACCTTAGTTGTTGTCTGATGGATATCAGACAACCGAGGAATCACAAATTATACAATTAAGTTCATAGGTGTTTAACACCCAGATACAAAACGAACAAAAATTTAGCACATAAATATTTGTCCCGGCTAGGGACCATCATACCACTATCATCAGGCCCATCAAATGGAACAAAAGAAACGTAAAATTTTACTTTGTTTTTTGAAACAGTAACTTTTACTAGTTTTAACATTTTTTTAAATTTCATTACACAGTAAGTACTAAGAGTATCTTGTATGAAATAAGTAAGTACGGTCGTCAAAAAACAAAATTAAAAAAAAAATTAGTATGTAAAATTCTAATGTGATGTATGTAAATCAATGTATTTTATTTTTTCGATTACATTGCAAACGCTGGGTGAACCTATAAAAAGGTCTAAAGAAGGTCACAAGAACCATTTTGTATCCTCATTGCACCCGTGCGAAGCCTGGGTGGGTCGCTAGTATATTCATAAAAATAATCTATTATCTATAAAAAATAAAAAAAAATCATATGGTCTTTCTGAATCTAATCTTCTAGCACCTGTAAGGTTTTAGCCTATTATCTCAGTACTTCCGGTATTCGATCAAGAATAAAACAATCTCCAAGAAAACCTGATGGCAAAATGATCCATTAAGACATGTTAGATCATATTGTTTTGTTATGAAAATCAGAAACAAACAGAATTACAAATATTTTTTTTTATTAGACAAATTCAGTGCAAGCATGCGGTACGAGTGATAGCAAGCGTTACCGCAGCCTATACACACTCGTTAATGACGTCACTAGCGGGTTGCCAATCTTGACTATAGAATTTGAAAATATTATACATTAGATGCATTGCTGCTTAGTGGTAGAGAGAGATGAGAGCGAGGTACCAAAGCAGATACTTGTATGAGGTATTCTTCTAGTAAGCATGACTTAGTAGTCTTTTAAATGTAATAGTTTCAAATTATAGATGTCAAACTGACGTGTTGTTAAATTATTTTGATAGTTTTTGTCTAAAATCTAGACTGATTAATTGTAATGTAAATATTAATAATAACAGATTATGATACCAAATACCATAGTGCCAATATGAATAGTAGTGTAACTCTACTTCACTGTTCGTCTAAATCGAGCTATATTTAAAGGAATGAAAATATATCTTTAAATTTAAACTTTCTATTATACATTCCAACTTCGAATATTGACATTCCCGGAGTGCTTAACTTGAATTCATGCTGATGTATATCGCGCACATCTTTAAATTTTTACGAATGCAGATTATATTTTATTGAAAAAGAATTAAGTTTCGGTACACTTCTAACGACAGATTTTATTACAGGTAAAATGTTAGATTTATATACTCCCCTTACTATGCGTGATCCAATTGCTGATTATATACTTAAAGTATATAAGCAGAAATTAGATCATGCTTAGCATGACATACATTTTAAGGGTACACTTTTGGAAACACAGAACAGAGTGGAATTCCAGCTAAAATTTCAATACATTATGAGTACCTATTTGCTTATAGGATCTTTCGTGGAATCATATAGTGCTTCCAAACATACACTATTCACGCGAAATTCTAATAATCTTGTCGATCTATTTCACTAAATAGGATGTAGGGCGCTCTCTGTTGCAAATATACTTGTTCAAGATATTTCCATTAGGATCAGGTCACTTTTTCGGTGGGTACCAGCAAGCTCAGCATTTCCTCTAACCGAGAAATTAAACGGGGCCATAAGAAAACAAAAAGAGTATAAACGCTTTTAATAGAACAGTGATATCACGAGTGCTTTGCCACTTTTGACAAGAAGATATAACTTCAAATTACGCAGTAATTTTACTACCTATCACACCCTCTACCACTCACTCCCTTTAACTATAACACAGCAATGCATGCGAATGCTGCTATTTAGCGGTAGAAATAGGTGAAAATGAGGCACTAATGCAGACAACCTTTGTATGAGGTCTACCTGATGAAAGTCTACCAAATGGCATTTCATTAGCGATGTGCGCTGTCCAATGCCAATTCAATTCGCATATCCCCTGGGCCAAGCCAGTCATTTTCATAATTCTTTGGATCCTCGAGTCCTTGATTCTATCACAAACAGAGAGACCGAGTATTGTTTTCTCCATAGCTTGCTCAGCTATTTTAAGTTCATATGTAGAAATCAACGTTAAAAGATATTTCTATCAAAATATTAAATTCATTATTTTTGAAGGATTTTAACAAATTGATTCAGTGGTTCTATTAATATCGAATAAAATTTGGAACTGTGATGATCGGAACTGTGTTTCATTTGGCTGTAGAGCGTTTAACCAAACTCTTTGCTTCTACCAATTACTGTAAAGGAGTTGTACTATATTATGCTTTCATTGTGTAATAAGCCAAATTAGTTTGGATAAAACAAATAGGTTCATATAACGCATATTTGAGTGTACAGTGTCCCCGCAGCAAAGGTTGATACATGTATAAAAAGTTAATCGTAGCAAAATGAACAAAGAAAAATAAATAACTTTAAACAAGCAAGAATAAGAGCTGTTGGAAATAACAAAATGAGGAGAGCTGGACGAAATAACGGGTATATATTTTTAAGAAACTTGTACGAAAATTTAGTAGACGTCAAATTTACCAGGAGAAATGGAGCTAGGTTAAGTTCTGATAGGTTCTTCAATTTTTCCACCCTTTTTGGCTCGTGTAATTAACCCATCCGTTGCTGGAAGACGATATACTATTATTCCCTTATTTGCCGTGGGGGACAATTAGAACCCCTCCAAACCAAGTGTCATAAAAACGACTGGTACCGGAACCGGAACCGATAGATGGCTGTATACTCTTGTAATGGACCTGTTGAAATAAAATATGTTTTGAGTTTTCATTTTCAGCTGTCTTAAGTTATATCAAACGGTTTTGCCACTTGTATGCTATCAAGAACGAATCTAATTGGGATCACTGAAAAACTCCTCTAAGTTAGTATGACAGCTCGATGGCGTAGATGTCAGTGATCTGGTGTGCCAAAGGTCATGAAATGAAGTCATTTAATACCAACCCAAGGCAAATATATTTATATGATGATATTTGTTTTTGTCTTTTTTTTGTTAAAAAAATATATTGAAGTATTATATCCGTAATTCCTCTGTTATCTAATGTTTGTAACACTTGTGTTTTAAGTGACTTACCACGAAGTCAGGTCAATGTATGAGATGCTGTAAGTAAAAAAAAAAATTATATATATACATTATTTGTAATACCCCGTTATTAAATTAGAATACAGTCCGCATCGGTAGCCAAAAGACGCTCGTATTATCGCAAACGTCGATCTATAGACCCAGGGGTTATGTCACATATTCTTGTAATTTCAATGCATCTGTCATTCTTCATACTAGAACACTTGATATTTTTATTATTTGAATTATCTATAAGGTTTACATTAATTTTTGTCCTACAACGGTCCTGACATCTACAATTATATATATATACCTACCAAATTGGATCAAACTGTATACCATAAGCAAAAAAATATTCCATGCCTCTCTTGCTACCCTTACATGCATAAGTCCTTTAATACACGCCTGTTTTTTCTTGGTACTTTTGACCTGGCGCTTCTTTAATACCTCTTCTACCTAGTTAGCATATGTTCGCCTCGGTCTTCCTATACTAACTCTTCCATTTGCTTTCACTCTATACATTTGTGCAGACATTTACTTTGATTAATTTACTATCATTCTTTCTACACATGTAGTTTAGGCTCCTAAAGCATCTCAACATTCTTTTCTCTGTTGTAGTCACAACACTATCTTTTATACCACATCGATCTCTTATCACACTATTCTTTAATCTATATCCTAAACTCACAACATACATGCTCCGAAGTGCTCTCATTTCAACAGCATTTATTCTATATTCTGCGTTATTCTTTCATTTTCATTTTCATTCATTCGTCATTCTACATACACCAGAATGTCATATACATGTCATATAGATATTTGTTTGACATATGCATGTTATAGGTAACGCTTTTATGGCTTACCCAGTAAAATTATTTCTACGTAACTCAACTTGCAGATAGCAAACATATATTTCAGGGAAAAGGATTTGCTAAATTCCTATGATGCTGTATAAAGTGAAATCTACGAAATAGAAATCACAGCAGTTCTGAATTAATGCTTACAAAATTGTAAAACTACATAGTAATTTTCTGGTAATCTCTGTTCAGACAAACAATGGAAACAGAAATGCGTGATGAAACTTAACGCAATTAGCTTAATATTTCCTCTAAACATCTGTTCAACAGTTCTCTCAAAGGCAGATGCAACGCGAACTAGTTTGGTTTGCAAAACAACTTTGTTTCAACTGTAATAAATTGGTAAATTTGAATCATGCAACATCTGCCCTGACTAACTGAGCAGTTTATAATGTGGACTATGTGACCAAAAGGCTAATGGTTTTGGAGTTTTTAAGATAATCATAGGAGGCAGATCTCATTAAAGGTCATCTACATTGGTGCCTCACACTCGGCTATTTCTACCGTTAAACAACAGTGCAATTACTATGTAAGGTTTTTTGTTATGAAGTCATCAAACACGCATACAGTCCGCTAGTTGATGAACATGCCCGCAACCTTTAGAAACTCGTGTATACGCGTAACAAATATATAACTAGTGTGCCTCAACCTTATAAACTGAAGATACAAAATCACATTTACCCAGTCATTTCACAGTTTCTTTTACCCTTCAAACCGGAACACAGCAACGCGAACACTACGATTAGGCGGTAGATTGAGGTAGCAATACAGGTGACTTTTGTAAGAGGTCTATCTCTAGTTTAAAAATATGACATAATATCTTCCAAGTGAGAAGGTATGCGCCACTAATGATATCCTTGTGATATCGTGACGTTACTATATATGACGGTTACTATCAAGCGGACTGAATGCATGTTTGTCGACCTGGACTTTGTTTTTAGTGAAGACGTATACATTTTGTGCTGTGAGTTATCAGCAGGGTACTAATGATTGTATAGCACCATTATGGCCCTAAGCTTTCATATAGACAATAATCATCTATAAATATTTGTTCTGTATACTAAAACTTATGGTGATGAGTACTGATTACTGTGTAATGAATCCGAGGATGCTCGTGATAGTGATACTCATGTGCATATATATCTCATGTGCCAAAGGCTTGACAAATATTTAAGTTGATATTTGTATTTGTTCTGCATTTGGGTGTTATACATATGCTTAAGGAATCAATTTTAGATTCATCTATTATCTGTAACAGAAGTGTTTTAAACTTCTTTTCTCGAAGTCAGGTCATTGATGATCATAAATGAATTATTAAACCTAGCAATGGCAACTTCAAAACCAAATACCTCGGTTCGTCGATGAGACGTTGTGAATTCTGTTTGGATTTTGAACGACTGAGACATCGAGTGACGAGTGAGACATCAAATTGGCGCCTAATTAATAAACAATAATATTAATTATTTTAGTGAAGTGACCATATCTTTCACTGATTCCCTGGTCGTAAAACGGATGCAGGTATATAATAAATTTATTTCAAATTAAAGTACTAACATAAGTCTATACTGAGTATCGTAATCGGCGACTAAGATAGTGGAACGAAGAGATGGCGGTATATACATACCATAAAGCGAAGCTCAAATAAACCAGGACAGTGCAACGTCCCATGCGACCCATTTGATCTACGTTTTGTGTTATCATTTGACTTCGTCAGAATTATGCGGGTTGCAATCTAAAAAAAGTACACGCTGTGTAAGTCATAGATAGCAGTCTAGTTTATAACCGAGATTTTGATATAACTTTCTCTTCTCAATAAAACATATTTTAAAATAATCAAATAAATTTGTTTAGTCTTATTTTGATGTAATAATAGGATATGATCAAAGGTTGTGGGTTTGAAATCCACCCGAGACAACATTTATGAAATGAACTAACTATTGCGTTGGTATTATTTTTTATTTTATTTGACTAGGTCAAAAAACAAGCTTTTAGTCCGCGTGATAGTAAGCGTCACCTTAGCCTATAGACGCACGTAATATCAGATAAAATCAAAATTTTACAATTACAAGCACTTACTGTTACGGATGTCAGACAATAGAGGAAACACAAATATAATACTAAAATAAATATTTAACACCCAGACAGAACAAACACTAATATTCGTCATATAAATGTTTTTACTGTAGAAAAATGCGTCTTTAAAAGCATTTAAACAACTATTTTACAATAATGTATACGTTTATATCAGTCAAAATAAAATAAACATTTTTACTTGACTATATTATAATATAAATTGAGGAATGTTGATAGGCTAATCAGCAGCCGAGCGTACTGAAACCTACGCAATACTTTCTCAAGAGCCAAAAACAATTTTCAACTTGCCATACAAAACGGAATCGAAACGGGCGTCAACAAAAGCTTGTCGCAATAAATAATTAAAACAAGACGTAACCCTCTCTCTTACTCCCCCGTTTTACAGCTTCATCCATACATCACACACGTTACGACTGGCAGGAAATTGTAAATAATTTCCCGAGGCTTACAGGGACACAGACTAAGCAGTTTGGCAGTCTTTTCATTGAAATTCAAAACTTTAGAAACACACGATCCAGGTCGAATAAATTATTTATTTTATTTATAAGCAACCAACACATCATCATCATCATCATAGCAGCCATCGTACGTCTACTGTTGAACATAAGCCTCCCCAAGAAAAAGGGAATTTTCCTATAATTGCCAAGCTGGGCAAGCGTGGTGACAAACGCAAAGCGTAGCTTCGAGACGAATATGCTGTTGCCCTCTTGCATTTGTGCTTCACTGCTTCGGGTGAATACACCACCATCTGTCAGATCCGGTATCTCAGTCCCCTCATACGGCAGCATACAGGGGGAGGTACTCATTTACTCTGCTTGTACCACACGACCAAATGTATAAATATTATAAAATTATGGACCCGCCCGGATTTAATCAAAATACAAAGTATATCTTCATCCTGATGGTTTCATCACCATGGAAGTCTTATTCCCATTATTTGGCTTCTTACTTATTAAACCGATAAGTAATCTACATACTCGTACATGCAAACATTACTTAATATTTGTATTATATATTGTTTATACAAAGTTCTCGATCTGGTAGATTCCATACATACAATGTATGGAATCCTACTATCAAACAGCACAGTAGATAGGTTATAGGTTCGATCCCCACCCAGAACAAATATTTATATTCGTGTTTGTTCTGTGTTTGGGTGTTGAATATATGTTATTTGTATATAAGTATTATAATAGTGGTTACTCTGTTGTCTGCTATCCGTAAAACAAGTGCTTTAAACTACTTATTTCGGAGTCAGGTCAATAACCATTATCATACCAGCCATTGGAAGTTCACTGCTGGACATTGGCTTCCCCATAAAAGGACCCATAAATGTGTTATTAATCGCAGAGCGCAGATTTTACGTCGGGGTTGCTACTGCCCATCCCTGCTCTCTATATTTGAGCTACACTATTTCGGTTGGATGCACCGCCATCTGTCGGTTCTGGTACCTTAGTCGTCTTTAAGAACACTTAGTACAGAAAGAGTTATTATTCTCTGCCAGCACCCAACGGTTAACCAATGGATACCTCCCTTCCTCTAATTTCTCCGCAAACAGCAGTACTCACAATAACTGTATCCCTGTTTGAAAGAGAGACTTGGCTCAATGTGCAATGCTTCAAGCGAGGCTACGTAGTACATAATATATTTATAAAAAACTGTTCATTAGTGCAGGAAAAAAAATGTGCAATTTCTTCTTCACCATTTGCCGCTTAGTTCCAAAATGTTTAGTCTGTGACAATCGCATGAGAAGTTGAATCACTATACTTGAACGAGTTTCGACTGAAACGTTAATAATTTTTAGGTCGTAAAAATGAAAAAAATTCTGCGTGTAAATATGACATAAACTTTAAATTTAATATATCTATAAATGGTATTCGTTTAGTTTTTATTTTTTTCGAGACAATATATTTTTTTTGTCCTTCCTATTCATTTTTCTTTTAACATATATAAAAATTTTGCATTTTTAATGCATAAGACCAGTTAAATAAATCTACTAGTAATAAATATGTGAAAAAGCCGTATTGACCTTATTCTGAAGAAAATAACATTTAAAACTTTAACTTATCTTAATGTGGGTTATTATTAGCAAAATAGACTTGCACATAAAGCAATAGATCAAAATTCCTATATCTATTAATTTGTCGCTATCAATTTTGAACTCATTGGCTCGCTTTTAAAAATTATTATAGATTTTTAAGTTTTAAGTGATTTTGATAGGTTGATATTGCATTGTGTGCCAAGTAGGTAATAACAGTGTAACAAGCGCTTGAAGAGTTTTAAATACTGAGGCTGATGATTTTATTTATTTTTGGTTAACCTTGTAAATTGATCAAGAACACTTAAAAAAACAACTCCTCACTCTGACTCCTCATCTCGGCCCGGTTAAAGTTGAGCTACACTCTCTTGAGTGGATATATCGCTAACTGTCAATCCTGCTACCTCAGTCATATCTAAGACACCTTTAACAGGAGTAGGTACTATTTCCGGTACCCCACAGTGTTCTTCACCAGTGACTTGCGTCACTTGTATTATGTCATATGGTTGTTTGTAAACGAATGTAAAGTATGAGTACAATTAAAAAGAAAAAGTAGATATATATTGTTAACTGTAGGTATCTTCAAATTGTGTTTCTCTTTCTAACTATTGCAATTTAATTACTGTCATAACTACCAAGATTAATTTGCTATCCTAGAACGAGACAAACGAGAAAGTCTATGTAATAAAAAGATAAGGCACTTTAAAAACAATTCTAGTAAATCCTACAATTTCGTCTCATATGCACAAAATATATGTATTAAATGAAGTGATTTTTGCCAGCGATTTAAAGGAAACCTTTGAGATATAAACAAAAGTATCCTGCAATTATTTTCACTGAATTCCAAGCTTTTGCGAAGAATGCACGCTATCGTTTTATTTTTCCTTTGTTGGATATGAAATGAAACATAGTACAGTCCATTAGATTTTTTGCGCAGTCCTGGAATAGTAATAGGGCAAAAGTTCTTGTTATTTCAAACCTCTTTGTGTGGAGTACTAAATCTAGTAATTAATTGGAACAGAAATTGAATATTTCTCGCCCGAGTTTTGTTTATCATTCTACAACATAAATTAAGTCACCCGTGCCATGCTTTGCCTGCGTCTATTTTAAACTCTTTCTATTAGGAAAATTAAAAAAATATCGAGTATTGCTAGTTGCTAATATAGAGAATGAGGAAGTGCTTCCGCGCTTTCAGATATTTCACATTCCAGAGACTAATGCTTCATAATTGCATATCGCGATTTACGGGAACTGATTACTTGTCTGAATTTCTTTGGACCGAAAACGGATAACCGACATTTTGATCGATAGACGTTATTTTTTATTTGCCATATTATTCAAACGTCGAAATATCATTTGACACTATTATCATTTTACCAAACGACGCCTAAAGGATTTTTAAAATCTCAAAGCGAAGACTCTCTCGAACTTTTTAACATTAATAGGTTAGGTTTGGTCGGTGTTGTCCTTAAATAATTTTTGTTAAAAATAGAATGAATAAAACTTTTGTATATACATACATAAAATGTATCTGTGTCCCATCAGGATAGACAGAGACTATGGATCCCCACTTGTTATGATCTTGGCATACCTCTCTCGCTTCCCTTGCTCGCATAAGTCCTTTCGTATACGTTCGTTTATTCTTGGTACTTCTGACCGAGCCCTTCTTTAATATTTCTACCTACTTAAGATATGTTAGCCTAGGTTGGCCAACCTAGGCGAACATATCTTAACCGATTTCACTTCTATTTTATATATTTGTGCACTCATTCTACTTTCATACTTTCATCCATCCTTTCTACATGTTGGAATTTTCTCAATAGTCGTTTGTCAATTGTTGTCACAGTATCATCATCTTTTACACCACATCGATCTTTTTTAAAACTATTTATTCATCTGTCTCTTAAACTTACACCATTTATACTTCAAAATGCTATTATGCAACACACCTTCATAAACAGTTGTAAAACTTCTACTACTAATAATTATAAACAAGGGATTTAAAACGATATTAGGCCAACTGATAGATAATATGCAAACATACTTTCGACCAAGAAAGAAAACTTAAACGAAATATTTTCTAGTAAATTATATAAATTCTTAACCTTGCTGTAAGGTACCAGCAGAGTAGAATAGTACCTTCCACTGCACCAGGTGTAGTAAGAGACGACTGAGGTACCAGAACCGACAGATGCAGGAATATCCATCCGAGACAGTTCAGCTCAAATGTACAGGGCGGGAATGTGCTGCAGCATCGTCATTGCAAAAGCTGCACTCTGCGATTGCCAACACGCTTGCCCAGCGCGGAATTAAGGGCAAAAAACCTTCTTTATTGGAGAGGTCCGGCAGTGGACTTCCAATAGCTGATATGAATTCAGTGAATTTTGCAGTTTCCTAACGGATTTAATGGCTCAGTATAAGAGTTACTAGTTATCTTATATATTTGCACACAGTAATATCAAGTGCACCTGCACAATGAAATACACAAAGGAGATGATAGATACCGCGGCATCGTGACGAATCATAACCTCAAGTAGCCTGTGCACTATATTGTCACAATAATATTTCAAATACGGTAAAATGTTATGTGCGTGCTAAGTACTTACAATAATCAGACAGAACCCATCGTAGCATACTCATTGATCTTACAGCAAAAAGAGTGTCAAAATATATTGCAACTATGGTGGGTCAACAAACAAGCAGACGGTCTGTAACAGTTAGCATCACCGCAGCCTGGAGAAACTCGCATTCTCATAAAGATATTACTAGTGAGTTGTGACTTTTGTGAAGATATTTATTATAAGCACGTTCAAATCGTCAAAAAAAAATGAAACAATTGTATTCCAGAAACAGAGAGATGAAGTACTGATAACTGAGAACAGTCGTCTAAAATATATGTATCAGAAAATTCTTTAGAAGAAAATGTATGTATCGAAGATTTATGCAAGTTTTATAAACGAACCGGAAAAGAACCTGCAAGAAAAACTGGTGATGATTATAAAGGTTCCATAAAAACTAAATAGTTAGTGTGAATGAAAGCCCTATTAGCGTTAGTGCTAACAAGCCAGACAATTCTATCATTTATAAATATCTTTAGATATAAGATCTTTTTTTAGATATAAACCTATTCTTTAATAAGCCTGATATGCTGTCTGGTACTTTATTGAAAATGATCCTGACTTATTTTACCTAATACTTTATCATAACAGTTATTGAAAGTCCACCGCTGGACAGGTTTACCCAAGGGGAATTTTGTTCATATTTACCGCGCTGTCGCCTTTTAGTTTTATTATATTAGTCGCCTTCCTGTGCATTTGAGCTACACTGTTTTGGATGGATATGCCGCCATCTGCTAGTTCTGGAACCTTAGTCGCATCTTACAACACCTGGAACAGGAAAAGGTACTTTTCTACTCTGTTGGCACCACGCAAGTAATATTTAAACAAGTTCAAACATTAATGTTGTTTGACAAATAACACTATATACCAAATGAACGTGCAAATCAACCGTCTGTCAACCAATAACAATAACCATGTGACAGCCGGCGGGACGTTCCCGGGTATTTACGACCCTCGTTTATTTCAGCGCAGGTGCCTCCGATAGGATTACTCGCGGTCAAGCCTGCGCCCGGACGAGGGACGACGGATAGCATCGAATGTGGTATTTATATTCCTTGGGTGTTTTGTAGTACATCGCGTTGTTTGCTTATTATAGGAGTGAATATCAATTAAGTATACATTTTTTATTTATTTTTTTAAGCCTTAAGGTACTGGTTGATTAGAATAGAGCCTCCCCCTGTACCAGGTGTCGTTGGAGCTGATTAATGTACTGGAACCGACAGATGGCGGTTTATCAATCCGAAAGAATGTAGTTGTCATAAAATCAGCGTTCTGCGATTGCCAACACGCTTGCCCAGCGTGGCAATTATGGGCGAAATCCCCCTTTTTTTGGGGGATTTTTTAATGGCTGATATGATGATGATGATGGTGAAATATAATTATTTTTGTATATATTAAAAAACAAAGTAATTTCCTGCTATTTGTCTATCCCTATGTATGTTTAGATTTTACAACAACATGAAGGATTTTGATGCAGCTATTCAAACATAGAGTGGTGCAAGAGGAAGGTTTATGTGTGTAATATAGTATAAAAACATATCTAATTCTAGAGTTTTCTAATGTGATGTCGTAAATTAATTTTTTTTTTGCATTTACATTGAAATTTCTGGCCGACGTTATAAATCAAAATAATATAACAGTATTGTACACCTAAACAGGTCTACAAAAAAGTCCGCCCTAAGATATGTCTATTTCATAAGGAAAACTTGCTAGTATATATTTGTAATAATAATTCACCTAATATCTTACAAATTTGACATGACTTCATGATAAGTTGCTTAAACCACTTATTTATCATATACATGTTTGTTCTGGATGGGGATCGAACCCACGATCCATAGCACACAAGATCGGGATACAACCAAAAGCACCACCTGTCATATTAATACAACGATCATGATAACTCAGGTCAACATTAATAAATTTAAAGCGTTTATCTGATTTGTTCTACCCGCTTGCTCGTAAAAGGTTTGAAAAAACTATAAACGGCTTTGAATTTTCAATACTAGCCGCATTTATTTCTATTAGTCTATCGTTTATTGGTCATAGACATTTTGAGCATCAACTTAATCTGTAAAATCTAGCCAAAGACATTCCATCTTAGGCAGACTTAACCTCAGTCCAATTGTTTGGTAACTCTTTTGATCTGTTGGTCATTAGGGTCATCGGGGATACATTTACGTCTTTTTGCTATTTTTAACAGTTAAATATAACCCTTTCAATATTGAAAGAATGTTTGTGACTAGATTTACTTATCATATAGGATAATGTAGACTTTTATTTTACATTCAGAGGTTTTATTCATAAAAAATGCTGAATTATATTCAAGAAAGGTAATATTTATTAAAAAAAAAATGAACTGTCTCAGATGGCAATCGAGACCGTGGCTCGTGACTATTTTTCTGCGAAAATAAAACCAAATAACTAAACAAACAAGAAATGGCCATCAACACGTGCTCTATGTCTCATTGCAAACAACAACTGACTCCATTTTTGATAAAGATAAAAGGTAATAATAATGTGTTTGCACCGTCGTGGCACAGATGGTGCTAGGAGTCTTTAACAACGAAATTGTTGCCATATGAATAATATATTCTTAATCTAACAGGTTTTCTTCAGATGTGTCTTCCTATGGTGCACTGTCTGGTTTTGGTGCCATTACCTTAAATTTTTATTGCATAAATAAATAAAAGCTATATTTTAATCCCTTATTTTTTTAGAAACGGGAACTACTCCGAAATTGCAGAACGCTACAAATCTCACATGAAAATATTTCGATAAGAATACTGCATGCATTTTTCATGAAATATGTTCATGTTTTGTAAAAATATATAAAAAGTTTAATGATCAGCGGTAGTTTTTCTTTTGAAAAATAATATTAAACTATATCACACACAAACTAATATATATAAGTACTTACTTAATTGAAGACTACATACATAAAACAAGACCAGCTTAAAAATTATCTTTGTAGTATTACTTAAAAATGATATTTATTTTTGGCAAAGCGAATAGGTCAATAACAATAATCTAAAACAAGGGTTAATAAATCATTCATCAGCCTTCAGCATTATTACTTTATATATTATATCATAAATACTTTTTTTGTGCGCGCTCTGCGATTGCCAACACGTATGCCCAGCACGGTAATTATGGGCAAAATTCCCTCTTTCTTGGTGAGACTTATGTTCATTAATAAACTTCCAACGCCAGATAAGACAATGATCATGATACATATTATTTTCTGTGGACTTGCAAACCTGCAAGAGTATATCTCACCGATCAAAAACAAATGAAGAATAATGTTGGTGATGTTGAATAAGCAAATAAGCCTGGAATTATACTACTTCCTAATTATCGCGATAAAGCCGACCATACCAGAACCGATGCATCGCTATAGTTGGCCTAACAATACTTATTGGGCATTGTTGTACTGGACGCGTAGGTCAGTTCACCACGTACAACTGATACAATGGCTGTTATGCTGATATTTGACGGGCCCGATAGTGTAGACGTAAATCTTAATTTAATTAATTTAATTTTTTTTTTACAAAAATTTATATGAATTATTAACAAACATTATTATAAATAGTTTTTGTGTTTTTTCTGTATCTAGGTGTTATTTATATCTATTTGAGTATTTTATTTCAGTTGTTTAATGTCCATAGCACAAGTTTGAAGCTATTTATTTTTTATACGGGTCAACAACAGAGATGATGTGTGGGTCTTTAAAAAAAATATTACGAGTACAATAATCCAATCTTTTATGTCCTGTAGCTTATATATTAATTTACATTGTTGTTAAACACTGATAACTTTTGTACTTTTTTATTAGACCAGATCGACAATCAAACATGCAGTCCGCGTGATGGTGTAGATGGTCACAGCAGTTTATATACGCGCTTAAAATCACAAAGAGATAATTGGTTCGTTTCCAACCTTGTCACTTACAGGTATTATGTCACATTACCCAGTAATTTTACTACCTTTCTCACCCTTCAAACACAGCACTTCAAATACTTCAATTTGGCGGTATAAACAGGTTAGATGATCTTTGACGTCTACAAAATATCTACAAGATGAAGTGAAACTCAATATTTCAGAGGGAGTACTCTGATTCTATCGACGTGTCTTTTAGGGTCTTGCTAGAACAACGATAGTGCAGTCCCCGGCCAGGAAAAGATCGGATACCGCTAGAAGATTAAGACACGTTGAATTCCTATACACATCACGCCTGTTTCCCATCGGGGTAGGTAGGGAGTATAAATTTTCACTTGCTACGGTCTTGGCATACCTACCTCTCTCGCTTCAGTCCCTCGGAATAGTCCTGTCATAAGCGCTTGTTTATTCTTGGTACTTTTAACTTGTTCTTTCTTTAAAACCTGTTCTTGTTAAAGGATGTTCGTTCGCCTAGGTTGTCTAACACCAAATTATTTATTCACGTCCGCTCTATATATTTGGGCAGTCATTCTAGTTTCAGCCACCTTTTCTATGTATCCAAACAATCTTAAGTTAAATTTATTCTTATTATTTAATATACAATTATTTATTTATTGTGCAGATTGATATTGACATCGATGACGAGAGGATTAGTCAGCAATTAAAGTGTAAAATGGATATATCTACTCCAAAAGTTTTCCTAACGTAACGTCACATTATACGAACTTAAGAACCGTCACACGGCGTCCATTGTTCTACAGTGCCTACTTAATAACAATGGGCGATGAATTACTCGAAAACAATGAAACAAACAATGAACACATTTCGCCGGTATTATAAAACGTTTTGAGGGAAGTGGGTTAGCAATTAGTCGACTGCCGATTGGCTGCACGGAAAATTAACTATACTCCTTCAATTATAGCTAGACTAGTATTAAAGGTGTTAGAATGGCTATGAGTCATTTGTATTGGCATTTTAATAATATGAGATTTATTAATATTCCTTACATTACAAAAGTTATACATAAAGAGTTATCATAAAAAATATCAAGACAAAGATACTAATAAAATAATTTAGTTTGATAGCCGGCCCGATGGCACAGAAGGTAGTAGTAATCCTATCTTGTTCGCCATATATTGTGGGTTCAATTTTTTTAAGATTAATATTTGTATTTATTCTGCGTCTGGTTATTATAATTTTAGTCATTATTATATTTATGATTTCTCTGTTGTCTGATATTCGTAGCACAAGTGGTTTTTAATTTTATCATGGAGTCAGGTCAATGAGATGTCGTGCGAATTAATTAATTTATTTAAAAGACTCATAATTCAATTAAATATTTTTACTAGCTTATAAAGTTAAAACAAAATAAAGCTGAATAAAAAAGGCATATAAAGAATGCTTTGATTTCATAAACAGCTTGTCATGGTAACAAATTCTGATTTTTTTTACAATTAACAGAGAACCCCTATACTTTACACACATTCACTAAGGTAAACAATTAACTTCTCTGTAAATCTAAGAAACTAGTAAGTTAACAGACACCAAATCATCAAAAACGAGTCAGACCCCTTACTAAATTCGTCTACTATATTGCAGCAGTAGTATTCAAATTTTTGTGTTCCGGTTTGAAGGATGACAGATGCAATGACGATAGCGGTTAACATCAAGCAGGTCGTATGCTTATGTATTGACTAAATAATAACAATCTAAATAATTGAATAAAACGACTAAATAATTGTTGTACACCAATCAAAAAAATGGATTCTTATTTGAGAAGAAGTACAACTGGCGAACTTATCGCGTATAGCTCTCTTCCAGGCCAAAATACAATAAAAAAATAGTTAGGTAGTTCGAGGTGTACTCGTGTAAAAGAAATTATATATACTAATAATAATAAATTCCCACAAAATCTTATACGTTGACCTGACTCCGTGGTAAGTCGCTTAAAACACTTGTATTATGGACTGGCGTCCATAACAGCAGATATATATATAGATAGATATAGATAATATACTAATTAAATGAATATATTTAACACCTAAAATCAGAACAAACATAAATATTATTTGCTCCTCTAGAACACAAGATAGGATCACTACCATCTGCTCCATCGGGTCCGTCATTACATAAATAATAATAAATATAAATATATATACCATATAAGTAAATAATAAATAATAACTGACTTAGTACCATAAAGTGTGACGGCTGAGTAACATAAAAATATGAAAGTATTAGATCATGGACTTCAGATAATGTGCGATGTTAAACTTGACGACGCTACGGTATCTATCCTGTTATCATATAATTTATTTATCTGCATAAAAACTATTTAATTTTATCAATGCATTTTATACATTTAGTTTCATTGATAGTCCGGAATGCAGGACTTGTATAAAAGATAAAAGAACCACAGCAACTGAATTTCTTTGGTTTGATAGTAAACAGAGTAAATTCAGAATCTTAGGATAAATTCTGGAAGCTTTCAGCAACTTTCAGCAGCAGGTTTCGTATTCTGGCCAAAAAGGAGCACCATAAATATCGAGTTGTAAATAACTATTTATGTTAATCGCTTTAGGGTACTAGTAAAGTAGAATAATACCTCCCACTGTAACAGGTGTCATAAGAGGCGACTGAGGAACCGGAATTGAAAGATGATGGTATATCCATCAAAAATAGCGTAGCTTAAATGCAACAACGCGAGAATGCACAACCCCCTATCTCGAAGAGGCTATGTCTAGCAGTGGACGCTTTTCGGCTGCTTTGATGATGATGACAATTTTATTTTTAGCTAGCTGACCTGATAGACGTTATCCTGGCTTGATGTTTTTTATAGCTATAATTTTTTTTAACTCTTTATTAATGATAGTAAGCACGCATTATGTCAAATCTATGTCAAACGTCTATGGCCGTTATGGACGTGACATTAAAATGTTTTTACTGTCCAAAATTATATATAAAAGAAGATGAAACTAAGAATATTTTATACTATAAAGCATTAGAATAAAAACATTCTTTTTTCATCAACATATTTTTTTTAAATAAAGTTTTAATTATTCTGTTTAATCTTAATTATACCAATTAGAATTAAATAGTGATCGATAAGACAGGACAACGTTTCTCGGATCAGCTATTATAATATGGTTGGTAAAGTATTCTCAGATTTTATAATATTTCGTGCAATTTTTTGATGTTTTTCTTTCATAAGAACCATCTCCTAACAATAATAAATACAACTAAAAAATACAGTAAAATCGGTCCTGCCGTTCACGCGTGATGGCGTGACCAAAGGAAATAGGGATTCATTTATATATATATATATATATATATATAGGTATATATATATATATATGATCTGTTGAATATATAAACTCAAACACTCCATACTAGAATACAATGTAAATATGTTATTGTCAATCAATCAAATACCATTATGATAATAACCATTAAAAAAATACATTAAAATTATATTTTTGAACACCTCCTTGAAAAGACACTGCAAATAAAGCCCGTGGGGCCATTGTGAGTTTGTAATTACGATAGCCATCGGCAGTAAATGTCGACGATTTAATAAATACATGAACGAAACAAACATGTAGCCACCTCCATTCACCGTGAACGATGAGCGATATTTGCGTTGAACCAGTTTTTGTCCGCGTGTTAATATGTGGAAATTGGTAGTAATTTTGAATACGTTCTGTGCGTTACCAAAAACCGTAGTGATTAAAAGATATTATGTTCATAGTAATTACTGATTAAAATTATTGCCGTGTTCCTGGTATTTTAAATAATACAACGCATAACTGATGTTGGTTTTCGTTTCTTGGTAAATGTTTTTTTGATCTGAATACTTATTTGAAATAAAAAATTTAAATAAAATATTAGTTAGAATAATACTTTTATCTATCGATTTCCTTAATCTACAAATCAAACAAACAAATGTACTTGATGGTTTTCTAGATTTAATTCTTAAGTGAGCCCAGAAGAGAGCATGGAATGAAATAGAATGCTTATTTCTTTTCATGTTTCATCTTTTTCTGTTGCAAGAATCTATTTGGAGAAAAACTTATTGCCTAAGCAGAATAGTTGAGTTTTCAATCAAAAACAAATAAAAGTTCTTGGGTGTCTGGAGTCTTAACTTTATAAAAATTGCGTTGTATTGATAATAAAGGGCAGACTTCACAAAAGCAAAATATCATAACAAAAGACTTCGGTATTATTAGATCGTGGTATTACTACAAGTGAGAAAATAGTTCTATTGTTGAGACTTTATGTTAACTTTTTCTATTCTCTGATATAATACAAATTCTTATCGTGAGAAGCGAAATAAGAATTCCAATGTTCATATCAAAGTGCAAAATATGAAAAAGTATATCTAATAATCGGGCTTTTAAAACTTATTGCGAGGACGTTCCATTGTCGCGAAACCAATATTGGAGTGCAACCTTATCCAATTCGCACTCCATCCCGGCAGGGCACTTTGTTTGAAGGATAGATACGAGCCGTGCGTGGAATATTGAAGATTTGCGGACGTACCATCCACGTTTGCTAAACGAAAACTCGAAAAGTACGTGTTCAACTGTGAAAATTAGAACGATATCCAGCTATATGTATCCAACGATATTAAAACAAAAATTCCATTAAAATATTTTAAGACCTGAACTAACAAAAGCATTATACGTCGACAACGTAAAATATATATTTATTATTTTATGTTTTACTAGCGACTCTCCCCAGCTTCACACGAGTGTAATGAGGATAAAAAATGGTTATTGAAGGTTATCCCTGAGAGCCTTTGCGGATGTTTTATTAGACCTTTTGAATATACTGTAGTACATTATTTAGATCTATCTCGTCGGATTCATCCAGCGTGTGCAATGTAAGCGCTAAAGTAGGTATATGTTTATTTACGACATCACATTATGAAACTTAAAATATCAAAGTTTGTCTACATATTGTATGATACGTATAAACATTCCTTTTAAATTACTCTATCTTTATAAACAAACTACATCAAAATTCGTTGGGTGGTTTAAAATAATTAAGCGTACATAGAAACAGGCCGCGTAAAGCGACTTAGTTTTATTTTATACTTACAAAGTACTATATTATTTACACAATATAAAACAAAACACATAATTATTACCACATGGTGGAAAAATTGATTAAAATCGGTTCAGTAGTTAAGAAGTTCTTCCTGGACTTATGACGTGACTTATCCATATGAAATCAATTAATTTGTCTCAGGTTTTAGGCGGGACTCAAATTGGCATCTTTCCTCAGACCTTAGAAACGTCGAATTTTTCCTAGCATATTTGTATTAATTGATGCATTTAAAGCATGTGATTTTTAATGCGAACGGTAGATACAATTCTCTTGGTACCTATATTTACAATAGTATCCATAATCATCACGATCAAGATATGGTGGACATGGATATGCTACGATTAGGCCTTCTCAAAAAGCCAAGCCAAGCGTCATTCAGAGTTAGTTTTGCGATAAAGACAGGTATTATGCTCCCAGTTTTTCATGAGAACCTTTTGTCAGTAGCATTGCTGCAATCGCCTCTCACTATACTAGGTATAAAGGGAAATGCAATTTTACTTCTGCCCGATAGCATAACCTCTTAAAAAGGCTCTTTCCGTTGAAATCGGACTAGTACAGCATACAGGCAAAAAAAATGCAATGCTACTTCGGTAACCTATGACATAACTGTATTTTAATATAGTACTATGTCATTTTTAGACTTACAAAATTATCAATTTACTGTTTTTTCTTCTTATTTATGAAATATTTCTTTATTGTATACAGTAAAAAAAGCTAATTGAATTTTCCTGGAAACCATATAAATGTCGGAAGTCGACATTTGTTTCTTGTAGCAAAAAAAAAGGAATATACAAATATATAATTATACATTTATATCGAGCAATTTAAGTTAATATTATTTCCAATATTACGATTCAATCCAGCAGTGACTCTTAAAAATATTTATAGTTACACTTTTTGGTTAGAATCAATTACAGTAAATAAATGTTGCTACTTTCATTTTTATCTATGTTTGTTGTCAATCATTGTATTCTGATATCACTTATAAGTAAGAAATTATATAAAATAGTCATTGTAACAGCCTGTACCTTTTCCTCATCTTTTTTTTTTATGACACTAGGACGATAAACATGCATACTGTTCGTGTAATAGTTATTACAGCCTATAAATGGTCCCTATATCACAAGGATATCACTAGCGCATTGTGTCTTCAAGATATAATAATAATAATACTCTTCAATATACACCAGTTAAATAGATACAAAAGGTGGCCTAGAGCGTTCTCTTCCAGGCAAATTTTGGATGGAAAATAAAACAGAAAGAAAATAGTTTCGTAGTTTTGGGTGTACCTATATATATATTGATTAATTACAATGACATAAAATGCTTTTTCACCAACCTTTTAAATGAGTACAGAGACAGCACACATCTGATTTTTGCGGGAAGCGAATTCCGCGAACAAACAGCCTGAACTGATTGGATTGTCCATAATGTAATATGTAATGCATAGGCGTTTTAAGCATCTTTCATGTGACCTCAGTGATATTTCATGGCAATGACCTAATAAAACAATTTTTCTGATAGGAGGGGAAGGAAGGGTAATACAAAACTTTATATAATAACGTTAGGATATGAGTATTCATGCGAAGGCAAATTGGAAACCATTTCAGCTTATTATGGAATTCAGAAACATGATTATATTTGCGTAAGCCAAAGATGAATCCAATAGAGATTTTTTGTAGATGCTCAAGCTTTCCGAATTTGTTTTCTGTCAAATCAAAGTAGCTGACATCCGCATAAACTTGTAAGGGAACAAAATATAGACTGTGCTAAGAGAAAATTACGTTACCTCTTAAGATGCTGCAGAAGAGAACAGTTTGTTACTTAGTTGCTTTGGCTGAGTAGTCCAGGAGTTTTACTAAAAGGTACGAGAATCCCATCAAAAGAAACTTGAGCTTGAGATCCTGGAACTACTTAGAACACAAATCTGAGTTTTGACAGGATTTAGCCAACCTTGTCACCAGGAACATAATCTTGTCGGCATTTTCAAACTCCTGCAGATCTTAGAAATTTCTCTATGTAATTTAAATTGAATTATAAATGTGTTGGTGTTATGCATTTCTACATGTATTATTATAGTGGTATAATTGAAACATAGGTTTCATGCTGGGCAAACATGGGTCGACGTCTGTTTTTGGTTTAGCACATATTTTAATTACATTTTTCAATATCATCGTTAAGCCTTTTACAGGTTTGACTGGATATTATTATTGCATGCTTATTATGAAGATCAATGAGGTTTGTATTAATAATGTGAACCTATATATAAAGTATTTTTTATAGCATTCTCATTAAGTCATTCCAACAAAATTACGCTGCACAATATTTTTACTCTCGCTTTAGGAGGATGTACTTTGAGAGCACCATGCATTAGCCGTGCTCATAAACATGTTCAAGAGATGTAACAAAAATTAGATCTAAAATAATAGATATAGGATAAGGAAAAAAATTAGCTGCATCAATGTCTAAAGAAAAAAAAATATTCAATAATAGGATGAAGGGATAAAGATCAAGTTTAATTTTTAAGGAGACTGGTGTTAACACCAGTCTTAAAATCACCCATATTTATTGTGCGCCTGTAAGAATAAATAAGCATTACCTATATTATGAAGTCAAAATGAGAAATATAGTGTATGTGTAATAAAGGACATTAATAGACACCAAGAAGAATTTTGAAATAGAGAAGTTCCACTTCATCGCGCTTTTGGACAGATACATTAACAATGGAAAAAGCAAAATATGATCATAGATATATAGCAACACCACTGCCACCACCAATAGAACGATAATTTATTATGAGATGGAAACAGGATAAATTATAGAAAGCAGAGGAAGATAGACAAGCCTTATTCTTCAAAGGACATCGTGGTAATGAGCAGGAATACTTAAGGCATTTATGTGAATCACATTAAAATTCCGAGGAATGTCAGCACATAGGATTCTTAGAGTATCCGAAAGTGAAGGAACACTAAAAAATCTGTCACTGTCACTAACAACAGATAACTAACTATGTTTATCCCTATCACAACATTCAAAATCAATGGACATAAATGTATGATAATGTACATAAAAAGACAAACATTAACTTGAGTCTATGAAAAAAAAACAAAAAAATTAATAATCTATGCATTCCAAACCAATGAAACAAGAAAATAAAAGTAAAATCTCATATTGTAACGTAAAACGAAGCGCGGGATTAGACCATTAGATATCAAGTGACAATGCCAGATAGTAAGTGAAAAAAATATTTCACCGACCTTGGTCCAGCATTTCTCGACGCCAAGTTTTTCCCGTGCTATTATAAATAGGCTATGACGCGATTTAGTTAGAAACTCGGGAATGGTTAAGCCTGAACCCTTAAGCTGAGTTTTGGTAAACCAAACTCTCACTTCAACATTGTGAAGCTTGACAAGCTTCACGAAAACTAAGGCTGTCAAACAATGTGCTAAGATCCTCCTTTGATTCTCCCATAACCACAATACCGTCAGTAAACCGTAGGTAGGTGATGTGCTCGCTGTTCACATTAAAGCCAAATTTATCCCGGTCCAGAAACTTAATCAAAGACATCTTCCAACACAATCGTAAAACTTTTCGGAGATATAACATCTCCCTGCTCAAACTTCTTTGCAAATAGATTGGTTTTGAATTTTGATCCTGGAGACAGACTAACATAGTAGCGTTTTCATACATATACTTGTAATATCTTGATATACCAATGGTCAATTTGGCATATCTGAAGGGTTGGCAGCACTGCCCATGTTTCCACCAAATCGAATGCTTTCCCTTAGCCTATAAACGCAAGGCATAAGGGCAGATTACACTCTTGGGACTTCTGTATAATCTGACGCAGCATAAATATATGGTCTTTGGTACTCTAGCGTCTACGGAAACCGGTATGTTTGAGAGGTTGGAAAGCGTCAAACTTGCGAGCAAGACGATTCGTAATGACTCTCAAAAACAACTTGTAAATATGGCTTAGAAGCGTGATGGGTCTACAATTATTAATAAGCGATTTATAACCATTTTTAGGAATAGCATCACCATGCCACTGTTCCATGCTTGTGGCGTAGTACCCTGAAAAAATGACGGCGTTGAAGAGCTTCTGAAAGACTTTTAGTACAGGTTTTCTAGCCGCTTTCAGAAGCTCAACCATAAGTTTATCCTCGCCTGGTGCTTTCTTATTTTTAAGTTATTTGTGAGCTATACTAATCTCGTTGCACAAAATTATGAGTAACGTAACAACGTAAGTATTGTAACAAACACCTACAATTTCAGATTATACAAACATTTTGATACAATATAAACAGTTTGTAGCTATCATTAGTACAGCTTACGACGGATTTATTCTGGCTATAAACCTAGGTCGTATACAGCGATCAAGCCATTTAATTTGTGTTGTTATTTAGACAATGTGACGAAAACATGTTTTATTACAGAGATGACCTCTAACTATATAATTTAATAGCAAGCGTTTGACTTTTTAATAATTAGCTTTCATTTCAATTTAATTTAACACTCGATTTGACTGATCTAAAAAATAAAAGAATTCTACAAAGTATGTCTGATAAAGAATAAAGAATAAAAAAAAATAAGGAAGAAAGAAAGACGGATTAATCTGGGTGATCAAAAAGATTTCAAGACAGTACAGGTTACAGAAGACGGCACCACTGGTGGTGCCTTTTCCTGCAAACCACCAATATTACAGTGAGGTCTATATTTTTTTATAGATAGCGCAGATTTTAAGTGGTGTTTCTAGCTTTTGCGCCGGGTGAGAATCGAACCCACGGCCCACCGTGGGTTCAACTCTCACCCGGGATAATTATTTACGTGTTGAATATTTGTATTTGTTTTGTCTCGGATGTTAAATATGTATTACATATATAATTGAATCATCTGTTGTCTGATTTTCATGCCACAAGTATTTAAAGTTTACCTATCTCGGAGTCCAACCAAAGTATGAGATATGGTTTGAACTTATATAAATACACATTAAAAATATCAATCAGGTGCACAATATTTTATATAAAAATGAACTTTCAAGTTTTAAGCTTCTATAAACATGGCTATTCAAATGGAAATCCAAATTCAAACACTTATTGAAGCATTTATGATTTTGAATATTACAAATAATAAGACTTCTCTTTTTCTATGAAGTCAGCAAATAAGCTTACAGTCCACTTGATGGTAAACATGATCGCAACCTATAAATATGTGTGTCATCAACAAGGATATCACTAGCTAGGGTGTTGCTAACTTTGTAAACTGAAGATATTATGTATGTCACTATTACCTAGTATTCCAATGCTTTTCTAACCCTTCTAATCGGAATATTGTTATTTGACGGTAAAAATAGGTGAAAAAGTAGTACCAATGCAGACTACCTTCAGAAGAGGTTTACCATTAGTGCTTTGCATACCTTTATTTCTCACTTGGCTAGACTTGGCCAAGAATAATTATTAATATTTTAGTTTAGTTTAGTAATAAATAAACTTAATAAATAATATTATACTTAAATGTTTCTCCAACAGAAAATTCAAAGCTCAAACACTTTGCGAAGTAACTTCAGAGTGAACGACGATTATACCAATTAAGAAAAGTGACTGTCTTGTTTCAGATTCAAATAGGTTCAGTAACCTTCCCCCATTAAAGTGGATCTGGCAATAAACGAGCAAAATTACATCGTCGACGCCATGAATACCCCAGGATTAGATTCAGAAAATTTATATTTTATGTTATATTAGATTTGAGATAACCATGAAGTTCATGACCAAAGATGCTATCCTTGAGGTTAAATAATATTTAGAGGTTATGCAAAACAAATTTAAAAAAGGAAAAAAATACATTACACGTTATGGTCTTAGAAAACTAAGGAGACATATCATGAAACAATAATAATAATTAAATAATCAAATTCATCATCGTCATCGTAGCAGCCGTAAGACATCAACTGTAAGACCCGAAAAATAGGAAAATTTTCAAATAACTACCGCTCTGGTCAAGCGTGGTGGGAATCAACACATATAAATGGCAATAGCTTAGCGATGAAAATGCTGCAGACCGTGGACGTGAAGTCCGTTGCATTTGAGCTAGACTGCTTTTGGTGGATATATACCTGGTACAGGGGGAACACTGCCGCTATCACACCGCTAAAAACATACCAGTTGAATAGAGGTGGGTTAAACTAAACACTAACATTTAATTTAAAGTTAGCATCTGTAAGTAACAATTGAATATTAGTCTACATTTATCTGTTTAAGTAAACAGATAAATATAGACTAAACAGATAAATGGACTAGATTTAAAATGTTATTTTTTAAGATAAGTATCTTAAAAAATAAAATTTTAAATCTAGTCTATTTTCCCAACCAACTATTACATTTTATTGTGGAGGCTTTGATGACTGTTTGACTACTATTTTTAAATTGAACTAATGTTCACCAAAAACAGAATAATAAATATACGTAACGAACGGGAACGAACCAGAAAAATTAAAAATAAAAAATTCTTGAAATATACCTAGTAAAAATTTGGATAGAAAAAAGGAAACTCTTTTTTTCTGTCCAAAAGGGCCCACCCCTTTTATATGAAAAAAATAAAAAATCATAAAATTTTCAAAAAGCCTGATATGTTCCCAAAAGTTTGGAATTCTTCCAAAATTTTAATCAAAACATACTGATGGTCATTTCTTCCCTATAATAAATCCAATGGTTTGAAATTTTACAACCTAGAATCTCTTTGACCTGAAAACTGAACGAAACCCACTACTATTGCACCAATTAAGAACAACGACCGTCCCTGATTCAAATTTAAATTCGTCAAATCAACTTTCCTTACAAAAGGATCACGGTATTAAGCACCAATAAAGCCGTAATAATAAAAGTTTTATTCAAACTCAATATTTACGTAAGATTCCGGTTCCCCAGGGAGAGAAGTTAACAACCGACAGGTTTAATTAGGGAACGGAGCTAATTCCCAAGTTTTGATGAATGCGATTTCACGGATACAACCCTTAGCTCGAGTGGGGCACAATTTGAAATTTTGATTTAAGACCCTGTTTAGTTAATTGCTGATAATACGCATAACGCCCCCTACAATCTACAACTTAGTAATAAGTTTATTATTGGCGTCAGGGAGGATTTAATGCTATTTTTGGTCGAATTAAGGAAGAAACTTTACAAACAGATTATATACTGTTTGGAATTGGAACATTACACGTTTTTTACATTAATGACAGTCTCAGGTGTATTTAAATTGACGGACTCAATGACACAGATAGTGGAGAACTTATCTTATACGCTAATGGTCACAGGATCGACCCCCACCCAGGACCTGCTTTTATATAATGAATATTTGTATTCGTTTTGTGCCTGGGTCTTAAATTTATAGATAGATGTTTCAGTATCATATTCAAGATATCTCTATTGCCCGTTGTCCATAACACCAGTACTGAAAGCGAATTTTATCGGAGGAGATTAATACATGATATGTTGTTCTTTTTAAGAAACTTAAAAAAAAGGTGGAGGTTCTCAATTCGAACGTATGTCTTTTTTTCTGATTGATTTTTTTCATTTATATATTTAATGAAGCTCTATTGGCCATTACGTCCGGTAGTCATCATCTTATGTTACTGTGTTGATGATAGTAGGCGCAACTCTTCAGTGATTATGAGTTGCATGTTAGTTATTTTACTACAATTGGAACATATTGACCATTTGTGGGTATTCCTTGAATTGTTTGGGTGAGCCGATGTTGAAAAGTCCATTTCCATAACTTATTGTCTTAAATATACAGGTATTAGCGTTGGGTTTAATTTTTTGTTAAAACAGGATTTAATTTAAGCAAAAAATAAACCAATATTTAACAAAAAAATAACTACTTTAAAAAGAAGGAACAAAAAACTAATGCACTAAAAATTAAAAAATAGTTGCGTATTTAAACTTTTCTTATTTATTAACACGAATTTATTCATACTCGCTTATATATCTATTATTCACTATATATTCATCAATGTACTACCTACTTAACGCCACAACACACAAACAAACATAAATTAGATTGCTTACAAAACAAAACTAAATTTTATTATATAAAATTAACGGTATAAAGAGTGGGATTACTGGGTAATGTGACACAATATTTTTAAGTCACAAGGTTGGCATTATGCAATTGATATTTTTATAATATTACGAGCGTCTGTAGGCTACTGTGACGCTCACTAACACACGGGCTGTGCGCTTATTTGTCGATCTAGTCAAATAAAAAAAAGAAATTTATAAAAACCACAGCACCGTTTTAATTTATTTTAAACATTTGATAACAACTCAACTTTGAGGCCGTGAGGTACCGGCAGAGTAGAATAGTACCTACCTCTATACTAAATGTCGTAATAGGCGACTCATGTACCAGAACTCACAGATACAGGTATATACATCTTGATCAGTGTAGATTAAATTCACAGGGTAGAGATAGGGATCAGCATTCCCAATGCAAAAGCTCCTCTACTTTACGATTACCAATACGCTTACTTAGCACGACAATTAAAGCCTCCCCAAGAAACAGGGAATTTTTCCCAAAAAATTTCCTCTTTCCTAGGGAGACCTTTGTCTACCAGTGGACATTTTACGACTACGCCATTATGCAGATAATGAAATAGCTGATCACAAAGCTATAGTAGAAAAGTATTATCTTATGAAAATAATTATTTCAAAAAATAATACATTATAATAATTAAATTTCGTAAAGGAACAAAAAAATTCCTTACGAGTAAATAAATATTTGAGCGATAAAACTATTACAGCAGGTTTAAACTATCCAATGGGGTACTCGTCAAATGTTCAGCGATTGCTTTACATTTATTTTTTCACAATAAAAATCACATTACCGCATACATAATCAGTTTAAAAAATTACTGTATACATCAACAATAAACATAATGTACTCTATCAAAACATAATTTGGCTTGTTTTCCACATTTGTTTACGGTTCGTTCAAGGCATTTCCGAGAACAAAATTTAACTTTGCTCCGATAAGTGTTTACTCAATACGGTTTATTAGATTTGTTTTTGGATATCAGATTAAATTATGAGAACATGGGGAGAGGGGGAGAAATGGCTATGTAATCTTTGGTAATACATGTTGTTTATAATACATGAATGTTTTATTTAGAAATAAAAAGCAGAATATGTTCATAATGATTTACGAATTAAAAGAATTAGATCAACTTTTGATATACATTGGCACACAAAAATAATCGAAAATTTTCTGTGCTATATCAATAATGGTAATTTTAGTCTGAATACAGAGCAAGGCATTTCAATTGCTATCAATATAGCTAATTAATTAATTATTATCCTGCATGTGTGTTCTTTTCTGGTGGCTTACGTAATGAACCTGTTATATACTTGGTTTTAAGACCCGTCTGATGCCAGTAGACTAGTATTAAAGTATAACACTCAACTTGTTCAAATAACTCTTTAAACAGCCTACGGTTGTCAGGGTGGTCAGTCATGTATGTAAAATTGTTATATACAAATCTTTTGGCCTTGTCGTACCAGCAGAGTAAAATAGTAAGAACCTTCCCCTGTGCCAGGTGTCGTATGAGGTGACTGAATTACCAACATATGGCGGTATATCAATACGAAGCAGCATAACTCAAATACAGTAAAGCAGGAATAGGCAGCAGCATTCCCGTACTGATGCTACGTTCTATGATTGCCACCACGCTTGTCCAGCGCGGCAATAATGGGCAGTTTCCCCCTTTTATAAGAGTTTATCCAACAGTATCCACTGTGTTACGACTTCTACGATGATCATGATAAAATCTATTTCTTTTTTTTTGTTTTAACAATTTGTGATTGTCGTAATATGGCTTTTTTAATAAAGATATATTTGATATTGATTTTCACAATATACCAAAAAATATGGTTACCTTATTTGACCGGTATAAACTTCTTCACTTCTAAACTTCTTCTTTACTTCTTTACTTGTATTTTATATAATTTAATTGCTATGTACAGTTTGATTTAACTTAACAAATATTTTACGGGACGGACATGAAAATGGTTAAGAGGGGACGTCTATCGGGTCAGTTATTTGACATATTATACTCATCAGTGAACTGAATTCAGATATTGAAGCTATGCGAAATTCATTCATTAATCCTTTTAAGTGATATACATGTTTGGTCTCTATTCTAACTCTCACGGTTTGGTTTGGTTCACAAGATACTAGACTAAAATATGTGTGTAGAAAAAGAACCTATTTTAATACCAACGAAAGACCTAAATAGGGGCACTAACAATGTTTTAACTATATTTACATAAGAATTGTTGAAGAATTTAATTTGTGTTCATTGATATTATTTCTTAAAGTCTCCCTTAACTCCTAACATAAACTTTGTGAATAAGATTTAACAACTTTTTATACACTTACGAAGACTTTTCGTTATTTTGTTTTCTGCACGAAACAACAAATAAAACGTGAAATTAATTCAACTTTGATATATTAGATATTATTTTAGAATTTTAATAATGTTAGTTTAGGTTGGGATTATAATATTATTCTAAAGTGAATTGCGATATTTGATAAGCTATAAAAATAGTGCAGAAGATTTTTGTTTTATAAAATAATATTGTTATTAAAATTTGTAAAATCACGCTCGCATCGAAAAGTATGTATTTGCGAGAAATATAATACATTTATGAAACCTGCTATAGGGAGAGGTACTATTTTACTTTGCCAGTGTCCAACAGTTTGATACCGACAGTTTAGAAATGGAAACCACGTGATCGCGCGTATGATATGTCCGCCTGGATGTGACTAGAATCTGCGTTGTATCATGCGTCAATTATATATTTAATATATTCAATATCAATAAACTAACGCTAATTTTTAAATATCATAAATATTATAAATTCGTGTGTCCGGTTTAGACTTTTAGAAATTACTGATCTTATTATAATTAATATTTGCTTACAGCTTACACTTTGATCAAATTTAAGATTTATATTTCATCTTAAACATCTCATACATTACCACCTATCTCAGTGGTAAGTCGCTTAAAGCACTTGTGTTACGGACATCAGACAACAGAGGAATTACAAATATAATACTTAAATACATAGTTTTAACCCAGACAGTACAAACACAAATAACATCATGTATATATTTGTGCCGGGTGGGGATCGAACGCACGACTCTTCGCACATATGATAGGATCACTACCATCTGCACCATCGGGCTCGTCAGATCAGATATTGCGATTTTATCGATGAAACATTGCGATGAAGTATATATGGTGCCATATACCAGGGCAACGACGTTAGCTTGTCTTAAAATACAATTTTACTGGTAATAAGTACAATTTTGTTTTGGTTGCTTGCGACATAAACAATTCCATAACTAAATGAACAAAAAAATACCGTTATGTATCCAGAAAATCATCGATCAAAATTGAGTGCACAAATGCAAAGCTCATATATCTGCACACCGCAACCGACAAAGCGAGAAATGCCGATAGTTTTTCCTAAAACAAACAACAGTTGTTACGACTTTTAAAATGGAAAATAAAAAGTTTCACCCGCAGCTTGGATCAAATACTGGATTAGACAAAATATATTCCGACTGGAAATTCTATGTGGAATGTTTTTGTTTGAATTACACAATATACATGCCGTCAGGTACCGGCAGAGTAGAATAGTACCTTCTAGTGTACAAGATGCCTAGATGGCGGTATATCCTTTCGAAATAGTGTTAAACAGGTTTGATGTGAGCAGAAGCATCCAAAGCTGCGTTCTGAAATTTCTAACACTCTTGCCAAGCGTGGCAATTGTGAGCAAGATTCTAACTTTATTGGGAAGGCCTATATCTATCAGTGGGCTTTTAATGGCTGAAATGATGTCAATATACAGGTAATACTATAGATATACTATAATAATAGACTTGCTATAGCCCGCAGTTGCACTCGCACGGTATCTTTCCCGAGACTATGAAAGTAAACTTTTCAGTCCCCTAAGAATGACTACAAAAATATTTTATACTAGCTTTTTATTCGCGCCTTTGTCCGCGTTATATTTACTATACATTTTATTTTTAAAGAATGTTGTTACTCCGGTAAAAAAAAATGTTGTTCTTTGTCAGTTTAAAAGCGTAAAAACCGATTCTTAAAAATAAAAAATTATTCTACTCCAAAAGAATGATTTTAGGAAAAAAAAACTTCACTTTTTGTCATTCCTGACTATCAATCATAATTCTACCAAATGTCAAATAGACCTGTTAAGCACACTTTCACGTTTATTACATTGATAGAATTTTTTGGGGATTTATTCCTTCTTTCTTTAAGTTGTTCCTTCTCTCTAAAGTGTAGACCAAAACAAGAACAGAGCTTTTGTGTCCCCATCATAAAGAACAGTACTAGATTGAAACGATCCAGTGTTAGTGACTGAAGCCTTAAACACTCGTAACAAAGTAATAGATGGTATTTAATTGAATTATTTGATTATATTTTTTATACATATTTTTAATGAGTTCTATTTTAAGTTGTTCGCACATATTGCATGCAGAACTAACCTTTAAGTATTTGTAAATGGTTATAAATAGACATATGTGAGCCTAAATAAATAAAATACAAAAGTATTTATAGTTCATGATCGCCACGCTGGGCAGGCATAGTGGCAATCAAGGAGCACAGCTTCGTGACGAGGATGCTGCTGCCCATCCCTTTTATGCTGTTTCGAATGGATAAACCTCCATCTATCTTTTCCAGAACTTGAATCACCTCTTACGACATCTGGTACAGCGGAAGGTATTAATCTACTCCACCGGCACCATACGGCTTGTGGTTATAGAGTTTTTTTTCAATATAAATAACTCTTTGAGTAACGGCATCTTAAAAATTTCTATATTCTAAATGCTTAAAAATTTTAACTGTTATATAAAAATTTATACACCGCAGAGCTTTCTAGTAAAGCACTATTTTATATTTTCAACAGTAAAAGACTGAAAAGGAATGTGATGGGAAAGATAATTCGTTCGGGCTAAAATGAAAATTTAAAATTTCAAGAATAACGTCTACCACGCCTCAATGATCAAATACATCGGAAATTCTGCTCTCCGATGTTGAAAGTGCTTTTATCTTATCTTTTATGTACCCGGCGATCGTTAGAGGGAACTATTAAAGAAGAGTGTCACGGTTTAAAATAGGGAACGTTGGGACCGAGCAAAATGATGATGTATCTGCATAATCTTGAAAAGAATAAATTTGACGGGCATGATGGTGCAGATGGTAGTGATGCCTTGTGCGCTAAAGATTTTGAGTTCGATTCTCACCCAAGACCAACATTTTTAAGATGAAACTCGTGTTTGTTCTGTGCCTGGGTGTAAAATATGTTTATGGTACAGTTATTATCGAATTAGTAGGTTAGTCAATGATTGAGATTGAAGTGAATTTATTTATTAACTCAATAATATACCTACATATGAATTTTAAAGTTGTAATTGCACCTATGTTTTTTATTGTAAGTATTGATTCAGTTGTGGAAATCAAAACTGAACTATCTCACAGGTAGCTTGCATATTTCGGAATTAAAATTTATTATGAATTTAAACTTGGCCGTGTGGTACTGGCAGTGAAAATTGTAACTCCTTGGTACAATATAATTAAAACAAAACTTTTAAGGAAACTTGTTTTTGTGTTGCCGCTAATTAGAAAAATATTGATGTAGTGTTTTTTAAAACACATGGTCTGTTTGTTATAATTAATAAAATGATATATTGTTACATATGCCTACGTTCTATATTGTTTTATTTATAAAATGTATATACTTACAAAAAAAGATTTTTATCTGTCTGTCCGTTAGTTTGTTTCGTCTAATAGATTTTTGTAGACATCACACGAAAGGTCATCTTGTTGATACCTCGCAATTATTTATTTCTACCACCAAATAGTAATTTTCTATGTTCCGTTTGTAAAAAGGATAAAGAAGCAGTGATATATGGGTAATGTGACATATCTTCAAGTCATAAGGTTGGCAATGCGCTAGTGATGCCTTGTGATATCATGGGCATCTAATGACTGCAGTGACGCTTACTATGCGGACAATATCCTTGTTTGCGGATCTAGTCTATTCAAAAGGAAAGTAAAAAATAGTATAATTTTAACGGGGCTTCAACTGGCAGATAATTGATGTAAGCAGAGTTACCGTTATCGCTAAGAAATATACCAGCTCTCTGCCAGTGGAAGCCCCGTTAAAATTAAATTATTTTTTCTTTCTTTTATATAAAATTAGATCGGCCAAGAAGGATACAGTCTAATAGTTAACATCACTGCAGCCTTTGGATGCATAAAATATTACTAAATAAAATACATGAAAATAATAAGAAAGTTATGTGGAAGATTAGAAATTCAACCATTTCTTCTTTTCTAATTTACTCTTTGTGCAGACAGTATTATTAGTCGATAAACAGAATGCGCGCCGTTAGGGTAGGCCAAGGCAACGTCTGTTGGGTCAGCTAACGAGAGATTCTGAAGGATAAGCTACACATAAGTTACACAGAAACAGCAATGTGAGCACTCCTGTTTGATAGCAGAAGTAGATAAGAAATTCAGGTGATCTTTATAACAAAGTCTACTTTAGGTAAATGTAATTGTGTTTACTGAGCTGAAACTATACTTCATACTGATCAGTGATTTTCGAAAATAGACCATCCACAGCTGCTAAAAGAGTACAATTTAAGCTGACCACGTTGCCAAACGCATTCTAAAATAACAAGTAACAAAACGGTAAATGCACTTTACTCGGGCAGTAAGTTGGACAATCTAGCTTAGAAGAAAGTAGCTGAATCGTTCTTTGTGACTGGGACATGCTTCAGCTTAGCCCAGATTTATTACTGCTGACTTCATCGACCAGCGGATTTATGGTTCATTCTCGTGACGAACTGAGAATATTGTACTCATGATATTTTAGGAGGCCGAATAAGGCATACGTACTAATTCATTATGCCTGATTTCAAACGGTATTGTTTTTGCTAAGTGTAATAAAAAATCTGTGGATTAATGCGTTCATTTGTTTTAATATTACAAGATATACTCACAAAACGAAACATATTTATGTATTGAAATGTATGTATGAAAACAAAAAGTGTTGATTAAAGATGCCGTGTTCCGAAGCATTGCAATAAAAAATCTGGTATGTTTAATTAAGATATAAAAAAACGTAACTAGTAAAAAAACCTTAATAGAATGATGTCACTCATTCAGGGAATACAGTGCAAGCAAATCATTATTAAGTTTGTAAGTTTACTTATTTTGCATGACTGTCCCGTCTTCTAGATTAAAAATCTATCTTTTTTCTAGAATATATTAAATTTAAGTATGCTTAAATTCAATTTTTTTGTTGCTTTCTTACTAAGGAGGAGAGAAGAAGAAGCTTTACGCGTTAGATCTTTCATGGTCCTTGAGATTCAAATTATATATTTAATTTAAAGTCTTATACCTTTACAACCGTAATAAAAGCGTGTTCGTTATTTTTGAACCAGAACTATTTACGGAGATATTTTCTTAAAGATTCAAAGTGTTATTTATTTCTAAACCTTTGCAATACTTAATGAAAATAATATTTTATTAATTGTTTGACAAGCCATGAGGTACTGGTAGAGTAGAATAGTACCTCGCCTAATACCAGCTGCCGTAAAAGCGACTATGGTATCTACAGGTGGCAGTATATCCATTTGAAACAGTGCAACTCAAATTTACAGGGCCGGGATGGGCAGCAGCATCCGCTTTGCGAAATTTGTGCTCTGCAATTGCAATCCCAGCTTAGCAATTATGGGCAAATTTCCCCCTTCTTTAGGGAGACCTATTTTCAGCAGTTGAAACCTTTTAAGATCTTAACTAGAGGTGGAAGTCATACATGACCTTATACATAGGTTTTCGTCATTGGTACTTCACTCTAAACTATTTTTATCGCTAAACAGCAGCTTTTCACATTCCTGTGTTTCAGTTCTAAAGGTGCAAGAGATACAGAAAATATTATGTATTGAGACATAATATCTTCCAGTTATTAAGTTGGCAACTATAGTCTATAGGCTGTAGTAACGCTTACGTAAAACTTAGTCGAAAAAAAAATCTTAATCATTTAGTAACCCAATAAACGTCGAAGCATTGAACACGAATCCAATTATTAGTTATATTCTTAGAAGTCCAGAAATTCAGTTACTCATTTTTCTCTTATCAGTCAAAGGCTCATCTTTACTTGCTTCCTCTTGGGCGAAGTCAAATCGATCACCAACACTTCCAAGTTATCGTCACTTGCGATCCACAGTATCACTATTTTCTACAATAAAACCTCAAATTATATTAATAGCGCCAGTTCTCGACAATGGAAAGTGCTCGCGCCATTTATAAAATGGCATTTTAATTTGTTCCCCATCTAGTCACGTAGTTTTTGCACTTATTTCAGTTCTTTCTAAAGTACTTCATTGTGGCTCTGTTTCCAGTTAGTTTTTTGTACAGGACCAGTCTTTGTCAGATGCTATGTGTCTTTGGCAACAGGGAGGTTGTATAACAAAGAAATTAAAACGGGAATTGAATAAGAGTAAGTTTTAAAATTTAAAACCTCTTATATAATTGCTACGAATATTATAAATATATATAGCAGCCGTAAATCATACACTATTGAATTTGCCCCCCCCCCCAAAAAAAAATTTGCCCATAGTTACCGGATGGGGACGCGACGGGAATTGTTGCCAATCCCCGCCCTGTGCCCATTTTAGCTACGCTGCTTCGCGTGGATACATATGGTAATTTTCATACAATGTTCCGGTTTAAAAGGTGAGAGACACAATGAAATTACTAGGTTATGTAACATAATATCTTTAAGTCACAAGATTAGAAACGCGCTAGTGATATTTTTGTGTTTTAAAAGCTTTTCTAGGCTCTACGTTGCGGTAAGGCTTAATATCACGCGGAACGTATACTTGTTCGTTGACATGGTCTAATAAAAAAAAAGTTATTGGTATCGCAGCTTATTGACGCTTGAAGACATAATGTCACATTAATCAGTTCGTTGCCTCTTTCACCCTTAACCAGAACACAGCGAACACTGCTATTTTTCCGTAAAAATAGGTTAGAGTGAGTTACCTATAAAAATGACTTCTGTGTGAAGTCTATCACATGTCAGCCAGACCAGTTCGTAATCTATATTTTTGATATGTTTGTTATTATCAGAAGAAGATTCCTGTGAAGATTTAATCAAGAGAGTTGCGCAAAAAATAATTAATTAAAAAATAATAATTATGACAATATCATCGTTCGATCTGCTGGACATAGACCGCCCCAAGAAAGGAGTAATGTTATCCATAATTGCCGAGCTGGGCCAGCGTGATGGCAATCGCTGAGCACAACTTGCGCAACGGCGATGCAGCTGCCCATCCCCGTCCTGTTAATTTGGGCTGTAATATTGTGGATGGATACACCGCCATCTGTCGATTCTGGTCTTAGTCGCCTCTTACGACACCTGGTACAGGAGGGAAGGTACTATTCCACTGCCGGTACCTCACGGTAGTGTCTTAATAGTATGTAATGAATTGTAAGTTAGATTAAGAAATATATATTCACGTATTTTCTTGTCAGAATATAAAGATAGAAAGATAAATGTCAACAATTAAATAATTACATCTGTCTGCACAACATAGACTGTAATGAAAAATGTTAGATAAACAGTCTCTTCCACAAACATCCTAGTTGGATGCCGGGGCCGACGCAAACGCGGTATTAGTTAATAGAGCTCCGAGATGCTGTGGTGGTACCGCAGGAATCACCAACTGGAAGTTTGTTCATTGAAATGCTTTTCATGTATATATACATTTAAATATATATACAATCCTATTTCCCTTGATTGTGAACATTGATCGCACTTTTTTTATTAGACTAAGTCGACAAACATCAATCAGTCCGCGTGGTAGTAAGCGTAAATGCAACTTACATACGCTCGAAGACATTATGTCACATTACTCAGTTGACTGCCTCTCCTAACTTTAACCAAAACACAATAACGCGAGCACTGCTTTTTGGTAAAAATAGGTGAGAGTGTCACCGCAGAGGACCTTTGTGTAAGATCCACCATATGGATGCCAAATCGATCCGCTATTAACTTTTTTGAAATGTTTGTTATTATCAGGAATAGGTTCCTGTGGAAAATATAATTACATAATTGCTCTGAAATTGAAAAAATTAAGATTAATAACTAGAATATTAACTTTCCTAATGTAAACTTATGGAGTTTGATATGATTTTTAATCGTTTGACTAGCACAATAAATAAAATGTGTACTGCAAACACATCTTTAGAATAATAAAAATTTATTTTTGGTCAAAGTATATTTTTATGAAATTCGTATCCAGCATTCCTAGTGTCGACGGTTAGTTGGTTAATAAATTATAAATTTCTTGATTAACTAACCATTGCGTGGATGCATTGAATTTTGTTGCTACTATTACCGTTCTTATTTATAGCCATATGATGTACAATGCTATCTAGAACTTTCAGGGAGTATGTCGAGCTTAGTTTCACGACTATTCCGAGGTACACATTTCATACTATGTCTTGACTACGATATGTCGCATAAAAACTAGTGTTACATTAGCCCCAAACAGCCTATTAGGTATATCATTTACAACCATCATTACAACTATTAAAAGTCCATAGCTGGGCATAGGCCTCCACATGAAAGGGAGAAATTTGCCCATAATTGCCGTGCTGGGCAAGCATATTGGCAATCGCAGAGCGCAGCTTTCTCGACGGGGATGCTGCTGCCCATCCCCTGCCTATTCATTTGATACCTACGCTGTCTCGGATGGGTATACCTCTATCTGTCGTTTTTAGCACCTTAGTCGCCTTTTACAATACAATAATAACAAATACAATAAAAATAATAGTTTTTAACGGCAAACAATACTTATTAATATATCACCCAGAATAAACACAAATGATTATAAAATGAATGTTTGCTATGTTTGGGGATCGACCCCATGACCTTCGACGCACAATATAGGATCACGAACAACTGCGCCATCGGGCCCGTCATATTAGCTAAACGTAGAAATAGTAAGAAACAAATATACTCGTACCGTCCCATTCCCTTGGTACATCAACACTTCGCAATTTCATTATTCCGTGACAGCGGCGCATCCTTTGAAGTTTCCATTAGTGCTCGGGATAAACCAAATGAAATGAGGGGTATCCTAATTACACTAGCTATCTCCCCAACGAGATCGTCTCACGCGAGCAATGCACGCGATCTGCTTCTAAAGGAAAACACTAGCGGTTATTTGCCGCTTTATATATATATTTATTGCAGCTTAAACATTTATAATAATTATCATCATCATTATTCTATCAGCCATAGTAAGTCCATTGCTGGAAATAAGCCTTACCGAGGTAGGGAGATTTTTACTCATAATTGTGCGCGATGAGCAGTTGTGATGGTATTGGCAGAGCGCAACGTCGGGACGAGAATGTTGCTGCCCATTTCCACCCTGTAGTATTTAAACTGCTGCTGAATATGCCGCTATCTGTTGGTTTTGGTACCTCAATCGCCTCTTACGACACCAGGTACCTTATTTTGCCCATAATTGCCACGCACGGCAAGCGTGTTGGCAATCGCGGAGCGTGGCCTTCGCGAAAGCTATGCTGCTGCCCATCCCCACCCCGTGCACATGAGCTACATAGTTATGGATGGATATACCGCCATGTGTTGGTTCTGGTACCTCAGTCACCTCTTACGACACCTGGTACAGACGGAGGTATTATTCTACTCTGCCAGTACCTCTCGGCTCATAATGAAGAAAGGTAATAATGATAATAACTTTATATTTCTGAAGATTTCTTTCCATAGGTTAGGCTAGTAGTTATGGAAAAATACTTATAAGCTAGGGTTACTAAATCTTAAATACAATACATAGCATAGAATTACCTTTTTAATAATGTCTCAAGGAGGTCTCGAGTCGACATGGACCTTATTCCAGTGCCTCAAGATAAGACAGTAATAGCGACTCCCTATCACCGCCAGGAGGATGTTGGGGTTAACACAGACGCGGCGCCACGCGACTCTTGCGCATGAATAAAAATACACTTAAGAAGCTTCTTATGATTAATTGGATCATCATTAGTTTATTAGCTAATGATGAAATTAGTTGAAGAGATTTGCCTTATTGCGTTTATCGGTATAAAATATCGTGTGAAGATATTTGAAAGAACGTTGGATATAAAATAGATATTTTTACATCTATATTTATAAATTATATATTTAAACATAAAATTTATATTTTTCCAAAATTTTATCTCATACGTACGGTATTTTCACCTATTTCTACTCCTAAATAGTAGTATTAGCATTATTGTGTTTCAGTTTGAAGGTTGAGAGAGGAAGTGAAATTAATGAGTAACATATTATGATATGTTCAAATCACAAGTTTGGCATTGAGCTTGTATTATACTCGTATATCATGCATAGTAGTGCTATAGTAGTGACGTTTACTATCAAGCGGACTGTGGGCTTATCTGTCAACCTGGTCTAATAAAAAGTACTGAAAAATGAAAAAAAGAGGAGAGGCCTTAAAAGATAACGTAACGGTTGACGGCCTTAGAAGATAAGTAGAAGGGCTGAATAGCTCATTCATACTAGATAGTATTCCTATCTAGTACGAATGTAACGTCGTAGGTCCAAGGATCGTAGGTTCGATCCCCACCCAGGACAAACACATATTCTCTTTCTTTATATCATCATAATCATAGCAGCTGTAGAATGTATATTACTAGACCTAGGCGTCTTAATGGTAGGAGTCAGGCAATCCCTAATCGTAGTTTCGTGCCAGAAATTTTTCTGCCCATCCCCGCCCTGTAATATTTTAGCTAGCTATTGGATTTAGCTTTCCTATCGGATATGAAAAATTGTGTGAATGTTTGATTTGTTATTATTAATAAAGACTATGGGTGCAAATTAATTGTATTTATTAGCAATGCTTTATTTTATATGTAAACTAATATTTCATAGACAATATATATATTGATTCAGACTTGTACAATAACTTAGGTGAAAAATTATTGCATAATATATGCGAGACTCACCTCTAATGTTCGTAAGGGTCAGAGGTCAAGACGAGACAGCTTGTGGCATTTGATTTAATTGGAACAGGCTTCATAAGGCTTTTTGAGAATCAAAAATGTAAATAATAATAATATTTAAAACACACAACATCTCACCTGACATGAATCCGAGATAAACAGCTTATAGCACGTGGTTTACGGGACATTGGACAACTGAGAAATTACAAAAATATATACATATTTAACACCCAAACAGAATAAACCTACCTACCTATACGTTATGTTACGTTACCATTACGCAGATGGTAGTGATCCTATCTTGTGTAACAAGGTTCGACCCTACCCAATAAAACATTTATATTATTATTAATTGTGTTTAACGCTAGCAATATTTTAACGTAATTTAAAAGCTTATTGAATAATTGATAAGAATATATATGTATAAATATGAATCATTGAAAAGTATGTATACTTTTCGAACAACTGCACCAAATCGGATAACTATTTTTCTGTTGTGTTTGTTCCAGTCACTGCGAACTACTTCGACTACGAAAATAAAAGAAAATAATATTACGCAATGATTACACCGGTGGGTAGTTTTATCAGAAAAAGTCAGTCCAGTTCTTAAACAACAGGATAAAATCTCTCGCTTATGTTATTCTTATGACATAGAAACGTAGGTTTTGAGCGGACAAAAAGAAATGTTAGCTCGAAATAGCCTTATGAGCTGTAAAAAGAGTTCTAATCGGAGTCTTTTTAAGTGGTGGTTTCAAAGCTAGAAGACTAGCTAAAGGTCTTTAGTATTCAATTTAGCCTATCGGATTATTAAGTTGAAATGCAAGTGGGCACGCACATACCATAAGGAACTGAAAGTTAATGGGGCCATACAGTACACGAATTCACTTGCAAACACGAAGCATTCACAAGCTGAATAAAGTATCTGACTAAAACTCGTATTGGATATAGACAACATTCAGCATATTTAAAATCTTAGGGTGGCCTGTCTTCTGGACGAAAACCTGCGTTTCATATATATAATACAGACCAAAGGCTTTCGCTTGTCTATTAAAGCTAATCTCCGCTACCGATTATTCTATAAAAAGGTAAGGGTTCCGTGCGGATCACAAAATATGGTATTGTAAAAAAACACTTTAAATTCAATTTAAATGTTAAAAAAAATGGAAGTAAAACAAATAGGCAATTAAGTGAAACATTTAAGATAGTAAAACGCGTTCTTTTTTTGTATATACTGTAGATTTTTTGAATTACAATTCCAGAAAAGGAAAATAAGCTCTTATAAAATATTACCCTATAATGTCTTCCCTTGTTATATTACACAACCAACACAAACTGAACTTTCTTATTTTCTTTCAAGCATCGTGAGATTTGAAATTTGATTTCCACATAGAAACAAAAAAATGTAGGGAATTACAAATCTGTATTGCGATTATCGAAGCATGAAAATACAAGTAGATATTACCTCCCATCATTCGACCTTTTCTTTTCATTATATCTTTTGTTTTAGGATAACAAACCCTCAAAAGATAAAAAGGGTTACCCGCTAGTCTGCTCCGCTGATGACAGGCCGAAATCTTTTGATGTTCTAGTAAGGCAACATTCCTTATTTTTGTGGAAAAGAAATAATGTAGTTGTTAACACAATGCTTCTTTTCTTTTGAGACAGATTGGAATAACTTTCTTTTTTTCAAAGTTAAATGAGTACAAAGTGAAGACCTGGTTGATTTATTTTTGTTCAGATTTAATTTTGAATAAGCAATGTTCGCTTGTAAAATATATTCAATAAATAAATAGGCTTTGGAGTACCAGCGAAGTAAAATAGCTCTTTGTTCCAGGTGTCGTAAGAGGCGAGTAAGGAAAAAAACTGATAGATAACGGTGTATCCATAAGAAATATTGCGGTCCGAATATTACAGAGTGCCCCACTCTGGTCAGCAGCATCCCCGTCGCGAAGCTACCGCCTGCTCAACGCAGCAATTGCGGGTAAAAATCCCTCTTCCTTGGCCTATGTATGTATAATACCAACTATATATGTATGATGACGATGAAATAATAATTATCAGAGTCTCGTTGATTAATCCAATCAAGTATAAAGAAAGGATTAAAAGTACTGGCAAGTACCCCGCCATATTAGCGAGTTTAAGCAGTAGTCATCGGTTCTGCGTACTACTCGTACAATGGCTGAAGAGCCGTAATATTCTGGAATTGCAGCATAGTACGCACAAAGTAAACTGACTAAAATCACAGGATTATGCTGGACCTAAGCTGCACACAACCGAGCTTGTTGGGTATCACTTGGAAAGATTTATTTCCGGCAGTGGACGTCCTACGAGCGATGTCATTTGAATGATGATGACACAGTAATAATATTTTAAATTTCTGTACCTTGATTTGTAATCCACCGTGGGGTTCTGGCTTAATAGAAGAGAATAGAACAATAGTTTGTACCAGGTGTCGTAAGAGGCGGTATATCCATCTGAAACAGCACAGGTTAAATGCATAGGACGGGGGTGCGATTGCCAATATGCTTGCTCAGCGTGGCGATCATGGGAAGGCCTATATCTAATAGTAGATTTACAATGCTGTTATGATGATTTAGATTTGTAATCTGCCGTGAGGTACCGGCGGAGTAGAATTGTACCTCCCCCTTGTGTGTCGTAAAAGGCGATGGTATATCCATCCGAAACAATGTAGTCAATACAATGTGTAATGTCAAATTCACAGGGCGGGGATGGGCATCAGTTTCTTCGTTGTGAAAATTTCACTCTGGGATTTCCGACAGCTTGCCCAGCGCGACAATTATATGCGCACAATGCAGGCATGTTGATATTGTTCCCTAGCTTTCCGCTTGACTTTGTCTGCGAGGCCTTTATTTCGTCACTGAGACATAAAAGTCGAACAATATTGCGGGTGAAAAGCAATGTATATATATACATATATATATATAAAAATATATGTATATACATTTATAAATTCCCACAACATCTCTTACACCTCACCTGACTCCGTGATAAGTCGCTTAAAGCGCTATGGACGTCAGACAACGCAGGAATAATACTACAATAACAACAAATATAATACTTATATACATACAAATAACACCTAAACACAGACCAAACACAAATATTTAATCTGGATAAGGGTTCGAACCCACGACCTTGGGTGCACAAAATAGAATCACTGTCCATCGAATATATCCTATATATTTTATGTATATTATTTTCTTTGTCCTACTTCGTACCATTCCACTAAAATGGAGATTCATCTGTCCTCCTTTATGATTGTTTATATACAGTAATAGATAAGACACTTCTGTAATAATTTTGTGATAATTATGCAGATTAATTACGTTAGACTGATGCGCAATTCATGCTGTGTTTACAATATATTTAAGAGCTATTAAAAGCTATATTATTCTTGTCTTTTCTATATAATTGTTTTAAATTGTTACGCAAAGTGTTTATATTCTACAATTGAGCTTAATTTCTAGACTAATAATAAATTGGTACTTAAATTAGTCTTTCAGGTAAGGACCAGCAAGGCTAACTTATTGTTTCTATGATTAATTTCGTTATCATATGTATATTTGAATTAATGGGCTATATAATATCTATTACATACTTTACTTTCTGCGATGTTAATGCTGATAACAATAGTCATTTATTTATTTATTACTAGCTTTAATTATCACTAACGGGAAAATACAAGACAATAGACAGGTCGGATGGCACAGATCGTAGTGATTCTGTCTTAAGTACTAAGGAAGGACCTATCTTATGTTCGATCCCCACCCAGAACATTTATATCATGATGTTTGTGTTTGTTCTGTAACTGGGTGTTAAAAATATGTATTTAAATATTATATTTGTAAATTTCTCTATTGTCTAATGTTTATAACACAAGTGCGTTAAGCGAGTTACCACGGAGTCCAGTGAATGTAAGAGATGTGTGTTAATATAATTAGTCATATAAATTTTGGTTAAAATATGTTCATAATAAAACTACACATTCGACGGTACTTGAACGGTTACTTGAACAAACGGTTTAACTTTTTCCTTTTTTTATTGTTTCCTTGACAACGGTTTCCTTAAGGTAATTTTGTGCATTATTGCCACGCTGGCCTGGCGTGCGGGGTGGCAATCGCAGAGCGTAGCTTCGCGCAAATGTGACAGGGCGAGTTAAGCAGCTTTTTCAATGATTCTGTCCTTGCTGCATTTGAGCAACGCTGGTATGGGTGAATATACTATTTGTTGGCTCCCCGGTACCTTAATCAACTCTGACGGGATCCAGCACCAGAGAAGGTACAATTTAATTCTACTGGTACGTTACGTTGTGAATTTAATAGTCTTGGATAAGTGATCGTAAGGTACCGGCAGAGTAGAATTGTACCTCACCCTGTACCAGGTCTCGTAAAAGGCAATTAAGATACCAGAACCGACAGATGGCGATATATCCATCCAAAATATTGCACAGGGCGAGCATGTGCAGCAACATCCCCATCGCGAAAGCTGCGCTCTGTGATTGCCAACACGCTTGTCTAGCACGACAATTATAGGCAAAATTCCCCCTATCTTGGAGAGGCCTATGTCCAGCAGTGGGCTCTCAATGGCTGGTATGATGATGATGATGATGAATGGTTGATCTATTCTTATCCAATTTTATCAGTGCCATTTCTTGTTACGTAATTATTTCAAAAACTGCTAGACTGATCTTAATTATTCTTTCGCCATTAGAGAGTTACTTCTTTACTTATTAAGTTAGGCTGTGTTATATTTTTGAAATAATAAGTATTCCGCAGTAAAAAAAAATACATCAAATTGCAGAGCGCTGCTAGAACAAAAAAAATATTATATTATATGCTTCACAAGCTAATATCCCGATGAACGATGATTAAAATGTAAGCCCGTATTGTACGAGGAAATTAAATGCTTAATTAGATCACTATAAAAACAAACTGCCAAATCCAAACAACAATTTAACGCGCAGATCAAGTTAATCCGCACCACTAAACAAAACACTGCGCGGCTCATAATCCCAGTTCTGCTTACAAAATCGGTCGACAACGAAGGATTTGCTTTGCAAATTTAAAAACACTGGCACCCAAATGAAAACATTAGCGCACCACTACTGGGGAGAATTAAAAAAGCTCCGCACACACGGGAGGAGCCGAAAAAAAATCTGATCAAGCACGAATTGTGGTGGAAGGAAAAAAGATCGCACAAAGGGAGCCCGCTTTCGCGTATTTGAAAAATGGACGAATCCGTGCAAGATTCCTCGATGTGTTAATAAGACCCCGGAGGCATTCGAGCACCGTTTTTCTTGTTCCATTTTAGGATGAAGCGAGCGGGCGAGTTTTGTGATGTGGCCCAAACATTTCGAGGGCAAACATTTTCGTTTATAAATTATGATGTTTTTGCTATGCAAAAATATTTTTAATTCCCTCTAATAGTATTATTTGGTAGGTTCAGTTTTTTGTGATAATACATCGATAATTCAAATTTAATTATTGTAATACAGTAATAAATATTGAAACGATAATTTGAGGCACATCTTCTAAGCGATGAACTGGCGTGATTTAATTCGTAGAATAAAACTGAATTATACCAGCCTTTAGGAGTCCACTGCTGGACATAGGCCAGAACCCCTAAAAATGGAGGAATTTTGCTCATAATTAAATAATAAATCGCAGCTCAGCTTTAGCGACGCGGATGCTGCTGCTCATCCCCGCCCGGAGCATTTGAGCTGCACTGCTTCAGATGGATATACCGCCATGAGTCGGTTTTGGTATCTTTGTCGCCTCTTACGACATCTGGTACAGGAGTAGGTACTATTCTACTTTACCGGTACATTATGGTACTAGATTACGTAAATATCTCGTTTATTATTAATTTAAGAATGTTGAATTAGCAATGTTACTAATGTGCACCTGCTTTATTACTAAGAGTTATCTTCCTCTACCATTTATGTCCATTTGGCGTCAAAAATGCATTTTCAAGTGTCCCTTATATTAATAGTTAGGTAATAAATAAAAAAAGTATGGTTATTTTTTTCCTTTTTACTTAAATAAGTTTATCTTCGCTAGGTCTCTTAAATGTTCTTACTAATTAACTGTGAAGAAAATAAATACTACCAAACAAAACTGACAAACAACTTATTTGAGCGAATATATCATTCAATAGAAAAGAACATGCTAGAAAATTTGGTGCTAATGGAGGTCCTATTAACACCTAGCGGCTAGTGTTAATGGAACCCCGGCCGGCGTCGAGAAACCATTTTTGGAATATTGAATAACGAATAGAACATGTATTCAAGTAATACAGGAATGCCTGGAATGCCTGGGAAGTAGGGGCTACCTGAAAGCCACGTGTATATTTCTATAAGGATAAGCGGTAGACTAGTCTAAATATTCCCGATATGCTTGTCAATGCTAAGGCTTTGTGTCAATGATAAGGCGAGAAAACACTGCTATGCTATTCACGGATTTAACTCTAGTGCTCAATATATTAATTCAGGGGTCTATGGCATATTTGAGGGATATATTAACAAAATCGGAGAAATTTCTAAAAATTATTATTTTTAAACATGTAGTACTTAAAGAGTATGGCATTGTGTCATTGTCCGGATTAGAACGCGAAAGAAGTAATAGATTACCATTATACAAAATTACAACGTAATGTGACAAAGCAGTTTAAAAGTAAAACACTGTTGTCGCGGTATAGATATTCATTTTATGTGAGGTAGACATCATGCATAGGTCGTTTGCATTAGTACCTCACTCTCATCTATTTCTACCGCCAAACAGCAGTGTTTCTTGTGTATTCCGGTTTGAAGGGTGAGAGAGGCAGTTAAATTATTGGGCCGCGTAACATAATATCTTCCAGTCACAAGGTTGGCCATGAGCTAGTGATACCCTTGTGATATTGAGAGCGTCTATAGGCTGCGGTGACGCTTACCATCATGACTCATGCTTTTTTGGCGATCTGGCATAGTAAAAAAATGCAATCTATGAAAACGTTTACTACATGACATGGCCAGTGTTTAAAAAAATATAATTTAAGTAATATTGTACATCATCATCATAGCAGCTTGAGGACGTTCACTGCTGGATAAAGGTGTATCTAAGTAACACGGATTTTATCCATAACAGCGTCGCTAGGCATGAAAGCCTCGTAGCAATCGCTGAGCGTAGCTATGCGACGGGAATGCTATCCATTGTAGCAGTATTGCATTTGAACTACGTTGCTGTATCGGGTGAATAGTCCTGCCATCTTTTATTTGCGGTCCTTTAGTCGACTTAAGCTACTTCTTCGATACTTTACCTTCTACTTAGTAATAATTATAAATCTCTTGTGTTATAGATATCAGACAACAGAAGAATCACAAATATACTACTTAAATACATATCACCACAGAAAAAACTTGAATATAGTTATATAAATACTTGTTCAGGGTTGGGATCGAACCCATGGCTTTTAGTGCTCAAGACAGTATGACTACGACCTGTGCCATCCGACCCGAGCGCACAACAATCGACGAATGTTCGTCCGCTCTCTCGCGTGTGACACACAGCCATTCTGAGTTATAACTGACTGAGGTTTCCGCATTTTTATAATGAATCACACGAGGCAGTTTGAAGGAATCTTGGGGGAGTTTTTTATTCGTGTCGGGACAATATAAAGGATATGTTATTAGGTTTTTAAGAGGGCGCCAAATTTGTACCATTCGTCTTTAAGGTCACGTCGGTTCATTTCAATGCTCATTGTTATTTATTTCATATTATAATTTTGTGACATGTTCAGAATTTTGAAATATGTTGTACATTGCAGAGAGTGTAATATAATATTTCAAAGAGTACTCCGTGGAATTAAATGACAAGCGACAAAGGCGTTGGAGTTAATTAAAAGTATTTTATTTGACTCGCGTTTCAAGAGTTTTAACGATGGTGACACAACGGAATTGATTATTTTGGCCTTCGATTTACAGAAGTGAACTTTCATATTATTTCCTTCACTTTATGAAGAATAATAAATTATATTAATTACCATTAATAAAACAAACAGACTAGATGGGCATCGTACCAGTACTTTCATTATCATCATTAACATAATCATCATCAGAACAGTCGTAGAATGTCCACTGCTAGAGGGTAGGAGAGGAGGAGGGTGAGGCCAATCCAGAGGGGAGGAGAAAGGGGAATTTTGCCCATAGTTGCTGCCCAGGATAATAGCAGAGTATAGCTTTGCGACAAAAGCGCTGCTGCCCATCCCCTCTCTGTTGCATTGACGCATAGACCTGCGCTGATTCGTTCCCCTGGTACGAATGGAACTAGTATTTCATCTTACCGACCCACAGTCATAATGTGTCCCACTTGACACCGGAGACAGTTGATTTTTTTCTAGAAAACATCATCATAAATTTAATTCTGATGGGTCCAATAGCGCAGATCGTAGTGATCCTATATAATGCGCAAAGGTTTTGGTTTCGATTCTCACCCAAAACAAATATTTAAATTATTATATTCGTGTCTCTTCTCTGTGTGCGTGTTCAATATAATTAAATAAGCATTAAATTTGTGATTCCTTTTTTGTCTGATATCCGTAACACAAGTGCTTTAAGCGACTTATTTCGGAGTCAGGTCAATATATGAGAGGTAGTGTGAATTCTCAGTGTGTGTGTGAATTCACAATTTTCTATGCATAAAACCTTTAAAAGTAAGTATATGAATGATCATAAGTTGCTAGTATAATAATATTGATGGGTAAGATATTTTTTTAACTAAATAGATCAATCAATACGATTATATATTATATCTCTGGTTTTATGAATATCTCATTAATGTTTATAATATTTATTGACCTGTAGATGTGTTCTAAACCTACATTGACGAGATTAATATAATGTAGGAGTACGCTGTGATTAAAACTATTTTAACTTAAAACTTTACAGATTTGCATATCTATACCAAAATAAACTTGAAAACAAATTGTTTTGTTACAAAATGTTTGAGATTCGATATTATGTTTAAATTAATGCAACAAGAGAAAGATATGAATTAAATCACTCTCATCTATTTCGACAGCCAAACAGCAGTGTTTGCATTGCTGTGTTCCGGTTTGAAGGGTGAGAGAGGCAGTAAAATTGCTGTGTAAATGTGACATCGCATCTTCAGTTCACAGGGTTGGCAAGACAAAAAAAAATATGCTAATTAGCTATAATTTATTGAAGTTACGGTGTATTTAAGATATTGGTAAAATTAAGGTAACCATTTACATTATGAAAACATAATTAAATTGTATCTTTCAATTTCTTCATAAACTTAGCTACGTCACGTGCCGCCTACTTGCGGAGTCCAGTGACGGCTTGTATTAATTGAAACACGCGCCTTGAATTCTGTACTATAATATACTATAAATGAAAAACGGTCAGCATTTAATGTTGAAATTTTATAATTCAACAAACAAAACGTAATACTTTAAATTATCATCATCATCACACATATTTTTTATTACAAAAATCACATGGATACCACAAGCGCATGGCCAACCTTGTGACTTGAAGGTATTACATAACATTACCCAGTAATTTCACTGCCACTCTCACCCTTCAGACCGGAACAGCAATGCAAACGCTACATTTTGATGGTAGAAATAGGTGAGAGTGCACTAATGCTAACAATCTTTATACGATGATTTAAGTCTACTTCGTGTAATAGGAATGTCTTGACAGCATCACCTGTACACAGGATCGTAAAGGACGACTTTAGTGCCGAAACCCACACCCACGGAAGCAGGTAGCTCAAATGCACCAGGCTGGGTAGCAGCATTCCTGTCGCGAAGCTACGTTCTGCGATTGCCATCACGACTGCCCAGTGTGGTTATCTCATCAGCGAAATTGTCCCTGTCCAAGGTAGGTTTATATACAGCAGTATATTCTATGGCTGGTATAATAACACTCTAGTTTGAACAGATCAGCTGTGACATATTTGCAGATAATTAGGGAGTTATTCTGACTAAGTCTTTGTTTGCGAAAGTGACGTCCGATTTTCTTGTCAATACGCTTTTATATATCTTCTTATGCTTTATGGTATTATTCGGTTATATTTTATATTTAATTGTTACGCTATTATATGATTGTGATTTTATAAGTCTTGCGACTTCGTTGTCCGTATAAATAGCGAATATAAACAAATACATAAATAATGATGAATATATTTGAAATAATGTTTGGTTCTTTTTTTTATACAATTTTCAGAATATCAATTTATAGACACATAACATACTGTTAAAATAAAACTGGGAACATAAATATTTTTAGGCACACGATTTTTTTTTCTTTCAAATACGAAAATTAATGTTACGTGAATGTCTGTATCACATCCCAACAAACACAAGTAAAAAGCTTTTGTAAATTTTTAATGCACTTTTGCCTTAACCATGTCTGTCAGCCGCCTGTTTTACGAACGTGTCAGTTACTACCGGCTCTCTCT
>JACJUM010001610.1:16173470-16194672 GCA_020976665.1 Heortia vitessoides | reverse complement strand
ATAAAATGAATGTTTGTATTTGTTCTGTATCTGGGTATTCATCATATCAGCCATTGGAAGTCCACTGCTGGACGTAAGCCTCCCCAAGAAAGAGGGAATTTTGCCCATAATTGGGCTGGGCAACAATGTTGGCCATCACAGAGTGTAGCTTTCACAACAGGGATGCAGCAGCATCCCTGTTGATAGCAACAGGTATTGTAGGTAGCAACTTATCCTCGCCCTATGCATATCAACTACATTATTTCAGATGGATACACCACTCCAATCACCTCTTATGATTAGGGGAGGTACATTCTACTCTGACAATACTTCACGGCTGAGTGTTATTTATATGTATGTATCTAAGTATTATACAAGAGTCAAGTCAACTAATGAGATGTCATGTGAATTTATTTATATAAAAGTTTATCTATCGATGCTCGTTATATCATTAGCTTTGTCACGTTGCCGCGTGTTTACAGGCCACGTGGCGGTTAATATCGGTTTGTTTTAATTGAAACACGCGCCCCGAACTCGGTCTGCATTCTTAATAGTAAACGGACAAACGTTTCGGAATAAAAACTGTTTCAATGTTAAAATGTTTTACGCTTGTTGTGTTTAGTATTATCTCTAGAGAAATATTTTTTTATAATTTATATTATGCATTCAGTTTATAAAATCTAGTTATTTTTCTATGAAGATTACTAGAATAACGTTTTGATTGATTGGAAAATATTGAACATTTGATTCTTTAAACGGAACCGTCAGATAGCGGTATATCCGTCCAATACAATGTAACTTAAATGCTACAGGGCGAGGATGAGCACCCAACACACTTGTGCCCAGCGCAAATATCAGCAAAATTCCCTCTTACTTAGGAAGACCTATGTTCAGCAGTATAATTTCTGCGGCTGCATAATGAAGATTCCTTGAAAGTTTCAATCATATTACATCAATCGCTGAAGGAGTATTTATGTCAATATTTTAAAGCAAAAAATTTTCCTATATTACTAAATTGACTTAGTCTAGTGAATTTTCTGTATATAGAATAGTCTAATAATATTATTTTTAGTCTCGATCTTTTTGTTCACAATCACACTGGAGGTGCCTGTATCTTGTGAATGGATGTGACAGGATCTTTAATAATATTTCGCCAATATTTTGCATATATGCTATCCAACCGCAGCGTGTTATATAAATCGTTTGACAGTTAAAGACTAACCAATGTGTGTCTTTGAGTGAAACAAACTGAATCACAAAATATTCTTTAAATAACTAGGTCTATTACAAGCACTTTCAAATCACCTTGATATCCTCACGGGATCATAAGAGTCATAAATAAATATAAATTAGGCCTACCTTAAACTAGTCTACCGACACCAGACAGGTTTTCAAAGTAAGTTTAATGCAAGTCCATTACACGTACCACCAAGAAGTAATCTTCATGAAAACCTGGTGGTAATAAAGGTTATATAATACCAAATAGTTAGTGTTAATGGGACGTCGGTGCTAATAAACCATTGTCTTAAACCTAGGTTAGAACAATTCAATCTCAGGCATTTTATCAATAATATAATTTTTTACACTATTAAGTACTTGAGAAATAAGCTTACTCTTACGTAATTTTTTAATTTGTTTAGTAGCTAACCTGGTATCAGGCATGATATTTTTTTTATAAAATTTAATGCAGTTGTCCTTGAATATATAATTAATTTATTTTCTAAGTCGTGTAGTGGGCGCTGTGAGTTTTATTTATTTTTTGTAATAACATTAAATATCTTACAGTTTTTCAAATAATTGTCTAACTATTCTTGTTTAATAATGTGATTTTATTTTATAATATGTTTATATTTTACCATTATTGCAAACTCCTTAGACATATATCAATCTTCTCTTTATACTTATATTTTCTTGCGTCATCGCGTGGTAAAAACCCACGTGACAGTGATTTATCATTTGTCATCATAAAATTTGATTTATCATGTTTCAAATACACGTTCAGCCTGAATATATTATTTAATTCATCAGTATTGTGTTACTTTTTTTTTAAGTTCCATCCTTGCTAATACATACAATATATTTACATGAGGTTAGATCTCTTACAAAGGTCGTCTGCATTGGTACCTAATTCTCACCTATTTCTATAGCCAAATCGCAGTGTTTCCAATACTGTTCACAAGGTTGGCAAAAGGCTTTATGATGATATAGGCGCCTACATGCAGGCCACGTTTACCATCAAGTAGGCCACATGCTTGTTTGCTGACTTCGTAATATATAAAAAAATACTGAAGTGAAAATTTGTACATGAATAATGTATCGAAATGAAACAGATCTCTATTTAGCAAAGGGATTTTTTTATATTGTTGTAGTAACACGTAAGCTTCTTTTTGTCCCGGAGTCATGCTCCCATAGGATACATCTTCTTTTATTTTTCCCTGTGGCATCAGCCCGACTTTTTGCACAGTTTAGGTATGGTGACTAACATGATATGAATATATGAATATAGATTATCGTAAGCAAGGATCCTCAGGGATGCGATATTTCTGCAGCCTGAGGAATTAAATCGTGGGCGGAGAGCTAGAAAAAAAAGGTCCTAGCCATCTGTGTTTCTTCAAATGAGACCGGACATGGTATATTTATGATTTTCCACGTTTTAAGTGTCACAAACGCGATCTGTTTTCACGAACGCGTGACAGTTAATAGAGACTCGTTTTAATTAAAACACGCTTCTAAAACACAGTTGGAATTCACGAAACTAAACGTTTCATTAATCGTTAAATTTAGTTAAAACAATTTTAAAACGAACAAATTTTAACGGAATTTGTTCTCTACGTTTATATAGGTAATATAATGAAAATTGTAGAGGTTTTATTTAGCTTATACACATAATTATTTTTGCACAAAATATGCTTTACTCTATTTAATGAAAAAAAAAATAAGTTATAATTTTGCAACGTCAGCGATGATATATCACCATAGACCCTGCGGTTTTATCCGCGTCAAGTTGAAAAAAATTCATACAAACTTTGCACCCATTCTCACCCCCTTTAGGGATGATTTTCAAAAAACATTCTGCTTGTATTTCATGAGTTTGGTGAATTTTCAAAAATTATTTCTTAATTCTCCCCTACTTTATAAAAGGAACCTCTGTGAAAACTTTAATTTGTTTGTTCACGACTCATTATAAACGACTTGATTTTAAAATGATGATTTTTCCGACGTTTCGTCTACCTTACTACTGTTTTAAAAAATGACAAAAGACGTCGAAAAAAATGTACAAAATTAAATAAATTAACCACGTTTTAATGCTGTTAAAAAAGTTGTTCTAAAGTGGCATTTGCTAACTACGGTAGGAAATTAGGCGTAATTTTATGCATGCATTTGCCACAAAGATAATTACGATTTGTAATCCTCCACAAAGAATGTTTCTCTTGAGTTCAGGTATTTATGCTTCCATTGTAACTGGATTCCATAACATTACAGCATGCATTCAGAACTCACAAAGCGATATAATGTCGTCTCATCATCACATAAGCCCAAAGACGTCCACTGCTGGACATAGGTCTTACCAAATTTACGCCACACCATGCGGTGTTGTGCCGCCTGGAAGCAACGAATCCTTATCAACAATTTATCAAGATTTGCGTATAAGGTACAAGGAACTTGCGGGAGATAAACCCGATACTACCTTGGAATAGTTGGTCATCCCTCCGATACTACAGCAAATTACACAAGTTGAGAACTATCGTATCCTGGCCCTATCTTTGGACTTCAGATAGTCCTATAACATCTCAACGTAATTTGCGTGTAGTTTCTTCCAGCTTCACTATTTTCTCGTAAGGCCTGAGTCTGTGTGTTGAATGTTGCCCGGTCCATTCTAGCTCTGCCATTTTCCGATTATTTTTCTGTGTCGTTCATATGATTTTCATACTCACCACACTTGGCAACCGCTTAGTGAGCACAGTAGGTGGATAGAAGAGCACTGTTGCCTGACATATCTTTCCGGAAATGAAACAGACAAGAATTGGAAGAGGACTGGGATATGATACTGGAGCGATGGGTGGGATGTATAAGGGGGAGGGGATGCTACTGTTTTGGTTATAGTAGTAAGTAACAATAGTAGCTTGGAAATCCGGAGTCGTGCACCCGTGTGCCCTGGTCTCAGTTTCCGGAAATGCTGCTGAGGAGATTACTCCAAATACATATTGTCTCTTGTTGGTAGTATTTTTTTAAAATGACAAGAAATGAGCAGGCAATTTTTTTTTATTAGACCCGGTCGACAAACACTAAAAACACTCGTAATGTCTATGGCTATGTCACATTACCAAGTAATTTTACTACCTCTCTTACCCTTGAAACCGGATCAGTTAGGTAGAAAAAGGTGAGTGTGAGATACCGTTGTAGTTGACCCTCGTATAATGTCTACCTCATGTAATGATCATCATATCAGCCGAAATCCTGAACAATTAGCTTCCCCATGTGTTTTCCAATAGGACGTTAATTGCTTCGCTTACCGGAGCATGGTCTCCATTTCAAAAACCGCTCAACCATTTATTTCCCTGGGCTATGTCTGTAACTTTGGTTATTTTACGTTTATCTTTGCTTTTTATTCGATCGCGCATGGTGACTTAAAGCGTTACCCTCTTCATAATTCATTTAACTACCATAAGTAGTAAAATAATTCCCATAGATTCTATTTAATTTAACTCATTTCATTCACCTTGAAATACTGAACCATGTCGGACACGAAGAATTGGACAATGTTAAATTTAAACCAAATTTTTCACGAAACATTCAAAATATATTTAGCTGGAATTCTCAGCCTATGATTCGGTTAATTTGTAAACTAAATTGAATCAGATCTTCATCGTATTAACAGAATACTTCATTATATTCCATAACAAATCTAAACTGTATGAACAATTTCCAACTTCAAACAATGCAATTAAAGTTTTACAATCCTGTGATATTTACTCAAACGTTATTTGAAATCTAACTTGGTATGTACAGTGAATATACATATTTAAAAACGCTGATTACAAATTAGTTTACTATATTTGATTAGATTTATCACGTTTTGTTTATACTTAAAACTCCATTTAAACGTGCAAGACTATTTAATGCACCAAATACTGTTGTATTAAAATCTTTTAATACTTATCCTACGATTTGTTTGCGTGGAATAGTGATTTTAGCAACATATTTTCTTTAAAATGTCAAACTTTTCATTTCGACAAACGGCTATTTGTACCAGTATTGCCACTATTTTCGCTTTTATTAGTCGTAGCGTGTTGTTACGTAACCTTAGTTACTCCTTATTATAAGCTGTTTTCCAGTAAAAGATCTATTAAAATCGGTTCAGCTGTTTTAGAAACAAACTCAGAAACAAACAGACAAAAATGAAAGGAGTTATTTTGTTGCATTAGGCAAAAGCAGGTATTTAATGTTACAAACAAATGCGCAAATTTTATGTGTATGTATTAAATACGCTCTATTTATACCAACAAATAGCTCTTATATGAAAATATACACTTAGATGTTTGTGACTAAAATACCACTTACATGAATATACTAAGCAATTTTTTATAGTTATTAAAGAAATATAGTTAGTTATTTAAGGGCAGGTTAAAATCGGAGTTTTTAAATTTCACCTTGAGAAAGATCTCGGAGGGCCGAGAGAAGGTGATTTAGCATAGGTGTCTATTAAAACTTTTTTTTATTGCGTTTGACTTACTTTTCTACGTAAATATGTAAAACTAACATTGTTTAGATTATTAACTTCAAAAAATTATCCATTAAAAACATTTATTTTAATATAAGTGATTATCTAAAGAGTAAGCCGTGAGGTACCGATTGTGTATAATAGTACTTTCCCCTGTACCACGTATCGTGAAAGGTAACTAAGGTACCAGAACCGACAGGCGGTATATCTACCTACAATAGCGTGGCCCAATACACAAGGCGGGGATGGATAGTAACACGATTGTCCAGTGAAGTTATTGTGGACAAAATTCTCCTTTTCTTAGGGAGGCCTAAGACCAGCTGTGGACTGGTTAGATATAATGAGGATGAACTTAAAAATTCCTACAATTTATTTTAAGACATTTTGTTTGAAATAAATTTTCCAACAATCTACGCTCCTTTTAAATGTCATTCAACGGCTTATTGATCCGATTTATCAACTCGGCAACTGCATCCACGTTGAGTGTGTTCCCAAAGTTCAGAGCGGAGGTAAGAAAACAACGAGAGAAACACCGCGGAGTGCTTGACGTGTTTCCAATATGGCGGCACTCGCTCCGCTGAATAGCCGGTCCGGCTAAAACTTTTCGATTTAACTTTAGCCTGAGATGCTTAAGATTCCGAGTACGCTTTTTATTCCACATTGATTTAAGTTTGTTAATTATGAGTTTTGCAAATGTTGCCTTGCATAATTGTAAAGGTCAGTTAAGCTGATTGCTGAATGTACTTACAAGACCGCCATGATAACTATATGAATTACTTACGATAGTATAACTTACTTGTTTTTGTTCTGTAGAAACAATTGATTTGGTTATAATTGCTAATTAAAAGGAAGGAGTATATGAGGTAGACTTCATACTAAAGATCGTTTGCATTGGTACCTCAATCTCACCAATTTCTATCGCCAAATGTGTTCCGGTCTGAAGGGTGGAAAAGGGTGGGAATTTACAGGGTAATGTGGCAAAATAAAAGGTTGGATACGCTTTAGTGATATCCTTGTGTTATTAAGAGATTCTATCTGCAGAGATGTTAATTATCACGCGCACAGTCAATCAGGTATATTGTAGGTCAAATAAAAAAAAAATTGATACGATTTAAAATATAGGTTAAAACACGTTTTTGGTAATGCAAAAATACTACACATAACAGGTTAGAAATAATATAAAAGTAAAAACGATACGAAAAAATCAATGATGCAAAAAAACAATTCAAATCAGTAATTTGTTAATCCTCAATTAGGGATTATCCTATTTCGAATTACTGTTTCACCGTAAAATGCTAAAAATACGTTTAAGCTTATTTACATCAGAAAATGAATTACAATAACAAATACACAAAATAGTTATACTTTTTGATCAGCTTATTTAATATAAGCCGATGAAAATTTAACTTTTTATTACTAAACAATCCATTATCCTGGAATATTAAATATTTAACTTATTAGTTTGGTAAATATTGACCTGACACCTGCTTTAGTATCAACTATTAAAAACATACGAAAAATAGATGAATTTAACCAAATCTTATGATGGGTTCGATGACGCTGATGGTAGTGGTCCTATCTTGTACAAAAAGGGAAACAAATATTTATATGATGATATTTGTGTTTGTTCTGTGTCTGGGTGTTAAGTATATGTATTTAAGTAATGTACGTAATTACACTATTGTCTAACGTCCGTAACATAAGTGCTATAAGTGACTTACCACGGAGTCAGGACAATGTATAAGATGTGGGATATGATTGTGGGATTTCTTTTTTTAATCTGAATTAGATTACACGTTCATTTAATTAAATAATAAATGAAACAATACCTCTTATTTTTAGAGTTGTTTGTTTTCTTAGCGTCAGCCAACTGGAGTGTATTACTAGAATCAGAGTCGAGATAAGGTGAGAAAACAATAAGGAACAGCGAAGAGTGTTCGACATATTTCCGATACTGTGGAGTCTCGGGAGGTACGGCATTTTGAATCGTCGGGTCCGGTAAAACACTTTGAAATTTTCCAATTTAACTTAAACTTGAAATACGGAAATACCTCATTATAACAAGACTTTGCTTTTAACCTTAAAATGGCAAAGTAGACCATGTTGATTACCCAGTAGACCATTTTTTCTATACCCACTTGGGTAAGAATCTCGACAGTAGTCATTGACTGACATAGCTTACTTTATTTGCCCAAGGAATAAAGTGGTCGAATATTCTTCCAAGTTTTATTTTTCCACTCATAACTATATTGAATGTACTATAAGCCTTTACCTTGAGACTTTTCTTAGGTTGGAACTTGATGAGATAAAATTAAGATGAATATAAACTCTACAGGAGTATAGGGCACAGCATTGTGCCCTGTAGAACCCAGCTTCAAAAGAACTGGGAAGAAGAATGGAATTCTTCAGCGGAACAGTGCAAGAAATGATTAGAATAAAACTTGTAAAATTAGAGTAAGACTGTCTGGGAAGTTGAGTTTGTGAACTCAACTTCCTGTGAATTATACAATGATTAAATTACAGATATATGTCATAGAGTGACACAAAAATCACTAAAATTTGATGATTATATTTTCATCTTTGTATTCCAAAAATAATGGAATAGAGTGATATCCAATTCGTATAGATTTTAAAACTTTCTTAATATCATTCTTATTAAATAACCTAATTAATTAATTCTTTATATAAATTACCAGTTTAATTTTCACTTTTGACACATTTTGAAAGGTACTCTGGTACTCCGATTGAACGGTATTTTCCTCTAAATAAAAATAGTGCTAAAATGTTTTAATAAGGTATTTCATTTGAAGTAACTAAATATTGATTTTCATGAAATATTTCCGATATAGCGAACACGAGAAGGATTATACATCTTTTCAAATTAAAAATTCGACAAAAGACGCTCTGGAATTATTTCAACTATATGATTTCAAGATTTATTTGTATATTTAATTTATTACTTTACAAAATTCATTTAGCATTTTCTTTCATTATAGCAGCCATAGGACGTCCACTGTTATAAATAGGCCTCTCTAAATAATTTTCAAGCGATCCTGCGCTTTTAGTCGGATTGTCATCTACTTTGTGGGTTGATGACCTAACGCTATGCTTGGTAAATCGATAATCTTCCTAAGTGCCCTTTTCACTGCCACTTCAACTAGCTAATCCACTGGGCTATCTTGGTGACTAGATCTACGACGGATCTCCTCGTGCCTAATTCGACCGCGCAAAGAGTTGCTTTCTCCATGGATTGTTGGGCTATTTTGAATTAGCTATTAAAATTCAGAGTAAGCGACCACATCATAGTCATCGCTTGTAATATACGTTAGTCGAAAAGATTGCAGAAAGACTCTCAAGGGACTTAATAGTCTGGACGAGACTTATTTGCATTACAAACCATTAGGTACTTCTAGTTTAGACTCTAAAAAAATAAAGAAAAAAATGAAAGAACGAAAGAACGATGAACGGTATTCTTGTGCATTCATAAATTTTAACTTAGACGGGGATAAAAACGCAATCATTAGTGTTCCTATATCTATAGTATAACTTGTGTGTATAAATATATGCAAAACACGACTTATTGTGAAATAGTCTACAAAAATTTAATAATATTTTCCCGATTTTGTCTATAGTATTTGTATTCAAATGCTTATATCATTTTAACTGTATATAGTAGTACAGCAAGAAGATTACCTCACTGTTTTCTGGTACTGTCGTATTTTTCAATCTACGTGATGTAAATATGTATTTTAACTTCCGCTTTTCTTAAATGGTAACTTCAAGTACAATATATAAGGAAGTACCAAATACAAGGTGAATAATACCTGGCACATTAAATAAGGGTTTAATGGCCACCAATTTAAAAAATAGCAAGAAAACTAAAATTTATTTTTATTTATAACAATAATACCCACTTTTGTTTTACATTTAAAATGCAAAATGTGTTTTAAACTATAAAGGTAATTTTGCTATTTCTTGTAGTTTTATTTATTTATATTTACTGGTAGTGCCGAGTCAAATTTACGTCTCTAAATTAACAGTGTGTTTAAATCTAATTAAGTCTATTTTATTATATTGGCTAGTTTGAATTGGCTGAGTAAATATATTGCTTTATTATATCAGTTCTATTAAAAATGGTATTATATCAGTTCTATTAAATATGGTATGGTCAGTTCTATTAAAAGTGGTAATGGTATGGCTATGGTGGTACGGGGTATTTACAATAGTATAAGAACGATTTCTAATCAACTTTGATTTTCAAACTTCACGAAAAAAATAGATGCGCCCATTTATTGCCACAAATAAACTATTATGGGGAAGTACATCTTTAATTAAAGGTGGGTTTTTTTTACCTAATAAACAATATAAATCTATTTGTTTGTAAAAATATACAAGCCGCATGGAGTTTTTAATAGAAATATAAAGTATTGCAGGACTTTGTGTATTACCAATGCTGGTCATTCAATAAAAAATAAACATCCACACTTAACGTAAAATTCAATCAAATAGTAGACGTTTAGGAAGACAAAGAAATCATTGTTTGAGCTATCTAAAATATGAAATATTTCTGATCCACAATAGTAACAAAACCTTAAAGTACAGCCTCCAACATTAAAAACAACAAAGAACCCTTTAAAACAATTGGCAATCGAAACAGAGTGCTCCGAAGAGGATCCCCACCTCAATCGGCGGACCTTTATCGAAATTTTGTGCAACAACGATTAATTTAATTTCTCCATGCAAAATGGCCGATTAATGGGCGAAGTGGCACCAAACCTGTCCACTCATAAAACCCATTTTACGATCCATTCTACTCCACAAATGGTCGTTTACACTGAACAATGTGTAACCAAAATCGCGCCCTGGTCGTTTGTACGCTATTAAAAATAAACATTATCCTCAATTTTTTTTAGGCAAATTATTTGCGCCCCTGAATTCTAATAGCTTGTTTAGTTCGACAGGTGACGTATTAAATTGTTCTTTTGTCGTGTTGTGAATATATATGTTATTTTTATTGGATTTTTTTTTATTTTATTTTCGCAAACGTCACTATAAATTCACTTTATTGAAATATTTACTGTGTACATATTTACGCTCTTAACTATTTTTTTTATGTGCGCTACTTAAGGTGCGACATATTCATTAGAAATATTATTTTATATTTAAAACTAGTTACAACTAGGTTTTAGCATTAAAAAGCTTTAACTCTAGTAAAAAGAGAAATTCCTTCACGTTATGCCTATTTTACTAAGAAGGATAAAAAGGTAGAGGCATAAAGATGGTCAGCCATATCATCGTCGACTGTCATGAGCTGAAAGAAGAACGTAAAAAGGCGCAATTAAGTCATCGAGTTGTAGAAACCTGTCCAAGTTACATTATTTTATCAAGGATTCAATCTATATGCATGTTATCTATATAAAAATGGGTGGGTTATAAAAAATCGTTTGTTTTAATTTGTAATGTATCGCTCAAGTCTGCTGGTAACTAATTAGTAAGATCGTCTGCAAACCGGTATGCAGGTATATACGGTACCTCACTCTCACCTATTTTTACTGCCAAACAGCAGTGTTCGCATTGCTATATATATTTTAAAGGGTGAAAAAGGCAGTGAAATTACTGAATAATGGGACATAATATCTTAAAGACCAAAGTTGGCAATGCGCTAGTGATAGCCTTGTAGAAACGAGCATTAAAAGGCTACGGTGTCGCTTACTAACACGCGGACAGTATACTTGCTTATTAACTAAATCTAAATCTAATAAACATTAATTATAAATGAGGAGCATTCAGACATCCAAGTTTGTAATATTTGGTGCTCTTTTAAATTTTAATACTTACCAAACATATCAGCTTAGAATGAGCCTGCTAATAATTAATTTGATTTGGAGTATGTTTAATTAACAAATGGCGAAATATCTGTTACGTATTCAGCGAATATAGATGATATCCAAAATTATTTACGAGGTACATTTGTCTGCCAATCAAGATTAGTTTAATACGACAAGTTAATTCTACCATGTATGAAATATGTTGTCTGTAAGCTGCATCCTAAATCCTAGTGACAAATTGAGTTCAGACATAAGTGTATTAAATCAGGTTATGTTAATAGGAAAAAACAAAAGCCTATCACGCATGCATTGATAATGTTAGGCGTCATCATCATCATGAGAGCCGTAAATCGTCCACCTGGTCAAAGGCTACTCCAAGAAAAGGGGAGTTTGCCCATAATTGCCGCGTAGACAATCGCAAACTGCGAAGATGCTGCTGCCCATCTTTGCCCCGTAGTATTAAAGTTGCGCTGTTTCGGACGGATTTTCCGCTATTTATCGGTTCTGGTACTTCAGTCCCGTCTTACATAACTTGGTATAGAGATTCTACTATTCTACTGGGCCGGTATCACACGCGGTAGTTTTTTATTGATATAAATCCGAATATTGTCATAATTTTGTATGTATTTTAACTAAACTTAAGAAATATGAAATATTGTAATTTTCTCCCAGAGAACAAATTATAAATATACCTTTATAAAGAAAAAAAATTATCCCTGTGTTTGTCCGAAATGTACTTGTGAATAAATTTCAAATAATTAATGCTTATTTTATATAGTTTGATTTGAAAGATAAGATATGTTGATATAACAACTTTTAATCAAAATATTTTTGTCATCATATAAATATATAGATACATTATTTATTTATTTACTGTTAAGTGAACAAAAAAATAAATTTGCGTTTCAATCGGTACTTTTAACTATATCGAATAGACCTTGTAAAATATAAGTTCAATTTAGTATACTCCAGCAGGACAACGCCTGTCCGACCATGTCACTTTTGATCAAAGCTAACTGCCCTCTTCCTGTACGCACACTAAAATATTCACCCCACTGTTGCTAACAAAAGGGAATTCACAAGATACTGTGTCCGAAATACACCAAATACTTTTCTAATAAATCCTACTTGTTTTCTAATAATAACTTTATGACGAGCGCACTAAACTTTAATTGTTTTTTTTAATTTGTTTGTTATTCTTGAACTAAACAGATCCGAGTAAAATTTTCTATAGAAATTAAAAATAGTCTGGGGTATCACTTTTTATCTCGAAAACATGTTCCCGTAGGATAGATCTGGTTTTAAATTTTCTCTTATTTGCATAGTTCAGTTCATAGTTAGTAGTTCATAGGTATACCTCGCACAAAATGTTGTCTGCACTGGTACCTCACTCTCATCTATTTCTACTTTGGCAGTAGTGTTCGCAATACAAGTGTACGCATTTTTGTGTTCCGGTTCAAGGGCAATAAAGGCAGAGATATTACTGGGTAAAGTATATCATTTTACCCAATATATCTTCAAGATACAAGGTTGGTAGACGATATTACGAGCATCTATAAGCTGCTATAACGCTTACTATCACTTGGACTGAACGCTTGTTTGTTAACCTAGTCTAATTAAATAACGGACTCCTTTCCGTGACAGGAGGTTTTCAAAAATGTGATATAAAGTAAAGACCACGCATACAAAGTTTACAGCGGATTGCTAGTTTTTAATATAAGCGAGCACCGATCTTGCTCTAAACATAATAATTTCATCATTATTATATCAGCCGATGGAGGTGCCATATTGGAAATAGGCCAACCATATTATTTTAGCCAAAGAAAATCCACTGTTGGACATTGGGCAACCTAAAGTATTGCCCGGCAATTGCCGCGCTGGGCAGATGTGGTGGTAATCGCAGAACAAAACTTCGCGACGAGGATGCTGCTTTCCACCCTGTAGTATTTAAGTTCTGCTGTTTCGGATGGATATACCGCCATCAGTTGATTCCAGTACTTTAGTCGCCTCTTACAACACCTATCGGCGGCGGTATATCCATCCGAGACAGTGAAGCTCAAATGTACAGGTCGGGAATGGGCAGCAGAATCCCTGTTGCGAAAGCAGCGCTCTGCCTTTGACAATTTGCCCAGCGCGGCAAATATATGCAAAAGTCGTCCTTTCTTGGAGAAGCCTATGTTCAACAGTGGACTTTCAAAGGCTGATATAATGATGATGCCTGAAACGTAGTCATTTACTCTTTTTATAATATATTTATAAGACGTCAAAAATTACGAAAAGGCAATTCTTTATCTACACCTAATTAAATTTTACAATGAAAATCATTTAGTCATAAATAATACAAATAGCACTATAATCGGTTCAAACGCATTCATAACAGAATTCTAGATTATTAATACAATTTGAATTAGCATATGAAAGAGAAACCATTAGTAGGGGATTTATCATGTAATTATACATGAACCCTATGAATAAATTAAGCAACGTGTGTAATGAAACCTTTACTGTTTTACACATAAATAAAATTTCCATTTCGTACAACTGCCATGTTTTTAAATATAGTACTTTAGAGCTTGGAACTGTTGTATAATATCGTATACCATAGAATAAGTGAAAAAAGTTATGTTTAAATTATTTTAAAAAAACACGGGCGAAGAAGTAAGTAATTTAGTACAGTAGTGATTTAAATTAAGAAGTAAAAAAAAGCTGTCCTCAATTGTGATGAGATTTGAAAAGAGAACTAATGATTTTTTAATAACATTATACTCACACACTCGGAGATGCGTTTGACACACATATACATGGATAGTGTATTTATTCTTTTGTTTCTTGTTTGAGTCCATGATCAAACTAAAAAGAGGTAAAATATCGAACACTATTTCTCAAATTTACCATTTAGATATTAATGCTTTACATATTTGTAATTAGTAAAATGCTCGCTTAATAAATTTTGATATCCTTATCATTTTAGTATCCTTTTCTTCTGTGTGTATGTATATCCACGATACACTTAAAAAAACTAAACAAATTTTCTTATCTTGGTATGACTTTGTTTTTAAATGTATTGTGTTCACTGGTCAAATTTGAAGATTGAAAACAGAACAGTTTACCGTCCTATAATAAGTTGAACGAGCCCTTTGGAGTAGACATTAGTTATATATATAGGATAAACACTGTATTTATTTACGATATAGCACCGAACTTATTACAAAAGTGTTGTTAGCGAATAAACTCTTTAATTGCTCGCACATTTCAGACGTGCACTCACGATTTGTGTCCGCTTTGGATACAATTGAAAAGGCAAAACGGACTGAATTATTAATCCATGTAACTTTTACATTTTGAGCTCTCCTAAATTTATAAACTAGACTACCTGTACGCAGATACAGTTATACTAAACTGTAAAAAATGTGCGATCAGTTTTGTAATTAATATCTTATTAATAGAGTTCACAACCAATTGAGGAAATTTATAATACCCGAATTGGTTGATCTGTAGCTGTTGGTTTGTGTGCCGGATAAATGTAACGGTTAATTTAAAACTTTATTTGAACAAATTTTGTGTTATTTTTTTTAAACAGACGAGATTTAACTGCGCACATTTTTGATGGAAGTTGCTGGACGGTAATGGATTTTAGTCAGACTTTGTGAGTATGTTTAATCCTACGTTAGGTTCTAGAACTCATTCAAGAATCAATATAATGGATAATTTTGTTCTTACAATTGGGGTACAAACCAACAATTTAAAGTCACGACAATATTTGTAAATCGATACTTATTACCTAGAATCGCAAAAAGAGGGGTGTTATACGTTGCCGAGGAATACTGGTAGAGTAGAATCATCACTATTGCTTTTATGGGCAGCCGAAATGTGTCGAAAAGGCATGACGTTCCTAGAGGAGTGTTGGTGCTAACACAGACATGGTAGTGAATGTTGGGTATGGCAGAAGAAGCACGCAAGTAGAATAAGTTATCTTGAAATGAGAGCACTTTCAAGTATGTATGGTGTGAGTTTAGGAGATAGATTAGAGAATAGTGTAATAAGAGATCGATGTGATGTAAAATATGATATTGTGATAATAATAGAGAAAGGAACGATAAAGTGGTTTAGATATGTAGTAAGGATAGATGTAAATAGAATGACTGCACAAATATATAAAGCGGAAGTAAACGGAAGGGTTGGTATAGGACGACCGAGGTGAAAAAGTATTAAAGAAGGACCAGGTCAGAAGTACCAAGAATAAACGAACGTGAACAACCGGCAAAATTAAAAGCTGATAGTATCAAATTGAGCGACCAATAAACGGCATTCGTCTCTCACCACGACAGTGATACTCGCGGTCTTCCATTACTGCGAGTACCAAGAGTATGGAATAACTTGGAAACATTAGCCGACAAAATCATGAAAACATCACACAGTGACCCAAAATAGTCGAGTTATCATATTAAGTTCCTGGAAAGGGAACATTTAAAAATTTTGTGAAAGATATTAAGTGAATTAGTATCACGGAGAGGTCAAGGAAAAAATTTGATGATTGAACAAGATGAGTTGCGAGCGTACTTACTTCAGCTTTACTTATTAGTAAGTTTTATTCTATTACATAAAATTCTTAAAATTAAATAATATTAACGGTAATTACAGGTTTTTAGCTAATTATTAAATAAAAAAAATCTATTAAGTGATTTTACAAACATGTACTTTAGTTTTTTTTATAAAATAAAATTATACATTTATGATATTAGTTGTTTAGGTATCACATTGTATTAAGTAACTCGATTTTTACTACCTTTTTACTCGTAATGTCACAAGGATATCACTAAAATTTTGTTGACATCGCGACTTGATGACATAATGTCACATTACCCAGTAATACCACTGCCTCTTTCACCCATCAAACCGGAATACAGCAATCCAAACACTCCTATTTGGTGGTAAATAGGTGATAATGAGGTACCAATGCAGATGGCCTTTTTATGAGGTCTGCCTCGTAAATATATTATTAGTAAGGATTATTTATTCACACGAGAACGGAAACTACGCGGATAAAACTGGGGAACGCCCCGCTAGAATTAAATAAAAATAAATAAAATTTTCATGATAATTTTATATCACACCTTTGGACATGGAGAATATATATAACATAGTGTGAGCTGTATGTTAATGGAATAGATGGGCCAGATGATGTATTCGTTAGACTCCATGAAAAGTGCGCGAATAGCCGTGTTCGTATATCCTTACCCATATCAAACTTTTATATAATGAATAATTTTGTATTTGCTTTATGTCATAGGACGTTAGAGATAAAAAAAATTGGGAAAAAATATTTGGGATTCTTTTGTCATACAATACTTATAACATATGCTCTGATTAACTTATTAGTGTCAAGTATGTACGAGATGAAAAAAAAATTGTTGTTGAACCTATTAGTACTATTATATATATAATTATACATACAAAGTTCTGAGCGCAGTGGATAAAAATAATAAAAACCACGTGGTACTAATACCAAACTGGATTGAACTAATACAAAAGAATTGACTAACCAGAACATGTCTATAAGCAAAACGATTTCTTTACAAATAAAGCCTTTCATTCAAATTCCTCAATTTGCATACTGTTTTATTCAATTAATTGCTAACAAAACATAACACTGTTCAATTAGTGCAAATGGGAACGGCAGGGATGGGTTAATTCTGGCAGGCCTCGCTATTCAGGGTGCCGTGCGCGGGACAGGTTAAGCAGGGTTGAAAGCAATTTCAGGACGTGGTCGCCACAACCACACCTATTCGCTGATGCAATTTTCCTGAATACATTTCAATTGGATGCGTTTGTTTATCTATACATAGCAGTTTCTATGATCATTCCTTCTTGCTGTGTTTTTTTTAGAATGCATTCAACTCCGTTCTCTTTGCAGGACCCTGCAAGGTGAACTGACGATTGGATGAAGGTTGCTGTATACCGATCTATATATAAAGACTATACGTCTTTGATTTTTAAATAACCTTCATCAATTGTGACTATGGTCCGAGTCCTATAATATATCGAAATTTGAAAATTTTACCTATTACCATGAATCTCAGACCTCATACAAAAGTTGTTTACATTGGTATCTCATTTTCTCCTATATTTACTACCAAAAGGCGGTGTTCAGTATCATGTTCCGGTATAAAGGGTAGAAGAGGTAGTGAAACTAATAGGTAATATATCGCACAATATCTTCAAATCACAATATGACAACGCGTTAGTCCTTATGGTGTGACGAGAGAAATAAATTGACGATGAGAAAGAAAGATTGAAATAAAAACAAATATACTAATTGAAGCTCGTTTTAAAGCCAATAAAAAGTATCTTTATTATAACAAACAGTTTAGTTTTTAAATATACTTATATATAGAATAGATATATCATAGAAAAAAAATTCCAAGTATTTTTTTAAAAAAGTTGCTTCAACCGCATTCTCTAATCACTACCATTCTGAGCCAAAGTTTTGGAGTAGAAAATTAGCTATCTTTCTTATATCATGTATTTTAAATACTAAAAAAATATTAATAAATTTATACATTAACATTCGACTTCTCATACATTGACCTGAATTTCTGATATTTCACTTGAAGCACTGCTGAAACGGATGTAAGACGACAGTTAACACCCAGACACATAACAAACACAATTTTCCATCACAATAATAATTCCCACAACAACTAAGACATACGTCACTTATAATACTTGTCACACTTGTCATCAGAGAACACTTGAATCACAAATGTGATACTTAAACTTATATATAACACCAAGATATAATATATATATATTTCCTAGGACTCTTGGCGCACAAGATAGAATCACTATTATCTGCGCTATAGCGCCTGTCATTATTATAATCATAATGATCATAAAATAAAAATAAGAACTAAAATGGTACTCCGAAATTTATATTTAAATTTCGGAGTACCATGGCTAGGTAGAACCAGCAATTAACTCTCACCGCGGCCCTTCAGCTGTTCGGCGCCGTCGCTTAAGTTCATCAAAATTTAAATTCTGTACAGAAACGCAATTTTAGCGTCACACATTTATGTTTTATTTCAACACTAGCTGTGCCCGCGACTTCGTCCGCGTGGAATAGTTTTTTGGGTACCATACCTATTTACTTCAAATTATATAAACTTTGAATGTCACGTTTATTTATATCGAATCAATGGCCTGAAAAATAAGTTTTAAGTTTCTAGCTCTAAAAATAGCGATCCATGCAAACAACTTTTCATCCCCCCTTGCAACCCCTGACAACCCTTATTTCGAGTTCAAAAATAGCCTATGTCCTTTCTCAAGGTCTAAAGATTGTCTATGCCAGATTTCATCAAAATCGGTTGAGAGGTTTAACCGGGAAAGCGTAACATACAGACAGACAGACAGACAGACAGACAGACAGAGTTACTTTCGCATTTATAATATTAGTAGGGATAATGCTTTCGGTAAGGCTATGCAAATTTTGTACTAAACCTGTAGCTATGCTCATTTGCTTTGTTTTGGGTTAATAAGAATCTATAATTTAATTCTATGCCTGTAGAGTTTGTTTAATTTTAATATTTTTGTAACACATAAAATGAAACTGCAGTAAACCTGGTTTTGGTGCTAGTAGGCTTGTTTTAAAGTATGCTACACAATAAGACATCTGTTCAAATAACTCCAATTACCTTTAAGATCATCAGGATCATCGTTCATTTGAGTAAATCAATTGTAATTTTGGAAAAAAATTGTTATATGATATAGAAGTGCATATTATCATCTATTTTCTACATATATAAAAGGAGAATCGGATTGACTAACTGACATATCAACGCAGGGCCTAAACCATAAGAGTTATAACATAACAACAAGTAGTAAAACGGGGGTGAAAAGTTAGTATCTTTTATACTTATTTATTATATGTTTAACTTAAAGTCTTGGAACACGTGTTTAATATTTTTTTGATAATCACCCTTAAAGGGGGTATAAAAGAGGTGAAAAAATAGTATGAAAGTTTTACAGCTTAACACGGTTTTATCCGCAGGGCGCCGCTAGTATTTAAATAAAGGTATTTATGGCTTGGAAGATGCGTTAATAGCAAAACTGATAACATCGATTGTTAACTATTTGCTTTATTGTTCATTTAACTCAAATATAATTCTTTTCGAACGAACCTAATTATGGACTTCAATTCCAGCGTTTTTAAAATACCATTTAATAAAAACTATATTTCATTATATGTATTAAATACTCTTAATCGGCTTCTTAGTGTCTTGTGCACCAGCTCTTGTAGTTGTAAGTTATAATAAATAAATTCCCATAGCATCTTATACATTGACATGATTCCGTGATAAGTCTCCTTAAGCACTTGTATTACGGACATCAGACAACAGAGGAATCAGAAATAGATTACTATATAATTCTATAGAAATATATTATCATTATATAATTATTTGTCCTAAGTGGGAATCGAACCTTTCGAAATTGGCGCACACGATATGATCACTACCATCTGCACCATAATGTAATTAATCTTAAATAATGTTGACTGTAATATTTCTGTTTTGTGTAAATTAAATAAAATAATATATTTTATTCTAACTTCAACATAAAGACAGATTTAATGACAAAGCACATTACTTCTAAATAATTTTGACCTTATAGTTGTTTACATGAAAGATAACGTAATCGTGTGTTCGCTGAGTTGGTAAACAGCCTAGAATTTGCTATGACACTCCTTTGAAGTTCATTTGACGCATGAATTATTACCGACCAGTATATCTTTACAGTTCTGTACTTACATTTTTTCAGAAGCAGTTCCTCCCCTTTACCGGCTAGTGTATGCTAGGACTTTACGCAACGTACATGTGCATATATCATTATGTATGTAGGGTTTATTTACATCTTTTTAACGAAATTATTTTTTCTATACGCAAACGAGTTTACAATCCGCCTGATCGTAAGAATCGATCTAAGACGATTCGATGTATGTGTGATACAGGTGTATCTCCTCATGTCATCACAAAACACAAGTAAAGACTTAGTGACTTAAAATCATTATATCATATTAACTGCCAAATTCACTGTGTCTTGGATCCTACAAACCGAAATACAGGAATATGGCTGTTCAGTAATAGAAATAAGTTTGGGTATAAATGAAAACGACCTTATTAAATTGCCACAAATTTTCATGCATTGACCTGACTCCGTTTAAATCGCAAACAAAGAGGAGTCACGAACATACTACTTAAAAACATATATTTAACACACAAACAAACATAAATATCATCATATAAATATTTGCTCTAGGTGGGAATCGAACCCTACTATCTGCGCCATCGGGCCCGTCAAAAGGTCTTATTAAAGGGTCCACTTCCAGAATTATACTATAAATTACTTTAATGTAAATATAAGGGCACTTAGCATGCAGAACCGATGAACGATGGAATTGAAAGGTTTTAAACTGAGTCCACGTAATGGCAAGCGTAGGACGTCCACCCAAAAGAAGACAGATTATATTATCTGATTAAAACCGTTGGATCGCGCTGGACTAAGGCCGCACATGATCGGTGCTATTGTAAATCACTTGGAGAGCAGTGGACGTCTTGCGGCTGATATAATGATGATGATGATGGTGATGATGATGGTGATGATGATGGTGATGATGATG
>JACJUM010001610.1:16120214-16173460 GCA_020976665.1 Heortia vitessoides | reverse complement strand
TGATGATGATGGTGATGATGATGGTGATGATGATGGTGATGATGATGGTGATGATGATGGTGATGATGATGGTGATGATGATGGTGATGATGGTGGTGATGATAATGATAAATATTATATAGGAAAGAATAAAAAAGACAATATTTTTGACATATATATTTGTATTAAATCAACAATATTCTTAGTCTTTACATTCTTTGGTATAATTATCAGCTCGTTAGGTACAGTTAACTATAATTAAATTCACGATTCGACCCTCGACTGAATCATATACGTCTACCTATTTATATTTATTTGCTTATTTTCATTATTTTTACATTTATTTATAGATTTTTTATTAATCTAAGTGTTGTTTGCCCAGGTGAGGATGATGGGCATCAACAGTATTTGGCACAATTGAAGCCTGGCAGCTGCTCCTGGTGACGTCACTGTGAAAGAAAAAATAAATTAAGAAATGGTCAAGGAATAAGACGGAAACATTATTCAGATCAAATATATCTCATACTAGCTTTCCGGTCGCGACTTAGGTCGCAAGTCATTCTGTTTTTAAGAAACTTTTGTTATTCCGGAAGGAAGTTTAAGTTGCTTAACTGTGCCAAAAATCGTGATTATATATGAGAATATAATCAAATGTCGAAATATATTCCACGAACACATGTTTTCAGATAGAAAAGTAGCATATGTATGACAAATAATTATTTCTGTGCCATGTTTAATTTTTATGGTCAGCTGTTCCAGGGTATAATAATAATAAATGACCACATATTAATCTAACTATACAAACTTCTACGTTTGTAATATTAGTTGGATAACAAGATCTGCCTAGCCAAAGCACTGTAGAATAATTATCCTAGAAATTACGGCACTTCTTATATTTAATGTCACCGTGAACCGTGAGGTACCAGTGAGCCGAGAATAGTAAGAAGAAACTAAGGTACTAGAATCGACAGATAGCACTTTATCCATCTGAAACAGTGTAACTCAAATGCAGAGAGCGGGTATGGGCAGTAGAATCCTTGTCCTGAAGTTACGCTCTGCGATTGCGACCACACCTGCCCAGCGCGGAAATTATGGGTAAAAATCCTATGACATTGGGAACATAGGAACCCCCCTATCATATAAACATAGGGAAGCCTATGTCCAACAGTGACAGACTTTTTATGACTGACATAATGAAAATAATTTTTGAGATCTTTCTGGTGCCAATGGATTCGTTAATATAACACATTTAATCATATATTTCTTATGAAGATTGTTAGTCTCGTGTCATTGTGCCTGGGATAATTTAATTCAAATAAGTATATATTTTGATTTGGAGTTCGTCTATGACAGGTCCGATAGCACAGATGGTACAACACACAGACACAGAACAAAAATAATGGGCATGGGAATCAAACCCACATTCGGCGCACAAGACAGTATCACTACCATTTGCACTATCGGGACCGTCAAATGCTATGTTTAGCTAGATTAAGGTTTTAATGAACGTTTTGTTAAATGATCTTAAAACACTTGTCATTGGCAAAGATGATACGCCAAATGCTCCCAATAACCTCAAAGATCCCTGTATTTGTTACTAAAAGGGATTTTTAGAGAATTAATTACTTAATCAAGAGCACGCCTTGCAAGTTAACATGTCTATAGTGGCTCTGAAAGCCCTTTGTAATTTAATTTGCAACGAAGGGCCGACGCACACCGCCGCATGAAAACGCTCGACAAAGTCACAATTATGCAAATACACTATAATTAAGAGCCAATCTTGGGGCCCGATCTAAGTCACTGACGAGATTAAGTTAATGTATTACACCTTTTGGTCTTTATCTGCTTTATGGGAGTTGCCATTTAGTTCTGTTTGTTTAGCGTTTAAAAGTTAGATTGTTTTAGGTAATTTATATGAGCATTCGAATTGATCTCAATGTATAATGGTTTCTTTAGGGAAACTAATCTTCTCAAGGATTTTCAATGACCCGTGAACAGGTGAGAAACGTCATTCTCATCATTACCTATTATAATACGTTATTTGAATTTTGAATATCGCGATAAAATTAAATGCATAGTAATTATATTCCAATTTGACAGTTGTTATGTGATAAATCACTCTTTAAAATGTAACGTGGATAAAAAACGGACGGTGAAATATAGATTTATTAAATTGAGCGGTCCATAGCTTATGGACTTCTTTATTACTAGGGGTACCACATTTGCTGTCTTATAAAAGCGTATGCTAAATTCCATGATAATTGTATGGTCAAGTCGACCACATATATACTGAAACGATCAATAGTTGCAAATGTTAACAGTGTAGTCCAATGCAATGAGTCAACTCTAAAAAAAAATTCCCTGACATAGAAAAATATCAGGTTCAAGTGCTGCCTAAAGCATGAGACAAGTAATTTTTTTTATAGTTAATATAATATTAAATAAAATTTAACATTTTCAATGCATAAACCTTAGATTTAAGCTAAACCTGAACTTACCTTATAGATAAGAACAGTTTACAGTACATAACATTTGGTGAATATCAAACTTTAATCTTATTCAGCCTATATAAAAAAATGCTATTAGAAAATGTTATTTATATTATCCTTTAGCCATACAATTTAGTTAGATACTCAGTAAGATAATTAATCAAATAAAACAATTTGCTAGATCTAAACTGCATGTAAAACAGTCTATGTCTATCCTCAGTTCTCTTTAAAAAGAAGAGTTCACGGAAGTAATTCCTCATTTAGTTTTCTCGTTTGCCTCCATCCACGTCCGTATTTATACTTTTTATTTCTCAGGATCTAAATTTGTAAAATAATACATTAACAAGATATCTCATACTTTCACCTGACTCCGATATGAATAGCTCAAAGCACTTGTGTTACGAATATCAGACAACAGAGATTGCAATAATTACAAGTTTAATAAATAAAAATAACTCCCAGGCACAAAGCAAATACAAATATTTATAGTATATTTGCACACTGGGGATCGAACCCACGTATTTCAGCACATATAGGATCATTACCACCTGCGCCATTGTGCCCATGCCTGTATTCTTAACACATCATTAAATGAAAAAGAAGAGAAATATAAACCGATTTAACGGTAAACCCATTAAACCGTAGCTGCTTCCATTAATAATATTATTATAGACCCAACGTCCGTTACATTTCCTTCATTTCAATTATTTCTAGAATGAGTTATTGCAAGCGTTTACTACCCCCATTACACGTCACAGTTGCGTTTCGCTACGCGTCGAAGATAAATTTATTATCAGGGAACAACGCTCCTCTGTAATCCCATAGGAAATTGTCTTCGCAAATGACTCAGGAAGCAATAATTCATTGCTTACAATGCCCTCTTTGGTGCGGCTAATATTATTAGCGAAGGAATCTTAATGGGGATAGAGGGCAAACGATTCACCAATGTTATTACTAAAATAATGATGAAAATGAGTGTATTTTCCTGTGTTATGATTTTATAATAATAATTATTAATAAACTTACATAACATCGCAAATATTGACCTGATTCCAAAGTAAGGAAAAGAACTTGGGTAGCAAACACCGGACGAATTTACAAATTACTACTTTTACATGCATGAAGTTTTGACATTAAAACAGACTCTTTAAGTTAATTGTTGATTGATTCGCCGAAATATTTACCTGTAAAAAATATGAAGCGAAAGGAAATCAGTATATATTGGAAATCGCGCTGAAATTCTTGTAAAATTCCTTTTAAGAATATCATCCGAAGAATTTATAACACAAGGACAGTAAATTTATTATTCTGTTATTTTTTGTTTCCTTCATTGTTACACCAACCATCGATCGTTTATTGATAGATTATATAGCCATGATAGGTTTTTGCAGATACCGATTATTCCACAGGCAAAATTACAAACGCCGACCATATTTTCTTATCTGTTGTATAGCGTCGACATTTCTAGTAATATCACTAGAGCGTTGCCAATCTTGTGACTTTTACAATTTTTTTCACATTACCCAGAAAGTACACCGACTTTCTCACTCTTGAACCGAAAACCAGCAATAAGGATACTGCTATTACGCGGTAGAAATCGGTGAGAATGAGGTGTAGGCGACCTTTGTATAAGGTCTACCTCATGTAATACCGCACTCCGTACCTCATTCACCTCTTAAAACTCCTGGCATAAAGAGATGTATAACACCGCTAAATTATCCTGATTTTGTTTATCACTAAGTTAGGTACAGAAATGTTATAGTTAAAAATATAAAAAGTAATATATTTTTTTGTTCAAAATTGAATGAACGAACAACAAACATATAATATTAAAAATATAAATTCATATAAAATGTATTTATATATACATTTAATTGTTTAGCTCAGAATGTGAAATGTAAATTTATGAGTTAAATAAATTTCTTAAACCATATTATAATCTAACCGGAATAATGTTGTTTTTACGTCACGAAAAATAGTGAAGCTTTTCAAAAATTATCTGCATACTTGATGCTGAATTCAAGAATACTTACACTCTTGAAGTATATAGATAAAATCTTATCACCACTTATAAACTACAATATTACCAAAAGTTACATCACTAAGTTCACCGTGTAATGACGGAGATTATGGTAATTTTACGAGTGTGACGGTGGCGACGGTTTGCTCTCTGAACTGGAATCAATTTCCATCTCCAACGAGCTCTTTGCTTTTGGGTAGCAATCTTGAGAGCTATTATAATTTTATGCATTTATTAATATCCATGGTGACATTATTATTCTTAAAATGAGAAAAATATAAAAAAATACACAACAGTTGACAGTTTTATTTTATCGTATATGTAATGAATTGTCTTTTAACTATTTTAAATTCAAAAGCTTTGAGTATCATGTAATTCGATGGCGGATTAATGGTTACATTCATTAGTGTATATTAGTTTTATGGAATCCTAAATTAAAGGATTAAATTAAGAAAGCGATGTAAGTGAAATTTGAATGTCGTTTCTTTGTATCTTCATGTTAGGTGGATATGTAAATAGCATGTTAAATTGGTTTTTGTTATAATAATAATAAGCGTGTTATATTTTCAGAGGAATAATTTGTAAATGATTTTTAAAATCCTTAACAAAATACCATATACATATAAAATCATCTGCATCAGCACCTCGCTCTCAATCACTTTTACTGATAAAAAGCAGAATTCGTATAGCTGTATTCCAGTTTGAAGGGTTAAGAGAGAATTACTGGATAATGTGAAACAAAAAGATTAAGTCATAAGGTTAGCGCTATATTTTTGTGCTATTATGAGCGTCAATAGACTGCTGTAAAGGTTTCTGCGTGATATGCAGATTGTATGCTTGTTTTCCGACAAAGCAAAAAATGGGAATCGCAGGAGCTCATAGCACCTAAAACTGATGAAGCTGTTACGCTTTAGGATAGAGATCACGCACGGGGAGACATTAAGTAGAACGTCTACACACTAGGCAATAATAAATCTTCATCGTCCTTTGATGTACTCCGATAGTTTAAAGCCACGTTCTCATATTTTAAACATCAAAACTAAATAGAATCTAGAATCTAGAATCTCTTGATCGTACTGTATCGTTACAAGCATAAACATTTCTAGGCGACGGTGGTAGCATTTCGTCGGAACTTATAGAATTTCATATAAATTAGCCGGAGTATTGGACGGAAAGTTTAATATTTCATGTACAATTTTCTTGAATCTGTACGTTTTCTCGGAAAACTTCCTTTGCAGACAGTTTGGTATGACTTATTACTTGCTACAATTTATTTTCCCTGAAGATTCTTCAATGTTAATAGAATGAAAATATTTTCAGCTTATCTTCGAGTTTTGTGTAAAAAATATCCAATATTTTCTACACAATATTCGTGCTCAATAGGATACTTAACAACCAGATGCTCCACTTAATGATAAGTGTGGCTATAGCCTATCTATGCTTGTGTTAACACAAACATATCACGAGCGCACCGCCTACAACCTACTAATTTCATTGCACAGCAATAAGCGTAGAAATAACTGAGAGTGATTCACAAATGCGGAAGGTAATCTAATAGTTGTGTTTTGGTTTTTTTACGTCACTTTCTGTTTATGTTTTACAACAGCATATGGTAGTATTAAATCTAGCGTATTCAAAACTAACACTCATATACACAAATGGTGCTTGCCCAACTTATAATAATAATGTTATACTGGTTTTTGTAAAATCAATTGATGAAATAGCAAAGGTGGTGACTAGTATTATTTGTGAGTACGTGACTATATATCAATTTCCATTTAAACAGCTAACAATTGCAAAAGATCGGCTTAATTTCCAAAAGATAGGCCTCATGGCGCAAATGGTAGTGTTAAACTGTTGTATATTTATTTAAGTATTATAGTTGTGATTTCTCTGTGGTCTAATGTCCGAACGACCTAGAAACAGAACAAACATAGATGTTTGTTGTATAAATATTTGACCAGCATCGAGCCCAAAACCATTGCCGCATAAGATATGCCCGGCCAACGATAGCAAGCGATCAAGGTTTACTCAAAGCTGTCATCATCACAGTAGCCTTAACATGTGCTCTACTAAACATAGTGTACACTAAACTTTTTTTTTGGAAGAACCTGATGCTACTCTGTCGACAGTCTCAGCGGAGTTAGGGAATTAATGAGGTCGTTCATTAATGCACGATCCTATGCCAAAACATTTCCGTATGGCCAGCGCATACCGTGAATGCTCTGGCAAAGTTTGCGGGACAATAGCGTCACCAACGGTGATCACACACAGGGGGTGCCTTTGAGACCAGATCTTGGTTTGAGCGGCCATCGTTGGTAACATTTCTATCGTTTTCAGTAAAGGAGTAAGCTTGGCCGCGGCCAAGGCCCCAACATGGCTACTTTAAGAAGTTTGTTGTGATTGATGCTATGACGCTCAATGTATGTTTGTTTGACTAGTCTTTTTTAAAAAAAATGCCCAACCGTATTGTCGTATATGCAAACAAAAGCGAAATTACTCTCTGCGATTCCATAAACGCGACTGTGTAGAATCATATAGTATCTGAAAAAAATTCGAAATCATGATCTGAGGCTATTTATCAATAGACGATCGATGGTTAGTGGGACGGTAAAGTAAATAAAAAATATCAAAATAAAAATAACTTACTTTCCTTGTATAATAAATCGCTTCATGTCGATCAGTATACTCGAGGGACGGGGATAGGCCTTACCAAAAAAACACAAGTCAAAACCCGCTAGAGAATCTTTTCAATAATTCTACCCACCTCTTTCAATTTTGGGATCACTGTTAGTAAAGTACAGGGCCACCACCGCGTCGTCAGTATAAAGCTGCCCGATGCGAGCTTCGCAGCGGAGAATTGGTGCACCCCTCTCGTAGTGTTCTGGCCATAGGTGTACCTCGATGCGCAGCACGGAGATGTAGAGGCCATCTTGTACTGGAAACTCTTGGTGCCTCTCTGTGATAGACTGGGGGACGAGAGAAGAATGAGAACGATATCAGTAAATATGGGCTTGATATTACTATAAAAAAAGTGTTATAGTATATCGTGGAGCATATTCAGAATCATTCAAGAATCTAGTTAGATATTAACGTACTTCTTAAGTAATTACTTAAGCCGTTTTCTTGTATATGCCTTTTTGTTTCAAACAAGCTATGTGTTTACCATTAAATTGATAAAACCAAACGCTTGGTTCTTTTTTAATTATATGGGTAGTTTTGTAAAAAAATAAACGTTCAAAAAAGAAATTCCAAGTTCTTACAAAAAAATTATGTTGCATTTATAGGTTTAACGTACAATATGTCTTCTAAGGGTAAGTAAAAGGGTAAGTTGCAAGGGTCACTAAAACCTGGGGCAAGTCTTCTAGAATTCTTTCTAGTAAATATTTAATTTAATGTAAATTTACAATTATATTTTTTGTATGTTTGTATTCGGCATAGAATATCTTCTTCATAGACGACAAATTAAATGGATGTAACATCATGTTGATTATTTAATCCTTTGAAGTGTGAATATTCTCTGGTATGTAAGAAGATCTATTGTTCTAAATAATTAAAAGGTTGCTTCAAAGGTATAATCTCTTTTCAGGAACGCGATTGTTTTTATAGAGTAAATACTTAAATATTAGACCTTGACCTTTCGTTAGAAGTTGACATAAGTTAATATGAGTTACTGATCTTCTTCTTGAACTCTCTAAACTTTTTTTCTGTGATGTCTTAGGAATTATAAATTATTTTTGGCAGAGATTCATCAAGTGAGTGAAGTTTGACTTTTCATTTTATAATGTATATATATTAAAAACAAGAAGACAATGAACCGGACAAAGAAGGTATTAGAATTTAATCTCTTCAATACATATAAGAAACTTTAAACAGCCTTAATGTTATTCATATTGAAAAAAGTTATATGGGTCATGGGTACTATACGTTTAATACATTTTTTTATTAGACTTCACCGATAAACAAGTATATAGGCCGCATGATAACGCAGCTAATTATCGATCTTGTACCCCGAAGATATTCTATCACATTACCCAGTATTTTCAATGCCTCTCTCACTCATTAAACTATAACACAGCAATGCGAACACTGCCATTTGGTGGAAAAATAGGTGAGAATGAGGTACCAATATAAAAGAACTTTGTAAGAGGTACCTCATGTACATATTAAGAGTGAAATCAAAACAACTTTTTCTAGAATGTTTGTATGTCTGTTTATTTAAACATCATCATACCAGCCATTGAAAGTCCACTGTAAGAAAGGAGGCTTTTTTCTCATAATTTGCGTGTGGGCAATTGCAGGACGCAGCTTTCGCGAAGGCGATGTTGCTGCCCATCCCTGTGCATTTGAACTACACTCTTCTGGATAGATATACCGCCATCTGTCGGTTCTGGTACCTTAGTCGCCTCATATAACGCCTGGTGCAGTGGGAGGTACTTTTCTACTCTGCCGGTACCTCAGGCATCATTTAGCACATGTATCCCGTTAAAATTGGACATGGGCCACTTTTAATTCTTAAAAAATACATCAAAGTCTAACTAGATGAAGTAGGTGGAAATAATGTAAAAAAAATGGATGAAATCTTTCCGTTTTAGGGAACGGAATCTGTCTTCAGGGTCTTATGATTTGAAACGATGACACTTTCAACATGGTTGGTTACTATTTAAGAAATGGGATTCGTTTGTAAATTACCAAAAGTTTTCGCTCTTTGAATATCACAAAATTTCCATCTAATAATAAACTTCCGTGAATTCCAAAGTTCAAGCATCCTTCACTTAGTACAAACGAAAGAGCGGAGCACAAAACTTATTTACATTGAAACCTTTTCAACAAATGAAATAAAAATGGTTGCTTTACATTAATACCTATGTATTTTCCAACAGTCGGACGTGACCATTTCGCAGGAACGAATAGAGAAGAGGCACGGAAAAATTGAAACGGCTTTTATGAAACTTACTAAGGGACAAATAGAAACAGCGTTGGATAAAAAGTGCAAAGTTGGAATAGTGACATAGCAGTATTACGGACGATCGTTTTAATATTGCCAGCGAGCGACTACATTAGACCTGTGTTCTTGTATTTGTTTTCATTTATGCAAATTGTATTTGTTGGCATTTCAATGAGATGTTTGATTTGAATTGAAATGAAAATGCTTGTTTGCCGAATTGATAAATCAAAATGTTCTACTAATTCAATTGGTTTTGATATGATTGCTTATTGTAGTGAGAACATTAGGAAAATGTATAATATGTATAAAATTAACACAAAGTTATTTGTAAATAAACTGATTTATCGTTACTATATAATAAATTTAACCTTTCATACGTTGACCTGAGTCTGAATTAAATTGCATTAAGCATTTTTTTTACAGACATCAGACAATATACAACACCTAGACACAGAGCAAACTTAAATACCATCGTATAAATATTAGTCATGGATAGAGATTGATTCTACGACCATTGGCTTAATTCCGTCATAAATGAGTCTTACTACTTTTATATCTTTATAAACAATTCAAATACTTGGAAACATCGTGTTTTCTAATTATGTACGACAGACATTAAAAGCTACATGCCTTAAAATTACAAATAAAAGGACAAATTGTCTTAGCTTGTCCTGGTCAAAAGTTTGAGCCTGGTTCGCCACCCATATAACTTTATGGATTTCTTACTGTCCACAATACTATCATTAGTGTATGTACTACCTAAGCAAGATGTATGTGAATATAACTGTTCATTACGTCTTGCAGGAGCTTTTAAAAGTACAAGTCATCACGTGCCAAATTTCACCAAATCCTAATGTCAATATGTAAAAAAACTACAATCAATCAGTGAGAAAGTATAGCAAAAATAATGTTTAGATTAGTATGAATAAGAAGGATGAAGTAATAAGAATGAATGACTCCGATAATACAATAAATTATAAATTAACAAAAACAACAAGATCTCCTTACTTGGCTATACTGACCGACTCGATATTTCAATACTATCGTGTTGATCAGTATGGATATTGCCAAGTAATAATATTGGCAGAATCCGACAATACAATACATTATAAATTAACAAATTCAAATTCAACCCTGACAAGATCTCATTACTTGGCAATATCCATACCAAACTACACGATGGCATTTAAACATCGTGTCGATCAGAATGGATATTGCTTAGTAATAAGATTAGTTGACACTGAAAATACAATAACTATAAATTAACAAATTCAACCCTGGCAAGATCTCATTACTTGGTAATTTCCATACTAATCTACACAATGGTATCGAAACATCTAGTCGATCAAAATGGTTCTTGCCAAGTAATGAGATTGACTGACTCCAAAAATACAAAAAAATTGTAAATTAACAAATTCAAACCTGACAAGATCTCATTACTTGGCAATATTCATACTAATCAACACAGTGGCATTGAAACACCTTGTCAATGAGTATAGATATTGCTAATTAATGAGATTGTCTGACTCTGAAATTACAGTAAATTCATCACCATCATCATATCAGCCATTAGAAGTCCACTGCTGGACATAAGCCTCCTTGAGAAAGGAGAAATATTACCCATAGTTGCCGCGCTGGGCGAACGCGTGGCAATCGCAAAACTCAGATAGACAGGATAGTCGCCAGATAGTCGCCTCTTACCTGATACACAGGGAGGTGCTATTCTACTCTACTGGTACCTCATGGTAAAACAATAAATTATAAACTAACAAAGTCTACCCTAACAAAGGTACCAAAACTAAATACGCTGTTATGCAGCACATTTCAGAGAAATTAGCTCGTATAATAAACTGTATCAAAACCTTATTCGGAGTGGGAGCGTCGGAAATCCATCAAGCTAAAAACTTTTAAGCCTCGGAACATTGCTTTGACAGAGTCCAAAGCGCAGGAAATTTCAATTTTCGACAGACCAACGTTAGCGTATTATCAGAGTTAATGCAATGAGGAAGTTTTCGATAAAATTCTAGTTTCAAACCGCGACCAAGATAATAGCCGCTAGCGGTGTACAATGCACAGTTAGATATGTGACTACTAGCTTTCACTCGCGACTTTCTCTGAAATCATATCCTACTAAAGGTACTCCGGGATCACCCAAAGCCTTCACTTTTATTCTTCACTTACTACTACTTCACTTTCACTTCATGAAAATGTAACAGGCAAGACCAGGTATCGTAAGAGGCGACTAAGGTACCGGAACCGACAGATAGCGCTATATCCACCGGAAGTAGTGGAGCTCAAATACAACAGATCGTGGATGGGCAGCAGCATCCCCGCGGTAAAGTTACGCTCCGCATTTGTCACCACGCCTGCCTGGTGCAGCAAAAATGAGTTCCCATATTTTGGGAGGCTATTTATTTAGGATATAATTATTATAAGAGGATTTATTTATTTATTTCTTTTTTGTAGGTACACTTACAGATCACTGTCATACATACTTATATTCATAATTAAATATAATATTAGCTAGATGGTAATCTAGGAGATGTGTTCATGACATATTTTATTTTAATTTATTTTTAAATTAATTTTTTTATCAAACAATACGTAAATAATTATAAAAAATACTAAAATACAATCTAGTATGATGGTGATGATGATGATACGGAATCCACACTTTTTCACATTAATAGTATTAGTATGTATATTTACGGGTTATTTAATATGACAGAATTATGAAATGATATGCATTCGAATTAAACCCGTGCTGGTGAAGTACGCATACTACCGGTCCAATCAAAATATCTTGGTTAATTCTAAGTCCATATTTTCTATATTAATATCTACTTCTAAGAAATAATTTACTTTTAACGGCTGAATAGATTTATTTAACTTTCTTAATTTTTTCGGTCGACGTTTCGGTGAACTGAGCAAGCTTGAAAAAATATTGAATCAGGGTTTTAGGTTATATGCAACGCTTACTCTTTTTCAATATGGTACCTTGAAATTCCCATCCACGTGGTAGATCTCAGTATCTACCACGTGTACAGTTATAAGACCTTCACAATTTTTTTTAATTAAATTTAAATTTGTATTCCATCCAGTGATGGTACTTGACCAACTATTTGACAGAATTTTGTTTTACCCATAATCAATCTTACTAAAAATCTTTGCCGGGCCCGATGGTGTAGTTATCAATTTTCTATTTTATACGCCAAAGGTCGGAGGTTCTATCCCCTTCCCACAAATATGTATATAATTATATTTGTATTTTTCCTGTGTCTGGGTGTTGAATGTATTTTAGTATTATACTCGTAATTCCTTTATTGTCTGATGTCTGTAAGACAAGTACTTCGAGCAACTTTTGACGGAGTTAGGTCAAAGTATGAAATGTTGTGTAAAATAAAAAAAAAAGTTAATACCTTCTAAATTTTCCGCTTTCCGCTAGCATCATACTCTGCCTCTAACAATGTGTCTGCCAGAGGCGGCGTTCTATTTTACACGAAACTTTAGTGGTTAATCCTATGGGTAAACTGTGGCTGTGTAAAAATGTATTCAGGGTAAAAGTTTGAATGAAGCCACCTTCTTTTTTTGGTAAAATTTTGCAGCCGCGGCTTAATGTAGTTCAAGAGTTTTTTGCGCGTTAACGATGGCTTTAATTGTTGTTATATTATAATATTGTACTTTTTTTAATGCTTTACACGTAAAAAGAGGTAGCGCTCTAAATTTTTAAAGTTCTCGAGTATGTACTCCCGGAAAAAAAATACAGTCTCATATTCCTAATCAATATCATCTTTATATTAAAAATAATAAATATAATTTCCCACAACATCTCGTACATTAATTAGATTCCGTGATAAATCGCTTAAAGTAATAAGAGACAGCAGACAGCAGAGGCATCACAAATATACTGCTTGTACACATATATATAATACCCAGACATAGAACAAACATAAATATCATCATATAAATAGTAGTCCTAGGTGGGGATCGAACCCAGAACCTTTGCAGCACATGAAATTGGACGTCTATTCCTGGACATAGGCCTCCCCAAGAAAGAAAAAAATATACTCATTATTGCCTCATTGGGCAAGCGTGTTGGCAATCACGAGGCGCTGTTTTGGCTACAACAATGCTGCTGCCCATCCCCAGTCTCTGCATTAGAGCTACACTGTTTCAGATGGATATACCGCCATCTGTCGGTTTTGGTACCTTAGTTGCTTCTTACGACTTCTGGTAGAGAGGGAGGTATTATGCTACGCTTCCGGTACTTCACGGCGAAAAACCGTTAAAAAACAGTTTTATAATATACATATGCTTTGCAGACTTGGCAATAACACAAGCTCTATAGTAGCAACACTGACAAAGAAACACTTTTCGATATAAAACATTGAAGCACCGATATACCCGTATACATATTTAAGTGTAACCCAACGTTTCAAATTCGGGTTAAGTATCCCATTTCCTATTTTTATCATACAAACAGTGAAATCTTGCACTTGGCTATGATTCAAGCACCATAAACACACACTCAGTAGCTCATCTCACATAAAATAATGCGTCAAATGAAAACAATGTTGTAAAATTTAAATACGGCTGTAAATGTAACGTTATGTCGAATTACATAGTCGGCATAAAGAATGTCTACAATTAATTGACTCTTAATTCTGCTAGAATAAATTTTTACTGTTCCGTTTTGAGACAGGCGTTTGATTGTTGTCATTAGTGATATTATTGATGAACTACATTTTTAGATTGGCAGCAAGGGTACCCACAGAATAGATAAGCCCTTACCCCTGTACTAGATATCGTTAGAGGTGACTGAGGTACTGGAACCGGCAGAAAGCATTATATGCACCAAAAACAGCGTAACCTAAATAGAACAGGGCGGGAACGAGCAACAGCGTTCCCGTCGCGAAATTTGCAAAATTTTGCGGGCAGAGTTAAGTTAAGTTCAGTAGTGGACGTTTTACGGTTTTACTGATGATAATAATTATTAGAATTTACTATTAATAAATTACTACAATGAAATAAATCACAAAAAAGATCGATATTCACGTTGGAAAAGATGAAATGCAAATACACTGCTTTATTCAAAACTCAGAAACAATAACAAAACCCGGGGCTCAGAAACGAAAATCTCCAAAGCATTCCATTGCGATATCCACAGAGTAGGAAGCTTCGAAGGTATTAAAACTTGCCACTATAGAATACTGTTGAAACAACTAGCTTTATTCCCAAGTTTATATAGACTACTTCGCGTTTGCGCACGTTAATAAAGCATTAAATTTTAAAGGAAACTTTGCACAACGAGTTTGTTTATATAAATAAATTAAGTTTTGCCAACTAATTTCTAGAGGTAAATCCTGTTGCGTTAATTGACTTGAATTCCAGTATCACCCGAGTTTGCAGACGAAACGAATTAATTGTATTTTGAGGATTTAGAAGTAAATTAAGCTGGCCCAATAAGCCCCCTTAGTTTTTGACGAGTGCTTTTGTTAGATAGAAACTTGGGGAGCGTCGTGTTATTCCTCTTTTGTTGTATAACCTTTTCAGACCTTTAGTGCTACACAAGCGTATTGTGGCGGTATATTGGGTTAGTGTTCTTTAAGCCCTAGATTATGACGAGTATTAAGACTAGCTAAATTGATTACAAGAGCGTTAACTCGGTTTCAATTAGCAGTTTTTGTGTCATCATTCTATAGTGACACTCAAGTCTTTATCCCTATTCTTTATTTGTATAATCACTTTAAATGTAATACATATAAAAATAGTAATTAATTATTTAAAAAAGCTGTGAGTTTATATAAATGTATAAATTATTTGACTAAGTAGAGAAGTCTATAATATATTACTTTGATAATACTGATTTTATATATATAATATTTTATAATAATATTTTTTTTCGGAAGAACTTATATATAATAATATATATATATATCATTTCGGATTTTTGACGTCCGTAGGCGCTTTCTTCAGATAGTAAATCAAACGAACGATAAAGTGCTGGTTGTGTAATTTACGGGCAACTATTACAGAGACAGGACTGACTAACTTATTCTATATCATTATAAAGAAAAGTATGATGCATTGATTATGACCTAGATTTGGGGATGTTGTCGCGTGCAAATGTATGATGCAATTCTGTGACTATTTACAATTAGGCACAAATTCATAAGATTCATTAGTAACTAAATCTAAAGATAATTATTCCAAGTAATAATTTAATTTGGCTTTCTAAGCATAAAAAAAATTCCTAAGAATAATTCGACGCGCCTAATAAGTTCTCGGTAGCACTGCGGTATTACAGTCTTCCGGAATAGGTAAGATGCAGGTTCGATCCTCACCAGAAGCCCGAGATAAGTTAAATCTTTCTATTAAATATTATCTTTAATTTATAAATTCAGCATATTTCAATGCTAAAACAGTTACTGTATCTAATTAGATTACTATTGGTAACACTCACTCCCTATCTTACAAACAATAAAGCTTAAATTAGCAAACAACTTACAATTTGATTGTTGATGTAGAAATTCAGCAATGGAGAAGGACGGCTGGGGCCTGCAGTACAATTGGCCTGCATCAGGTCTCCAGGTGTGTAATAATGCTGACTGGTCTGGATGGTGGGTGATGAAGTTGGAAGTACTATACAGAAGAAATAAACATACGTTTACATATATATTACACTTATAAGTAACGACTGTACAAACATTCTTGAAACATTTATTCTATGTATTTATATTTTATTCTATCTAATGCAGCATATCTTAAATGTATATACAGTGGCTGGGCAGTAACATTTTACGATTTACGATTGTCATGACGTGCTTTTTGGGGAGGCCTATATGGATGATAATTCTTCAATTAAATAATTATTCTTTCATTAAACATTTTATAGGTAAGAAAATGATATGTATGTGTAAATATACTTATATGGAATTAGAGTCAGTATTATCGATTTCTTGCCAGACAGAAGCTTGTTTTTGTCGGTTAGGTAATTCAATATCATCATAGCAGCCGTGAAACATACACTGCTGAACTTAGGCCTCCCAAAGAAAGGGGGAAAGCCTAGCTTTACAAGGGGAATACCCGCTCTGTTGCATTTGAGCTACATCACTTTAAATGGATACATCGCAATCTGTCGGTTCTGTTACCTCAGCCACCTGTTAGAGGACGAGGTACTATTCTACTCTGCCTGTACTATACGGCCAGGTCACGTTATAATATTATTGCACGGTCCCAGAATAGCAATAAACTAACCACTCTAGTATAGTTATGAGTTTGTCTCATATTTTACACCATATTGCACAACTATAAAGAAAGTAAAGAAACAGCAATGCGATCGCTATGGAATGGAGGTAAGAATAACCAGGAGTGATTATAGACTTATGTGTGTATAACAACTATTCTATCAATGTAATTCTTCTATCACCGATGACTTATAATAAAATGTGGTCTCTTATTTATAACCCTTATCAGCAAAATGTTATATAAAGATAGATAGATAATAAGATCCGTGAAAGTTTCAAAGTTACTGACATAGCTCAACAGATTAGCAAGTTGGAATGCTAGTACTTAGTACGCAGAACCGACGGTCAATAGAGCCATATGATATTGGAACTAATTCGACGCACCAACAAGCCCACGCTTGATGGTGCGTCTGAATCGGTGAATGTTCTTTGCCACCAAAGAACATTCAGAAGGTGGAGAAACTATCTCACTAAAACTGCAGGATCGAGCTAATTGGAAGCCACATACAACCGGTCCCTTTGAAAATCACTTGATTTGAACGACCGGCTGTGGACGGCCTACAGTTGCTATAATGATGTAACATTGTAGACGACTTAAACTAAGTCCAGGTCAAAATAATATTCACAAGATAACACTTACCGACTACTTCCATAGTGTTCGAGACGATGGAAGTTGCGAAAGAAGGAGCGTCAGCAGTGACTTCGCAGCTGAAGTTCCCGGAGAGGCCAAAGCTGACCTTCGTCAATACCACCTGGCTCTGGTTCGATCTTGCCAGCTGCAAGAAAAACAGTTTATAAATACCATCGATATTTTATTTGATTGGTATGACTAAGATACGTAAAACTAGTGTTTGGTTGTTAATCATGTAAAGTTTTATTTTTAAGTTGTCTAGTCTTGCATTTATTTACATATTTAATTTTATCATATTGATCTCGTTACTGTAGTAGTTTTAATTTTATTATTTTGGTTTTCAATCTATGCATAGATTCCGATGTACTATACGTTCAAAAATTTAATAAGTCCCAAATTTATTTATTTTCTAAATTAATAAGGTAAGCAGAAATTTGTAAATTTAATTAAGTTTTTATACATGCTGGTTTATCTATATACATAGTACTTTCAAAGGTAAATACAATATACTATAATTATAACCACTAGCGGACCCAACTGACGTTATCCTGATAAATAACCTAGATACCGGCTGCAGCGCCATCTGTCAGGCTGATTTGTAAATCTAAATCATCCGGCCCACCACTTGAATGCAATCACCAAAATTGATTCTAGTCTAGCAGTTTAGGAGGGTTTGGTAGTCACGTATAGTAGAATTTTACCTATATAAAGATAATAACACTTTTTTATCTTTTATATCATTGTAGAAATAATTTTCATAACAAATTTCTACAGACAAATTGCAGATTACTCAGAAGGTTGTATCTGTATAACAGTAACAAGGAAAAATAAAAAATACACAACTCCCCACACCGAAATCACATCACATTTTATGAACTTAATACAAAGTTTCACAAATTCACCCTTCTGGAGTGAAAGGGACAAAATGGCCCATAAGGTTATTATCGCGGAGTAAGAAGCTCGCGATAAAGGGTTAAATTTATGAACAGCTGCTCCAGAAATGACGTGGAATGATGAGCTTGTTCTTTGGGAAAAATGTTGGCACATTGGACAGTTGGAACAGTTGGAACACAACCTGCGTTTGGGTCTGAGCAGTTTACCTCTGGGTAGAGACAAACAAAAGTCAATGACCCGCGTACAATAATAATAATAATAATATTTATTGTTCTCCACACTGAAGAACTAATTTACAATAACTTATATATATTGAAGTAATTAAGCCAAGCTTCAAGTATCGGCAGAGTAGAATATTTCTCCCCCTTTACTAGGTGTCGTAAGAGGTGACTTAGGTACTAGAACCGACAGATGGTGGTATCCAGCCCAAGCAGTGCAACTCAAATGCACAGGGCGGGGATGAGTAGCACCTCCGTTGCGAGAGTTGCGGTCTGCGATTGTCCAGCGCGAAAATTATGGGCGAAATGAGATCAATGTTATTAAAAATTTTGATACAAAAAATGAAAGATAAATTACAGAGCGATTTAATCTAGCGGATTTTATATCTTCGCAAATAAAAAATGTCTATTTATTAAGTACATATATTTACATATGGCACACCACAAATAAAATAATTTTAATTTTTATCTCTCAGTGTTTGTCCAGCTTAACTGGCTGTGAAGTTTATTTTATAAATTAAAATCATATAAACACTATTATGTACGAATGTATGTTTAAATAACCTAACTTTCACATTTTATGGAAGAGAAATTTCAGACTCGTACCATTATTTGTGTGGATACAAAACTTGTAGTTTTTATTTCGTGCTCTTATCAGGAATGAAATGATCTAAAAAAGAAGGACAAAGCACACATTACCGATGCCTGATGGTGCCTTCTAATTCTTGAATAGAGACCATGTAACGGCAAGCGTGCACTCTGACATTCCACTCATAAGGTGGATAGATAACCTGACTTGACCGCAGGGTTGCGCTGGATAAAGGCCGCATACAACCGTTCTTATATATTCTATACTTCTGAAAGAACGGAAGTTCTTCTTTCGATTTTGAAGAAATAATAATAATAAATTCATTGACTTAATAAATCCATAAGCCTCCTCAAGAAATGAGAAACTAAGTTCATGATTGCCGCGCTGGGTAAGCGTGTTAGCAATCGCAGACCGCAGATTTCGCGACCGGGCTGCTGCTGCCCATCTCCACCCTATGCATTCGAGCCACACTGTCTCGGTTGGATATACTGCTATTGGTCGGTTATGGCACCTTAGTCACCTCTTACGACACCTGATTCAGAGAGAAGTACTATTTTACTTTGCCGACACCTCACGGCATATATATACACACATATATACATATTTTTTTTTTTTTTTTTTTTTTTATATATATATATATAATATTATACTATTATATTACTGCCATTTGCGCGATAAGGCCTGTCAAAATCTTAATGTAATAAGCCAATACATGCCTAACTCAAGGTGCAAATACACTTCAGTTATGAAAAATTACTACCAAAATGTTTAATTCCAAGGAAAAAGCGAACCATAAGGATAATATCACTGCGGTATCAACACCGTAGAAAGGTTTAAATTTATGAACACGCGGCTCGCGGTTGACGCGGAATAATAGTGCTGTTGTAAGAAAAAGAAACGAGCGTGAAATGTGCTGGGTTTCTTTGTAACCGAGGAATATGGAGTGTGCTCTCCGTTTTAGTGTATATTACGTGTCGACCTGTAAGGTACAGTAGAAGTGGGAGAACTCTAAGTTCCAAGACTGAAATTTGCTGGAATTCTTTTAGGGAATTCTTGTTTGCAGCTTTCTGGCTGTCGGTAATTTTAGGTTAAGGGTATTTGTAAGGGGATATTCTATACCAGCTTTCCGTCCGCGACTGTGTCTGCTATGTTTAACTTAATACTGTGGTATAAATATCCTTGAGGATCTCTGGTAAGAATGTGCACAAAATCGGCACAAAACCGATTCCATAAAGTTACAATAGATAAGTGCATATTTCAGGTAGTCGTAGAGAATAGCTGTATTTCAGGAAGTTAAAAGATGTTACGCGGGATATTTATTACAAGCACAGCATAGTGCATCCACTTACAAAGTAGACAGACGCAGGATCACGCTGGACGCAGGCTATATACAACTGGTCCTATTGAAGAATACTCGCCGAGGCATATGTCCAGCAGTGGACGTCCTACGGCTGATATAGTGATGATAATGATAATATACGAACGCAGCCCAGTACAGAGCCACAGACAGTATATTCTGCACGGTTTACGAAAACAAGAAAATGTGTGAAAAAACTGAGATTGGCTACAGAAAATTTTGTGTAAAAAAAGCAATTCTGGTTAATAGTTGTGTATTACAGAAAAACAAAGCTGTAGCAAAGAAACAGTGATCCTAACTTGAGTACCAAGTATCGTGGATTTGATTTTTAACCAGGATAAATATTTATATAATGAATATTTATATTTGTTTTGTGTCTGGATGTTAAATATCTGATTATATGATATGTGTAATATCTAAGTATTATATTTGTAATTTCTCTGTTGTTTGATGTCCGTAACACAAGTGCTTTGAGTGACTAATCTCGGAGGCATGTCAATGTCGGTGGTCCTGTAATTATAATTATTATTTGTTGGGTGCAATTATATAATAGGATTTTTTTTTTTTTTTTTTCGGACGAACCTAGTGCTGGACTACTCCGACGTCAATTCTTCCAAATTTTTTTTGGAATAATAGGTTACTGAGCAAATCGCTTATAGAATGATACGGTGCAAAAGATATCATCAAAGGTTGATAGTAGAATATTAGAATAGCTTTGAATTGATAATAAACAGTCATAGAACGTCAACTGCAATGGCGTCGCCAGAAGATTTCAAACAGGATCAGTAGTATGCGGGCTGCATCCAGCATAATCTTACTCTCTGAGGTCACGAATGAGCAGCACCTTGTGATTCAATAAGTCTAAAGCGGCTAATGGGTCAATCATTGGTCTATTACTCTTGCTGTCTTTGAATTTGAATTCCATTTTCGATTCGTATCAAATAAATGGAATCATTTGCTGGCCCCATTAAACCTCTTTAGTTAATTTTGGATTATGATCTTGGCATTCACCATTTTTCAAATATAACAGATGGCGTACGTTTCTCGTTTAAATAATTTATTGTTTTCAACTCGAATTCAGTTTTGGAACACATTTGTTTTTATGACATCGTTAATATGTTCTTTTTTATGATGTTGGCCTAGCGTAAAATTAGTGTTTATTTTCTCAAAGTCATATATATACAAGCGGGTCACTTTGTTATAGATATTAACATTCTAAGAATGGATGTATACGCTTTAAAAGATAGAATAAAGAATATTGTGATAAGATATTTATGTGATGTGAAAATGATATAGAGATAATAATGAAAAAAGAAATGTCAAGATGGATATGTAAAAAGGTTAGATGAAAGTAGAATTAATGCAAAAATATATAAAGTGAAATGAAATTGAATTTTTAGCTTAGGACAACCAAGTAATATACCTTAAGTGGGTAAAAGAATTATTATAAAAGAGCCAGTTCAGTTGAACCGAAAATAAAGCGCGTATAAAAGGACTAATGCAAGTAAAAGAGAGGTATGCCAAGATCGTAGCAAGTGGAGATCCACAGTTTTTGTTTATTCCAATGGTCAGATTCAGACGTGATATAATGATAAATGTATAGATCAAATGGATTGACAATATAGTGAAAATATCAATGAGTTATTTGTGGTGTGTAGCTAAATAAAACTTGAAATAATGCACAAAGATGTTATCATCGTTGCAGCCATGGCGGGCCAAATGAGAAATTTGGTCTAAAATTACCGACTTGGGTGGCCGTAGTCGCAATCGCAAAACGTATCTTTCAGGTGGGAATACTAGTTCCCAGGCCGGCGTTTTCGCATTCGCAGTTTCGGGTCAATCGCTTCTACGACGGTTGGTTTAATTAGTATTATATTATTTTTCCAGTAATTGATCTATCTAATTTCGATAATCTCTAGTATTTTATAAATGAATGTTTGTCACACCATCATAGTTTACCATTATACTAATTTTAATAAGATTAGACATTTATATTGCTTGATCTTAAAGAAAAGCAAATAGAGTACCATTTATTCAGGAAAATTTTCCATGGTATGCTGCGTATAGTGAAGTCCTAAGTCATAGACGAAGTTATTGGCAAAATATTAGTTATTTAAAAAAAACTTAACGAGTCATAATAACATAATTGCCAAGAGACAAAATTCATTGTTAATAACACAAGGGAATTTAGATTATGTCACATAAATTACAATAATTATTTAATCTGTTATTTTATAATAAAAATAATAGTTGTGCCTGTGAAATTATTAGTATTAGTTTGAGGTAAAATAGTATTTACTTAGTTCTTTTACTTTCATGGGGCTTTCCCCAATAATTGGTTTATCAAATATCAACAATCTTTAAGCATTATATAGTCAATAAATGTAATCAATAAGCGGGCCCTTCATATAAGTAGGTCTATATAGTTCTTACTATCTTAATAGTTTATAACTATCAACCCCTTAGGTCAATCGTTTATACGTTTCTAATTTTAACATAGCATTAAACGATTAGTCAGAACCTACAATACCTGGCAATACAAAAAATGTGACATTGTAATATTTTCAATAAAACACAACTAACTGTTAAAATAAGAAATGGAAGATACTAAAAACAGTATCTGAATGTTTTGCGTAATTACGTAATAATCTGAATATTTAATCCGGTTATAAATATGAGTTATTTTATTGAGCTCTTTTAAGCCACAAAATGTTTCACTGAACATACAAAAAAAACGCCTTTTATAGTCACTCATATTTCCGTATCCTTTATTATAAGATTTTACTCTATCAAAATACAGAAATAAATGTAAACGACGATCAGCCTTTAAATTACGTGATGCACCTCAATGGGCTCCCTATCGCTTTAACTTGATTTTTTTAATTTTACAAATCTTTTTATATTTTAAATAATCACATGATATCAAAGTCAGTCCATCAAAGATTAAATACGACTATAGCCTTTGTATTAATATAGAAAAAAATGTATCAATTCATCAATTAAAAATGTATCCATGCGTTTTTCTGAAAATATTGTGGCATACACAGCTTATCATAAGTAGTTCTATGCAAAGCTCGATCAATCAACCGCAGTTGATGGTCCATTGAAGAGATGACGGATGGTCTCCCGCATTATATCTTTAGTCCTACGTGCAAGAGCTTGCCATTCATAGAATTTTTACCAATAAATAAACCACAACATGTGCAATTCATATTTTTTAATCATTTTCGTGGCTCGTTTGGAAAATAGATTTAGTATCAATAGAATGATTTCAACTCGAACAAGACATACAATTGTTAAATCGTTTTAAGTGTAGTTATATTTAACTAAATACAAGTACTATGTAAGTAACTATTTGGTACTGGTTTAGTAAAATACAGGCGTCGTAAGAGGTGACTTAAAGATTATAGCATCAATTCTCGTCGGGGTCTTTGGCGGTATATCCATTCGTAACAGTGTAGCTCAAATGCAGCATCCCCGTCGCAAAGATAAGCAAATACCCTCTACCTTGGCATATATCATCATCATAATGTGATTATGATGATGAAATATAATAAAATGGCTAAAAATAATTAAGAAAAATAAAAAGCGCCCAATGTCGCAGGTGGCAGTGATCCTAACTCGTGAGCCAAGAGTCTTTAATTCGATATCTAGCAAGAACAAACATTAATATGATGAATATTTGTGTTTGTTCTATGTATGGGTGTATAATTTGTGATTCCACTGTTGTCTGACATCCGCAACACAATTGCGTTAAGCGACATATTTCGGAGTCTGATAAATATATGAGATTTTGAGTGAATTATTATATTTTTCTATAAGGGCCACCACATACTGTGAAGCCGAGAAGTGCCGCTAGTATTTTCATAAGTGAAAGCCACTGAAAGATCAGCAGACCATTTTTAATTGCCAACACATTACAAGAAATCCACAATCCTGGTTTATTGGCCAATGTATATATTAAAAAGATAAACTGACAGACTGACATATCAACGCAAGGACTAAACTATGAAGGTTATGATATAAAAATCTTTAAGAAAGGATTTTTGAAATTTGTTACCCTAAGTTGGGCGTACAATATTAAATTATGTAAAAAAATATGGCAATATATAAATAACTAGTATGAAGCTTTGCCGTTTTTGAAGTATTTCAAATGAGTATTATTTTTGTAACCAATATTTTACAATTATTTGATGTAATCACAATGATTTTTCATTGAAAATTATCTCTTAAGGAGATAAAAGAAGGGCGCCAAGTTAGAAAGTTATCTGTTTGCTAAAGTAATTTCAAACAAATCTTACTTTTGGGTTTGAAGTTCATAATAATAATTATTGCCGATATTCCTTTTTAAAAATTTATATAATTGGGTATTTCATTGAACGGTAGCTATTGTTATAAAAAGGAAACTGACTACTGTTATTGTATGTATTATGATCACGAGGACCAGAACTACGCGGGAAAAACCGTTACGCTTTGCTAGTTCACTATATAAATCTAAATCATAAAATTCATGGTCTCCAAGCTCAACAGGTAAAATAATCTAACAAATGTTTCAAGCAATTTGGGTGCAGAATTACGAGCCATTTTCGTCACAAATTTTTCTGGATATATTTTCCGCAGTACGTTTTCTACGTCATTTCTAATAAATTGTTGCAAAATCAGGGTACGTGGCTGCATGCCAGGTGAAGCGATGCGAGAGCAGCTCCGATGAGTTTGTTGTTTTTATTTGGCAGCCTTCTTACAAATAAGATGATCTAACAAGTTATCATTGTTTTCTTAGTATGAGAATAAAATTACGAGAAACTGTTTATACAGAAATATCAAGCAAATCGTTTTCACACTCAAAGTCAAAGATATATTTATTTAAATGGACCCTTTGTATGTACTTTTAAATCGTTTTAAAAAACAAACACGATTACTCAAATGACCGATGACCCTGGTGACCTTAAAGTGTACAAATAGGACATTAAGTAGCCGACATTAAAACTACTCTGTTGACACCAGACGGACTCTAAAACTAAGTTTACTTTATATATTATTAATATTATTTGTTCTTTTGGTTTTATATCTTCTTTAAAAAATATATATTGACGACGAAAGAGTGTTTAAAGGTAAAAATTTTCCTTTAAAACCTTTTATATTTTTTTTTAAACTTAAATTAAATTAGGATAATAAAATTGTAAGCGAGTTTGTTGTCAAGTGTGTGTCAAAATTATTCATACAACAAGAAAAGTATTATTTACGATTAAATTTAGTTAAAAAGTGGAAGATTAATGTCGTATGCATGTCCGTCGTAATATATTTTTATAATAGCTTTCATACTTTAATTGATTGTTGCCCTAAGAGCCTCCATTTTCAATACAACTTCTTAGTAAGTTTTAGTACTTCTAAGAACTTTGGCCACCTAATATCAGAGTCCAACGGCGCGGCCTGCCTTTTATAAATGATACAGTCGTACATACAGATATCATCTAGATATAAAATAATGCAAATTGTAAAGCTTCCTACTGGATGTTTCTCCTTATATGCATACATGACGGCCGCATTCGCTCGTGACAGCCAACAGAGACAAATCATCCGAAATACACAGTGTGAGCATTTGTCGCGAGCCGAATTCATGGGACCCGTCAAAGTATGGGCATCCATCTTTAGTTTGAAGTGAGCAATGGCTTTGTGGTTATGAATTTAAAGCATAAATTCGAGCGCACCCGAGAATACAAGTTTGCACGTATACATATACATAACACAAGTGCTTTAAGCGACTTATCTCGGAATCAGGACAATTTATGTAATGTTGTGTGATTTTTTTTAATTATTAGATAATGAGTGAACTTTTTGTACACAAGATATAGTAATATATGCAAACAACAACAATAATTATACAGTACAAGCTATTTGTTATTAGCAGAAGAGCTATTTCTTCCAGGCAACCTTTGGATGAAAAAGAGCGAGTAAAATGAATTACCGAATTAATATTATAATTACCAAGGGGTATATATACCTTAAATGTTATAGTTTAAATATATATAAATAAACAAACTTTATGTACAGATAAAGAATGATTTGAAAATGAAAATGCTCCTTCAAAAACCATTTAAAACTACATTACAAAAGGGGAATTTTGCTCGTATTACCCGCTGGGCAGGTGTGGTGGCAATTGCAGAGCATTTGCAACGAGATTGCTATTGGCTATCTCTGCCCTGGCGCTACTATTTTATGGGGGCATAATATCATGTCCTCGTTTCTCAGTCACCTATAATATACAATTCATAATATAACGGACGTACTAAAAATTATATTATTTTTTGTTTAATGGAATAACGATGTTCAAATAATAAATAATAAATAAAACGTTCAAGTTTAAACAAAGGCGAACAATTATTGTCATATCAGCGATAGGACGTCCACTATCTGACAAATAGCTATCCAGAAGGCCCACAAAAAGGATCGATCTTGTTCCTGACCAATCCAAAATCAAATTAACCATAAAAATATTACAAATCACAAAATATTTTGTTCCAAATCATTTTGTGATTTTGCATAGCATTCAAGCGCTCACACTTCATAATAAAACTACTTTTTAACGTCTTCAAAGTCGTTAAAAAGTAGTTTTATTAACCTTCAATTAAGACGTTCTTTGTGCGCAATGTAATCGGAAACCCAATAAATAATGTTATATTAATTTATTTAAAAATGAAATGTATTTCTCATCATGAATAACGTTATATTTTTTTAACGATTACAATTTGATACCGTTGTCAACAAACAAAATTTTATATATTATTTCTGGGAAACTGGTGCCTACGAAGGTTCGTAGGCTTGTATTAAAGGTTATCACTAGGTTCCCCCATGTTCCAAATACCTCTACTTTTTCTATTGTAATATAACTCCGTTTTAAAGTAGAGTAAGTTTTAAAAGATGTTATATAATAAGTTCCTTTTAAGTAGAGAAATATTTAATTTAGGTATGACTTACTTTTATGTCATATTCACTATTTTTATTGGCTGGTTCCGAAAAATAAATAAATAATAAGCTACAAGCGATTTTTAGATACTTTATCGCCTAAGAACCACCAAAACATTTTCATTCTCAAGTATTCATCAAAATGGTTTTACTGGTTAAACCTAAATATGCATACTTCAGATAGGATATTAGGATGTTGTTTCGACAAAGATTTAATAATATATTTACTTTGTATCATACATAAATATAGATATTGTTTTTGTAGTCTTCAAAGTCGGCGACACGCTAGTGACATCTTTTTGATGACACGAGCATATATAGGCTGCAGTCACGATTTCTATCAAGCGGACCCTATGTTGATTTGGTGACTTTATAATATAGTTATATATATATATATATATATATATATATATATATATATTTATATATATATAAACAAAAGCAACCTATGCTTAGTCCAAACATTAAACTTAAAGTTATATATTCCTTCTAGGAATATTCACATACAATTGAACACACATTATGGCTTGATAAAGGGAATTCTCTGAACTCCCAAAGCAACAAAAGCCTTCGAGTTAGCTTTTGTTGGCTAAACACATTGAAACTAATGTTTTTCATATTTGTGTAAGTATAATTTCAATAAATAGAAACTTTTTATTTATTTTTACTATGTCTATAATGTGTTTTTAATTAACGAGTGAAAGGAGGTTAAGAAATTTCCACTGCGACGGTGTGTATTCGGTTAGATACCACGGCCATCTTGCGTATTTTATTAAAGCGTCTCTTCACCCTATGGGGGCACTTCTATTCAACACTAGCCGATGCGTGTTCTAAATTCAAAATTGTGCGCCTATCGAACATTAGCAAAAAGGTGAATAAAGAATATATGTTGACCAAATTAGAGACGTCTTTATCCAAAGACGTTTCATTTTGATGCAACACACTGTCATATAACAGCAAAACAATTGATTAAGTCTGGAATGAACCACATTGGAAACAATAGTCATATAAATTCCAAGAAAACTCGTTGTATGTATACATGTATGTTAATTTAGGGACTTCCTAAACAATTAAGTTCCTGTTATGCTATCTAAGTTTAAGTTATTTTATTTTTCATTTGCTTAACAAAGACAGTGACCGCAACATAAGTGTATTTGTTTTTAAATCATCCTTAACGAATACGAACATATACAATCCAGAACATTACCGAATTCAGATTAAGTACCGTGGGGTACCAGCAGAGCTGAATACTACCTCCTCCTTTTCCTGTATTAGTACAGGTCCACAAACATACAGTCCACGTTATAGTTAGTGTCACTGCAACCTATAGACGCATCACAAGGATATCTCTAGCGCGTTGCCAACCTTGTGACTTAAACATCTTATGTCCCATTACCCAGTATTTTAACTGCCTCTCTCACTCTTCAAACTGATACACAGTAATACCAACTTTTCTATTTGGTGGTAGAAATAGGTGAGAGTGAGATACCAATGCAGATGAGTTTTGTATGGGGTCTACCTATGTGATCCTGCACCAGGTGTAATGGCGATATAATCACCTGGAATTGCGTAGCTCAAGTGAAACGGCCATGATGGGCAGCAGAGTTCCGGCAAAGATACGCTCTGTGATTGACACCATGTCTGCCTTGCAGAAATTATTAGCAGTATTCCTCCTTTTTGGGGAGGCCTGTTTCCAACAATGGAAGTTCTATGCTCTATTGATTATCATGATACAAGAATACATAATCATCATACTCACATCAACATTAATTCCAGCGAATGGAAATATCTTCGTGGCAGGAGTTTCAGTGGGTGAGTATCTGTAGAATTCGTGGCGGCCTCTGTACCACTTGACGCTGTATAGGGGCACGTCTGTTAACTCGTATAGACACGCCAGCACCGCGTCCGACCCTCTTTGGACGACTGGTGGTGATATTCGTAGCTCTATAGCACGAATCCCGCCTGCGCCTGGAATAACGTGACAATGTCAAACACCGATAATACAATGTATGATAGAAAGCAATTTCTTTTTATTTTTTACATTTATATTATTCTCTGTGATTTACGCTTTTACTACATATGAGTAGTAAAGACGTAAATGCTTAAAATAAAAATATTGTTGAATACTTTTAAAAAACGGTTTAGATATCTTTTTACATTTGTTTCCGTTACTTGTATATGTTACACATATATACAACTGAAACTAATATAAAGCGTGTAAAATGGCAGTCTATCCACTCAAATTACCACCTACCCGGAATCCGTTCGTAGATTTGACCAAAAACAGTAACCACAACAAAAAAAATTAAAAAAATATATGTATATTAAACGAATACGTAAGTGAAGTAATTATAAACCAACAATGAGCAGGGTTTGAGCCCTGATCTGGCATCGGTGTTTGTCTTAAGAACGGTTGCAGCAATGCAACCGAAAAGCCAAACAGAAAATGTAAATAGTTTATCAAAATGCGTTTTACGTTATGAACATTGATGAATTAATCCGAGTGTATTTTTCTGACATGTGTTTAAAGTACTTAATAATATTTTTTTTTTTATTATCATTCTATATGTATTTGTCATCATTCATCATAATAAAATACTTTTATTTATCTATCTATATTTATATTATTTTGCATTATTGTTTTACGTTCATCAAAGCCTAAATAAGTTCGGCTAAAAGGTAACACGACATTGATTAACTGTTAGCCGGTGCGAAGTTCACCGAGTCAGCTAGGTTTTTAATTTCAGTGTTTTCATAAATTAACTTTGATTCGACATCTAGGATGTAATATGTGTTATTCGATTTCACAGAGCTGTCTTTTATTCATTATGATCATCAAACTAGCTATTGGAAGTCCACTGCGGGACTTTTATTACGTGACTTTATATTATAGACTGTATACTGCAAGGGACAATACAATGGAAAGCTTTAGAGAAGGCCTTTGTCGAAGAGAACAAGCTAGAAAAGAAAAACCGATAGCTAATAGTAATTAATTATGAAAAAAGTTAACTGTAAATTTATTGTTAAAATAAAGTATGTAGTTTATATCAATAAAAGCTATTCTTTTATATATATATTAGATATTATTTTATATATATTTTAGAAAGGAAGAGTTAATTCGTGAAATCTTCGTTTGTATATACTATTTTCAGTATAAAAGAGCGAGCACAGTAACCCTAACAGAAAAGAAGCGTCCTTTGAAATAAGGATTAATTGTAAAACGTGGACCCGAGAGTACATTTTTTTTATATTTTACCCCACTGTTGCTTTGTTTCAGGAAGATAAAGGCTTTTCTTTTTTTTAAAGAGACTTATCTGGAGCGTGTTTGGCCTTGAGGACACCGATATACTAAAGGATACAAGTAAAACTTATGACGCTGTGTTCTTGTTTTCTGAAACTGTAACTATATGCATCTTATACGAACAGCGCTTTATGGTTTCATTTACGTAACTCATCTTCTCGTCATAATAAAAGGAATTAATATATTAGCTATGTCACTTATTAATAATATAACTTTCTATTCATGATAAACTTTTTTAAATGAGTTCAGTAATTTCTTTGTTTATTTGTTACAAATGTATAAAAGTATTATTCATTAATAATTGTAAAATATTACCAATGCCTAGGTTGACCTAAATGCCAGTTGGCATTATCTCACAGTCAACAAGAAACAGAAAAAAAATATAGTTATATATACATACAAAATACATAAACGTTACATATATTTTTGCATAAATAAACGCAATAAATACATATGATATAAATATATATATATATATATATATATATATATAATAACGTACATCAGAAATAGGGTTATAAAGTTAGAGAAGCAGCATCAGTAAATAAAGCACAGAGAAAGCGTTTCAGGTATTTACTATTTTTTTGTAGCAGTCTCTTATTTTTTCCTAAATATAACACAGCCAATTTTGATCGCTAAATAGTAACTCTCTAATAGTTATAGAATTTTTAAATTTAGTCTCGTGGTTTTTCAGTTACACCGTAACAAACAAAAAAACAACAAAATTTCCCCTTTTATAACATTAGTATGAATTTATCACGAATAGCACATCAACAACCCTGCTACGACTTAAGGATACAATTTTAACATTATCCTGTGACAGAGCCTCTTTCGAAATTCAAATCAGACCTAGACAAAATTGCGTGGCAGCAAAATCAGACTTTGTTACAAATATGCCTTGGTTAAACAAAAAATTGTAATACTTAATAGCCATGATGGCGTCTTTGATACCATCAATTCCGTCCAAATTTGATACCGTCCCTATTTTGCACCACGAGTCGCGGGATTGATCCCTACCCAATTCCAACATTTATACGGCTTCAGTATGTATTTAAGCGTGCAACTTACTAATTTGATGTCGGGTTTGACCTACTTTAGACAGACAGATTTAATTGTAACTTTGTACACATATACAATCGGTGCCAATACAATATTTCAATAAAATTATCTCATTATTCTGATCAGGAGATCCTCAGGATGAAAAAAAAAACCTCTATGAAAGAGCAAGTGAAATCACGCAACCTGCGCATGCGTACCATCTATTATTTAACAATAAATCAAACTAAATGTGGACTATTAAAAAAATCAAAAAAATACACTTTTGAATACATCAAACTTAAAGTTAAAAATATTTTCTATAATAAAGTGAGAATAATGATGAACAAAAAATACTAGAAGTAAGTCAAATATTATATTTTATTAGTCCTCTACTGTCTGATATTTATTACGCAAGTGCCTCAAGCAACATATCTTGGAGTCGTGTATGAAATGTTATGTGTCTATATTATTATTGATAATAATTGAGACTAAAATTATGCCATACACGTGTTTAGTATTAATCAATTCAGGATTACTTACTATCTGATATGATATAGATGTTAATACATTTATATAACATCAGATAGTAACTATCTGATAGTTCATACAATAAAAAAAGGAAGTCACTGATTTTTTTTATAGTAAAACAATCTTTTGTCTCAGTTCGAAAAGCGCGGAGTCTACAACTGTGCCTGATAAATAGAGGCGCGTCCCCTTTTGTGTGAACCGAAAATAGAGTAAACAAAATAAAACCTCAGCTTTGTACGCGTTTTTCCTTTAAAGGAAATATAGGAACGAGTTTCAATGTAACTAGCCACTGATGGTATTGCTTGCCTCCGAGATAATTTCTTGATTACATTGATATAGCCCGATATAAATCTCGAAGAAATCATCATCAAAAAGTCCACTTTTGGACATAGGTGTTTCCAAAAAAGCGCAGCGCAGAAATTTTGACGCATGATTTCTGCGCTGGGCAAACGTGTTGGCAATTGCAGAGGCTAGCTTTTGCAACGGGGGTGCTGTTTGCGAAAGGTGTGCTGCTGTTTATCTCCGCTCTTTGCATTTTTGCTACACTGTTGCGAATAGATATTCTACCCTCTGTCGGTTTTGGTGCGTTAGTTGCCTCCTTAGACAAGGGAATTGCCTCTGGTACAAGGGGATGTACTATTCTATTCTTGCGGTAGGGTAAATATAAAGCCTTGCCACAGAAAGTAAGGATACTGTATGCACAGCATAAGGATGCTGCTGCCCATCCTCACCCTGTAGTATTTAAGCTGCGCTACTTCGCATGGATATACCGCCATCTTTCAGTTTCGATACCTTTTTTGCTACAATACCTATTATATTCTGTCAGTACTTCATGGCTTTAATATTTTCTTACTTTTATACATTTAAAGGAAAGGTAAGGTATGGTAAATTCGCACCTGTCATACATTGACATGATTCCGTGGTAAGTCGCTTAAAGAACTTATGTTATGGACGTCAGTTAATAGAGGAATTGCAAATAAAATACTTAAATTCATATATTTTTGTGTCTGGATCACATAATAAACACACATATTATTATGTAAATATTGTCCTGGGTGGGGGTCTAACTCACCATTGGTACATAAGATTCGTCAATAAAAAAATTTAATAGTTATAATAAAAATTTTCTAGAATGCTTATGTATTTAGTAGAAAGCAGTTATTTTAATATTACATATAGACTCTCTAATTAATTGATATGATTAAAATTGGTAAGACCATCTCTTCAGTATTGTAGGTAATTAATAAAAGCTGATTCAATACAACCAATTATTGTTTATTATACCTTAATATTGCATTCCATGATAATAATCTCAAGATATGAAATAGCTTATATTTCCTTTAAATAGTTCAATCTAATAGCACATCCAATATGATCTGACTCGGTTCGTTGATTGAAATTGTAGTTATTTAAACTGTTTTGAATTCAAACATGGGTGTAATATTCTCAGAAGTTTATTTAAGTTAGTCCACTAAATATATACGAGTATATACAGGTATAGAATGGATTCTTACTGTATAAATTCGTTTATATTTATTAGACTAATAACAGATTATTCACTGCAATAATCAAAATTGAGTCTAGTAAAATATTGTGGTTATAGATTATACCATTGAAAGCAAAACAAACCAACAGTTTGACTAATAAAAATAAAGACTCTAAATGCAGTCCTTTTCAAATTAGCACGTATGTCCCGTGTCGATGCAAAATCAATGTTTATGATTCCAAAATATAGGTAACCATAAATGTGACTTTGTGTCTAAAACAGAATAACGTTTTCCTTTATTTTAAATCACTTCTCTATTTGTTTCTCACCCTATAATACCAAATTTATACACCTCCATTTGGAAAATATAGCAGTCTGTAATAAGCATCTCCGCTGTCTGTCTCTTATACCGTCATGACTAAGCCCCAGAATATTTATAAAGATAGATTGGTGCTTAGAAAAAAAAAATATACAAAAAAAAAATAATACTCGAAGCACTCATCATTCGAAGACGAAGTGCGGGCATCAACTAATCTAACATAAACCAATTTAAATCCAATGCAAGTTTCGATCCATGGAATCCCTTTTGGAACACTTTAGTAATAACGTGGCTGAACAAACCAAAGGATTGTTGTTTCACAGCCACCAATGCAACGGCGCATTTTAAATACCTAGTTCACTTGGGTTTGTTTCTTGCGGTTGCACTGCGCGCAAGGCATCATCTCATTTAATCTGAATTTTGTAGCACTAAAGGATTGACAAGCTTATTATTTAAATTAAGAAACATATTCTATCTAACATTTAACTGTTAAGACTAAAATTTGTATAGCAGAAGAAATGAGAAAGTTGAATCGTCGTGAGGGATCTGAAATAGCAATCGCACCGCGTAGCTCTGTGATAGGGAAGCTGCTACCAATCATATCCCTGTTTCATTAGAGATGAAGTTGTTTCAGGCCATCTGTTGGTTCTGTTAGTGGAATTTTTTGCGAACATTAGATACGATATTTTAGAGGATTCTAAAAAAATGCTAACTTAATGTAAAGACTTCTAATCTAAATAATTAAGGAGTCTGATCCGTTGACTCTCAAGGGAAAAAAATGAGTGAATATGATGAAAGTCAGTCAGGATTGAAACAAACGAAAACAGGCTAAATCTTGTAGCAAAACGGTATGAAATTACATAATTGGAAATGGAAAAAATCTTTGTTAAAAACGAATTAAAGATTATTCCATGAGAAATTAGCGAGGTTATCGGAGACTTGATGCTTTTAATGCCTTTGCATTCCACATCTTTTTGTAGACAATCTTTTATGTACAGGTTATTTGTTTATGGAATGCACTTCTCTCATAAATAAGATGTCTGCATATATATATTATTGTTTCTTATTATATTTTTCTTACATAAGTACATTCTATACTACGTTACTATTTACTGACTATTTTGTACATCCAAAGGTTGATTGGAAGATTTAATTTGCATTGCTCTATGCGATAAGGCCGTTCATTTAACTGTATTTTTTTCACATCTTTTTAACTTGTGTACAATAATGATAGATGTGATATTATTAAAAAGAACAGCATCTATTTACTATCTAAGACAATTATTAAGAATAATTTTCTTCCCATGGGTAATCTCAAATTCAGAAGTCTAAGTCTATTTCATCATCAAGCCAATTAAATTCAAAACGTTCATTTTATTGCAATCATTAATCTTGATAAAGGCACCTTACACTCGGAAGGCACTCGGTGAAACTCTCGAATTCGACATAACGAAGAATTAGGGCTGACCCATCTTAAGGTGAATGGCGCCCTTTCCAGGAAAATATTATCTAATGAATTATATTTAGATAGAAACATAGGATAGGAGCCTCCGGTCAAGACCCGAGAGTTGGATGCTGAGTAATAATTGGAATATTTGTAGCATTAACCATTATATTAAAAAAAAGCAATATTTTCATTTATATTTGTACTTGGTACGTCGTACACTGGTCCTCTAATAATAATAATTACGCAATACGAGATGTTTTGATGAATTAAAATAAATATTATGGCATTACATTTTTTTAACATTTCAGATTTCAATTTCGGTGCTATCTTTCTTGCGAATAATATAATAATAATTAATTCCTACTACATCTCATACATTTACCTAAATCTAAGATAAACCGCTTAAAACAGCTATGTTACGAACATGAAACTCGAGCAATGACGGATATAATACTCGAATACATATATTTTACACCCAGTTACAGAAAAAACATAAATATCATTTTATAAATATGTGTCTTGGGATATAGATTGGAGATGGAATTTAAACTATTGCACGGAAATTCATTTTGAAACGATTACGTATGTTATAAAAGAAAAGGTTTTTAAAAATCAACCAATAAAGGGGGTAAAATAGAGGTGCAAAGTTAGTATTAGTTAGTTAGGTCATTCCGTACAAAGGATTTTCATTAAAAATCATGAAATATGAGTAAAATATTAAAAAATTTAAAGGTTTTATGAAAGCAGAGCATAAATGAGGTTTGTTTTCAAACTTAACGCGAGTGAATCCACAGGACGCTACTAGTAATAGATAAGTTAATAGATATTAGTCATTAGCTATTTTATTCTTACTATGGAAGTTAAGTAAAAGATGTATTCACGACAAAAATATGATTGCTAATAAGGATAGTAAAATTGAAATAATGTTTCAACATTTATAAATACAAATTACTAAGGGCTCTCGGACTAGTGATAGATAGGGCACAGGTGGCAATGTCTTCGCCTTAAGTTCAGGCATTTTGTTTTGTTTTCACCTGTTTTCTTTTGACAGAATTCCAAGAAAAGCAGCTTAATTGCAGCTTTGGAGTTTTGGAGAACTGGAATGATAAATGGATACTTTTGTAACAGTTTTCTCGGTAATTTATAAATAAATACAATTTGAATTTCAAAGCGTATTTCTTCGATTTATATTTCTAAGTGTATTTGTAAATTCAAATGTTTTTTTTAATAAATATACATACATTAAGGTTGATATACGAATAAATTAAATTGATTATTAGTTCTATTTGTATGGAATATTGGCATGCTTTGGCATGGTATCTAATCACTCAAAAACGAAGCAATGTACTCAATGGAGAAACTCATATCAAATCAATTTATTTACATATTAAGTATAATTTGCTAGGTGTAAACAGCTTTAAAATTTGTAGCATTGTTATTATTTTAATATAATTTTAACTGTTATTAATTTTAATGCATTATACAATTAATTAACTTATAGAGTTATATTAAACGAGGTCACCGAGATCTTTAGGCGTCATGACGAATGAAATGTATGTATTATTTATATATTAATTAATTTTTTATAAAAATAACAGATTGTTGTTTCTTATAACATTTCATAAACAATACACAAATTCAATTGATTTAAAAAATATTAATAATATACTCTTTATTGTACATAAAAATGACATAGAAAAATGAAAACTTACAATACAATGGCGGCCTTACAATCGCTCTGATAAGGCCGCCAATTATTATGATAGGTATATTCAAATAAAATGTGATGGGGCACTTCGATGTGTATATTAAACTCACTTTTTATCACTGTATATCCGCATATATTAATATCCACCAGTCATAGACTATATTTTATCATTATAACCAATTATATATAATGTGTCCCTAGTATCTACGTACCCATAAGAAGTCACCCAATAAACCTTTTTAATTTCTACCATCTATTGCGATTTTATAATTATATTAGAGTTGGCAATAAAAAGATTTGTTATATAAATTGTTCCGTGTAATAAAGAGATTAAGTAACTCCTACAATAGCTAAATTGTGTCTAATATTTACATAATTAAAAAAAAAACATGTATTTTTTCCTTGTTTTTCCAAGCACAACTGATTGGTGAAAGCGTTTTCGGAGCCGCCATTTTGTTTCAAACAGTTTTTGAGCTACAGTATTTGTTGCGTAGACAATAACGTTCAATTTTGATTGGACGTTCGAATTTTTTACCGTGCGAGGTTTAAATCCGTTCTTGAGTCTCTAACCTTTAAATTACTTTTTTTTATATATTATATGGGCCGCAAGATAAGCGTGGCCGCAACTCCAAACACTAGTGTCATCACAAAGATCACTTGCGTGTCGCAAATCTTGTGAACTAAAAATACGATGTCATAGTTACCCAGCAATTTTATTGCTTTTCACACCCTTTAAATCGGAGGTCTACCTCTAGTGTCCTTAACAAACATGAGATACAATGTTTTATTAATCGGTAAGTTTTGGTAATTAAGTTGAGAATTAGGTCTATGACATTTCTATGGGGTATACTGTGTTTGGTCATATGTCATGGTCACGTAACAAACACAATTTGTTTTCCGACCCTGTTGATCTGCACAAACCTAAACAATTAAATACAATAATAAAAGAAATATCCAATTTGGTCTAGCATTTTTGAAGTTATAGGCTTGCATACAGCAAACATTTAAACCGTTTTTATTTATATTTATATATATAATTCTACTATATGTGTGTGTTACTGAACTCCTTCTAAATGGGTGAACCGATTTAATGATTTATTTAGTATGCGTATGAGTGGCGCCCTGAATGGTTTAGATTCATTTGACTTAGGTCCTGCAGCCGGTATCTGTTGTTTATCTCTCTACTACTACTTCAGCTGTCCTACAAAGGCTGTATCCATTTAAATGAGTTATAATGAAATCATGCGGGGGTCTTAATGATTTAAATTCTTAGAACGGACTGGCAGGTGACTCTGCAATTAATATCAAGGTTATTTAACAGGGCAAAGTATGTCGATCCCATAGTTTACCTCTATCGTCTTTATCTATGTATACATTTACTGAATAGTTTATGGAATATATTGTTAAGTTTGTTGTATGTTTTACATACAAAATTGCAGTCATTGAAAGTCCACTGCTGGACATAGGTTTTTTTCAGAAAGGGGTAAATTTGGCCATAAATGCCGCGCAGGGCAAATTTGACGCACCGCCATCTGTCGTTTCTGGTAACTGATTCGCCTCTTATGAAACCTGGTACTGTTTTGTGTATACCTGGTACTACATATGTTTTACATATGTATTACCTGCATTTTATATGATTTAGTCATGAGGTACAGGCAGAATAGGATTGTACCAACTGCTCCATTAGGTGTCACTTACGACAGGTGACTAAGCTACCAGACCCAGAAGATGCGGAATATCCATTCGAATCAGTGTAACTCAGGTGTACAGGGAAAAATTCCTCCTTACCTCGGGGAAGCCTATGCCTAACTAGACTTCCAAATACTGTTATGATAAAAATAATATAATTTTACAGATGTCCACTGTTAGACAAAAGTCTCCCCAAGGCGTTTATAGAGTGTAGCTTTGCAACGGAAATGTTAAAGCCAATTTTCACTTCAAAACATTTCGTCTATGCTTTTCCAAATTGATATAATCTCATCTATAGGCTCCAGGACCTCCAGAACTACACCTGGAGCTATTCTGTTCGGCCATATATATGCTATACATATATGAAATCGAATAGAATCATCGTATTCAGTTTTTCCTTTTCCAAAAGCATCGGACAAATACCTGTCCCATATTCTATTAGGGACCGGGACGCCAAGCCCCATTAATAATTTATGTCTAATTGGATTTCTTTCGACTTCCATCCCAAACTTTCCTATAAGAAACATTGACCTAGTTCCGTTTCATAGTGGATGGTTATCTATTCCACTTAATGGCATGTCGCAATCAATTATTAAGATATCGTTTTTATTTTTGCGTTCAAACTCGTTTATAAGTTTAAGAAAGTTCGGATGATAATAATTTATCTAGTTTTATATAAAACTTCCTACTCGCTACTCCTTTGCATGGGTTCAAAATTGAAAAAAGATAACTATTGTTGGTTACATCACTGCTGCCTTTTTTGTAGCCCTTTTTACGGTGTATAAATAATCTGTAGTACATTACTATGATCTATCACGTGCATCAATATCAATGTTATCGCAAAAAGAGTCTTATTTACGTCTCAAATTGAAAGTTTTCGACTAATATGTGTTACCAGCGATGACTTATGGCAACTCAAAATAGCACAACGAGCTATGGATAGAGCAATGCTCAAAGTCTCGTTGTGTGAAAGAATGGGGAATGAAGAGATTCGTTTCAGAACTAAAGTTACCGATATTGGCCGGCGGATTAGTAGGTTGAAGTGGCAGAGGGCAAGATATTTGGAACGCAACACCGATGGCCGATGGAGTCAAAAGGTTCTTGAATGAAGACCAAGTACGGGCAAGCGCAGTGTATGGCGTCCACCCGCAAGACGGATAGACGATCTGACTGAAACCGCAGGATCGCGCTGGATACAGGCCGCATACAACTGTTTCTATTGAGAATAACTTAGCGAAGCTTTTGACCTCTTCATCTTATTGCTGATATTATATGATGAGGATGATTATACATATTAACTATATTCTTGAATCTCTCTACTTTACTCTATCCATCTAAATCCGTTAGATTAAAAAATCTAGGCATATATTCAGAGAGATAGACAGCAGAATGTGATTTTGTTTTATCTGATACTACAGCTGGTTTTTGTATCTATCTATTGTGCAAAATAAGACGCTCATTTTTAAATAAGAATTATTCGAAAAACGTCTTTAGGCCCCGTGATACCAAAAATAATCTAGATAGGTTGATAAAGAGAGCTACTTCATAATATGTTGATACTTGAAAAATATTATAATTATTCGAAGTAGTTTCTTTTTAGTTTCAATCAATAATTAAGTCATAAATAGCTGTTTGTTTTTAGGTTTTGTATAATTCAGTTCGTGGTACTTAGCTTAAATAATTGTGAATTAATAGTTATCTATATGTTAAAGCCAAACTAATATATCCCGATATTATATATACTATCCAACTATTATGTATAATGTGTAAATAATATATTAACATTACATTTATTTTTCAGAAAAACATTTGCTATTACTATACTATCTCTGCTGGTACCTCACAACAACATGTCAACACAATAAAAACGTTAAAATATACTATATAGGTTAAGCGCTTTCACTTTATTAATTTGTTTACTATCTTCAATATGTTCAATAAGGTGCGATCGCTGAACAAACTTATCAGTACATAAATTGGAACCAAAAGCTTAATGTGCCGTTCGAAGCACGCCATCATTTTCCTTATCAGACAATGAAGTATAATTTCTACCTGCTATATTCTGACAAAACAGGAAACATCCTCGCAGAGTAAATGCTCCCTACGGGTTCAAATGCACGACCTTTTGTTTGAGACTGAAACGTTCAATCCTAGACTAGTTACCTAACCAGACTGTTATCTAGATTAAATGTCATAATACCTTCAAGACGTACGGTTGGCAACGCTCTAGGAATATCCTTCTGATAATAAGAGCATCAATAAGCTGCGGTGATGCTTAGTATCACGCGGAGTATATTCACGTTTGACGAACTAGTCTAATTAAAAAAAAAAACAGGTCAGGTCATCGACTTTGAGCGTCTAGACTGCCAAAACTAAAAATTGCACATGCTAATAACTAGGCTTCGAATCTATATGACAAAACTGGTGATAATAAAGAATACCGTATTGCCTGAAACTTCATTTGCTACAGCATTTAAAATAAATAATTCTTGTTTCTCATGCGAAACTAAAATTTGCAAAAATTACCAATCCATCTGCCTTGCACCTTTGATAGAGAAATAATAACTTTTATTCTCAAGCAGTATCATTCGCTCCAGACTATAGTTTAAATCGTGTCTGAATGCATGCATTTTTTTTATGATTCACAACACTACATGCTCTCATGACATGGTAATAAGAATTAAAATCTCGTATACTCACCAACGACATCCAACCGGGCCATTGCTATGGACTGTGGGTATGTAGGAGCATTCTGAATGACCTCACAGCTGTAGTTGCCGCTGAGGTTTGATCCCACACGAAGCAGGACTACGTGCGTCTCGTTCGATCTTAACCTCTGAAAAAGAGACGGATATATTAATGATATATCCTTGAATTCATGAAAATATATCAAAAGGCCAACACTCGAATAAGTGTAGTCATAAAGACAGTCGTTGCTTCATTTAATTTCTTATCATAATTATATCGGACATTGTAAATCCACTGCTGAACAAAGGCCTCCTCGAAAAGGGGGGAATCTGCGCATATATACACCGATATACCGTGATCTGTCAGTTGTGGTATGTCAGTCGCCTTTGAAGACAACTGATACAAAGGAAGGTTCTTCATAGCTTATATACAACCGCAGAGTGTAGTCTTTGTGCCATGCATTTGAACTACACTGTTTCGGATAAATATATCGCCATCCGTTGGTTCTACCTATAATTATCAAACAAACCAATAGTAACATTTGAAATGGTTCATTGCTTAGGTGCCCGTTTTTTTTGCAAATGAGTGTATATTATTTTAATAAAGGAAATACAATGATTTTGGTACAATAGTAGTTTTGGGTTCTATTATCGACATACATTTTACTGCTTTTTATCCTGGATTGCCGTGAGGTACCGGCAGAGTAGAATAGTACCTCCCTCTTTACTAGTTGTTGTATGAGGTGACTAAGGTACTAGCACTAACAGATGGCGGTATATCCAGCCAAGATAATATAGCTCAAATGCATAGGGTGGGAATGGGTAGCAGCATCCCCACCGCAAAAGCTGCGTTCTGCGATTGCCAACATGCTTGCCCAGCGCGGCAATTATGGGCTACTAACCCCCTTTTTCGGAGAGGCCTATGTCCAGCGGTAGATCTCTAATGATTCCGAATTAAATATTAAAAACAGTTGCCGCAAACTAACTCTAATTAAAAGTCGAGGAAAAATATTAAATATACTGCATATTAAAGACCTGAAGAAGTAAATACATCTTCTAATATATTATTAATGAAGACCAGCGTAAAGATTTCTCTGAAGTCATGAAAATTGAGTGGTATAAAAATTATTCAAGGTATTGAAGAGAATGTAAAATAAAGTGTTTACTTAAGAAAAATATAGTTTGCAATATAAGTATGAAAGCTTTTAAATTGGAAATGATAATGGTCTTGTATTTTGTTACCAAATTTAATAAAGTATTTCGTTCCATTTTCTTTGAATCATTCCTTCTGAAAGCCTTCAATCTCGGCTACGTGTATTTCTTGTCCCATTTTCTTCCTTTATGGGTGCTTATTAAGATTTATAAAATAACATGGAGGCTTGAAAGATATTTAATTAAATAAGGCGCCTTTTCAAACCAATTTTTTTTTAATAACTCAACGCAATCAGGTTAATGGACATATTTATACCTTAAAAATAATAAAAACAAGTAGTAATATCTGATTAGCAAAATTTATAAAATATGATATTGATAAATAAGTAATAATTAATAAATTCACTTAACATCTCATATGTTAACCTGACTCCGAGGTAAGTCGCATAATCCATTAGTGTTACTGATTTATGTTGCCTGATGACAAAATAGCAATCACAAATATAATACTTAAATACATATATTCAACACCCAGCCACAGAACAAAAACAAATAGTATAATATAAATATTTGTAATAGGTGGATATCAAACATATGATAGTGAATGTTGGGTATTGCAGAAGAAGCACACGATTAGATTAAAATTTGTTGAAGTGAGAGCACTTCAAAGTATATATAGTGACAAGAGATCAATATAGTGTAAACAAAAGATGTGACAATAATAGAAAAAGGAAGTTTGAAGTGGTTTTGACATGTAGGAAGGATAGATGAGAGTATAATTACTTCACAAATATATAAAACAGAAATTGAATGAAAGAGTTAGTATCGGACGATCTTGGCGAATATATTTTAACCGAATAGAAGAAGTATTAAAGAAATGCTAGGTTAGAAGTACAAAGAATAAATGAGCAAGTATGAAAGGACTCATGCGAGGAAGCGAAAAAGCGAAGATCGTAGCAAGTGAAGATCCTCAGTCTATGCCTACCCCAATGGGACACAGGCGCGATGTAGAGGTACAATAGGATTACTATCAACATCGAGTCTGTTAATACGAAACGTTTATCGGGGTACGGAACAACGTACATACAAATTTTAAAGTAGAATACTGCGATATGACGTCGTTAAAAAATAGTTTTATTCGTGCAAAGTTTTCTTGCTTTGAGGTTGAAATCCTTCTCGAAAATAATACAAGTTCCTCAGGGATTAGAAAGAGGTAGAGAACTAGTATTTATTTAAAATTTGATAACAATTTAATTTAGATACAGAATAATATACATGCTAATATGTACAAAAATACATATATATCTTGGTATACATAAGTATATACCTAAACAAATGTTGCGATTATAAATTGAGATACAAACTATTCTTCCTCTTAAGTAAGATGCTGAACACAATATAACTTCTTGAAGTTGGGCTATTTGAAGCACGAACAACAACTTTAAATAACGAATTTTCAAGCGAACTATTTACTTTTAGTGATAAATCTGATGGATATTTTGAATGTTTCTTTGTTATGCATGGAGACATCATCATACCAGCCATTAAAAGTCCCCTGATGGATATAGGCCTCCCCAAAAAGGGAGAATTTTGGCCACAATTGCCACACTAAGCAAGGGAGAATTATCGCCATAATTGCCATACTAAGCAGTTGGCGTAAGTATGTTGGCGATCGCAGAGCGCAACTTCCGCGACGGGGAAGCTGCTGCCTATCCCCGCCCTGTACATTGAGCTGACTAGCTGAGTTTTTTTCATGGATATACCGCCATCTGTCTCTTAGTCGCCTCTTTCTGGTATCTTAGTCGCCTCTTACGACACCTGGTTCAGGGGTGGTACTACACTTCTGGTACCTCATGGCTATGCCAGTACCTCACGGCTAGATTAGTACCTCACGGCTGGAGACATAATACAAGTAATATGACATTTTATAGGTTTTTAAATGGAAATAACATGAAACAGCCGCGTTATTCAAATTCACCAAAAGATAAAGTAGTGGCCTGGCATCTAAACTACCGTATGTTACGCTATTACAAAACTTGTATCCTTGCCAAAGAGTATCGATCCGTTTATGTGTACCATCGCAGAGTGATCTGTAGGAAGCTGTGGCATTTAACTTATGCCAAGAATTTAGTTTAATGGATGAAATCTAGTCATCTATATGGGTATATAATCCTAGAAATATTTTAAACACGAAAGTTTATATGGGATTTTTTACGTTTTTCATATTTTCCACATGAACAGACCTGGATGAATTTTGGCAATGGAATTATTGATAATCTCTACTAATATTATAAATGCGAAAGTAACTCTGTATGTCTTTCTGTTACGCTTTCTCGCATAAACTTCTTAACCGATCGATGAAATTTGGCACAGAAAATCCCTGACTGAAAACCCTGAAGAAAAGGACCCTGAGACCTTTATCAGGGTCTTTTATACAAAGGTTATTTTTTAAATCAAAATAAGGGCTGTAAGGGGTCAAAAAGGGGGATGAAAAGTTTTATGGAAATATCGCTATTTTTAGAGCTAGAAACTTGAAACTTATTTTTCAGGCTATTGGATTCGATATAAATAAATATGACTTATAAGTTTATATGAGTTAAGGTAAAAAGGTTTGGTGAGTTGGGGGTTTCGCGGGCACAGTTAGTCTGAAATAAAACATAGGCTATTAAATATTCTGCGCGGTAGTTAGCGTCACTACAGCCTATAGACGCTCGTAATTTTACTGCCACTCTCCCTCTTAGCAATACGAAAACTTCTATTTCTACCTCATGTAGTATAGGTCTGGTTATCTGTTGTTTGTTTCTGTTTTCTCCATCGGTGCGATGTTTTGTACAGCTTAATTGTCAATTAGCATTAAATTTCTTTGGAATAAGAAGAGTTATTTGGTGATGAGATATAAAGCAAAATAGACACTGAAATTACGGATAGCTACTGTACTATAAATTTCGTGACTTTTTGATTAAGGTTTGGTGCGACCTACGTAAAAATAGCGCTCTAGGTAGATATTAATAAATCAGCCAACAAGGAGTATCATTTATTTAGCTTGCAACCTTGCAGTCACCGTATCCTATATTACATGTATCACTTTACTGAAACTGTAAAGGCAGATAATGGTACATCTATCCTAAATAGCATATCTCAAATACAATAATGAGGGAATGGGCAGCAGCTTTCTTGTTATCTCTAAACCTCATCTACGCTATTTGGTTACCACCATGCCAATTATAGGTCCCGTAAAGGTTGATCCAAGTGGAAAGTTCTTGGAAAAATCGAGCAAGACCTATCGATGTATGATATTCATTTATAATATTATTTCACTACTTGTCTAATATTTTTAATCCACTTAGTGGCAACAGTAAGTGACATTGGAGCATCTAATCAGGCTACTTCAGTAAGAGTCACATTCTTACGCGAAAAAACAATTTTACATATATCATCACGCACGGACCTCACGGACGCATCACGCCTGTGTCCTATCGGGGTAAGCAGACACTGTGGACCTCCACTTATTATGATCTTGGCATACCTTGGCTTTCCTTACTGGCTGAATGTCTTTTCATACACGCTTGTTTATTTTTGGTACTTCTGACCTAGCCTTTCTTTAATACCTGGTTAAGATATGTAAAATATAAAAAATATAGGTATACATATATAATCTATTTTAACAGTTCAAAAATAATAAAATGAGTTACGTATGAACGCAACGTTATTCCCTACATCTATCAATGTTAAAACCAATCAGGTAAATATAATTTAAAATGTCACATTAAATTATATTTTATTTTCAATCACTCAATTTTATGCAAAAAATGTGTTTATTTACAAATTTATATCCCGTTTTTTAAGTCGAAGAAAACTAATTTAATAATATTCATAGCAAAATATTTTTACTTTTAAATTTTTGTTAATACCATAAAAGTTTAAAAAAGGATTCAGGAAAACAAACCATGAGGAATATACAAAATTTGTCACAAAAATATGTGAGAATACTTACATCAATTTTTATCCCATTCACAGGTATGACCCTTGTGGTGGGTGACTCCAAAGGAGAGTATCTGTAGAACTCATGAGAGCCCTTATACCACTTAACAGAATACACCCCGTAATTGTGAAGTTTATATAGACAAGCCATCGTCACGTTCCTGCCTTTCTGAACGACACGCGGCGTTATGTGGAGTTCCGTGGTGCGGAGGCCACCTGCTTCTGTGGACAAAAAAATAATAATCTTATTTGTTGTTAAAAATGCTACTACACTTTACTACATTAAATTGTAACGACCTTTACAAAATTATATTGACAGTGCCTAATATTAAAAAAAAAATATATCGTCTCATATATTTACCGGACTCCGAGAATAAAAGCTTAAAGCCTATGTTACGTGTATCAGACAACAGAGGAATTGCAAATATAATACACATTATTTATTGAAAACCTAGACTCAGAACAGACACAAACGTTCATTGCTTATTTTTTGGCCAAATAGTGGACCGAACGCACGATCTTTTGAAGTTGGCATGGAAAAAAAACATGCTTGGTTTTGCGTAAAGCCTTAGTCCTTCTTCCAAAACTTAGGTAGATTAGTGATTAATTAAAAAGAAGAGATATAAAGATAAATAAATACGGTAATATACAGTCTAAAAATGATTGAAATTATGTCATTTTGGCATTAAAAAACAAACACATATTTTATTTATTTGTTTAGAATATTTCAAAACATGAAAAAAATATGCGCAAAATGACTTTGCTATTTTTATATTAGAGCTGAAATGTATATACTAAGTACAGTTATTGTGATTAATCATACTTATTATATATTTATTGTATCTATATTACTCTAAATATAATCAAATACTTTAAATTAGAAATTTTAATAATAATAATAAATACTTTATAATACACCAAACATAAAAAAAACACACAAAAAACAGTATCTATAAAGTACAATGGGCGGCCTTATTGCAAATAGCGATTTCTATTTTTTTATTTATTATTTGATTAAGTGGGAAATCATACGTATAGTTTGCGTGACAGTAATCCTCCTTACCACTGCAGCTACACACTGGCCAACCTAGTGACTTAAAGATAATATCTTTGTCATATTATCCAGTATTTTAACTTTCTCTCTCACCTTTCAAATCGGAACACAGCAATGAAAACGCTGCTGTTTTTGGTAGAAACAGGTGAAAGTGAGGTACCAGTGCAGACCTTTGTACGAGGTCTATATATCTCTAGTAATTTACCTTTTAATTTCTTTTTTTCGTTGTTCTAATATAATGTTAGCTTTCTAATATAACGTCACCTGAGCGAATTAATTTTTTTAAGTGTAATTAATGTTAATGTTGAAAATACAGTTATTGTAGAAAATAAACAAGTCGTTCATAATCCTCTCACATCATCTCTCAACAATTTTGTGCTAAATACTATAAGAATACAGGTAAGTTTTAATTACGTACAAAACACTGTTTGTCCTTATGACATAGTTTCTCTTTTATTTTACTAATTTTTATTCCTTATTCCCAAAAATTAACGATGATACTCGTAGACTCTAATTTATTGATTGTACCTACTATCCCGAAGGATATAGTAAGTGCTGTTTTCTATGATAGTTTAGTAGATACAAAAATGTACCAGACGCAGCTTTTGGTAGAGTTCCTGTCTTGTGTAACTAAGGTTGTGGGCTCAACCCCAACCCAGAACAAATATTTATATGATAAATATTTGATTTTTTCGGTGCATATGGGTTAAATATGTGCTAGAATATTTTTGTGATTCTTCTGTTGTTTATCTCAGTACACAAGTGCTTTAAGCGACTTATAACGGAATCGAGAAAATGTATAAGAATGTAAGAATTTATTAAATAAAACCCACCCGATAGTATATCGACTCTCAACGCGTACTTCTTTGGCCCTCTCACTAGCACTCTACAATCAGTTACACTACACACAATAGTACTAGATCAGTACGCCGCGTTCACCGGCAATCGCGTGCAGTCTAATTCCATCGAGCGATAACCGGGCAATCGGGGCTCACTCAGTCCTCTTTTACAAAACTTTATCCCCCAACGACGGCCACCCGAGTCTAGATCAAGCCTTTAGAGGCGCCCTCGGGTGATCGCCGTCGATGCTAGTCAAATCCCGCAAGCCCTGCGGGGATGATCGCCGTCGAACCCGGTCAGATCCCGCAAGCCCTGCGGGAATGATCGCAGTTAAACGCGCGGTCGCCACCGCGGGGCACGCAGCTGAATACTGGGTCACTTACTTACGAGCGAACATATCTTGTATAAAATGATGACTAAAATAACGGTTGTTTGAGTAGTTTTAACGCTTAAACAAATAAACTAAACACAACTTGAAAAACATTGCACAATACTGCTTTTTAAATAAAAATGACACAACATAATACAATAAATAAAAAAAACAATTACAATCTATAATATTGAGAACTGATGCAGTTGTTTTATGTTTTTTTAGCCTTTTTCTCTTTTGTATTTATATACTGGCTTGACCATTTCCATAAAATCCACGCGCGTTTCGTTTCACGCCGCATGTAAAAACAATTACTGTTTCTCATGTCCTGTTGTTAAATATTGTTCAGATTATAGATCACATGTGATAGTGTCTGTATCGTATTTCTTCTATATTTATCTTAATAGCATTAACATTTTATTCTCGTGTCAATATGGACTATTTGTTCGAATTAAATTGGTAGCTTTTATTATTAGTAGTAAAAGAAAGCTTTATATTCCCATATTTTATATAGCTAACTATGAAATTGGAGTCTTATTATTGTTGACAAGAAGCGTAGTCTAAGTTTCACCCGTCCGTTTTCGTGCCAATAATAAATAGTAAAAGTAGCCTAAATTTCGGAGACTGATTCAAACAAACACAAATTTAATTCTATAAAAGAAGAATTTTATATACCTTAATAATTTATATATAAATATATATATTTTTCTTTATTTATTAGGATATGTTTATATATATTATTAAGATATATTTTATAAGTTCACGCTATACTCCCATACGCCTATTTTTATACACACTTTATTTAAAACTTATTTAATATATTTATAAAAAATTAACAAACATACATTTTTACAAACTTAATAAGCAAAAATAATGATAGTTAACCAGATTATCATCGTTGTTAAAGTAAAATTCATGGATAAGCATAGCGTGTCTTAAAACAACGCAGGAGTAGTTAAATTAAAAAAAAATGATCACGTTAAAGTGGAGCCTAGAACCTTCATTGATAAAAGTATTTATTGGTAACATGGCAATCGCCTATAATACAAATAAAAAACTCATTCTCTTTGTCAAACAGGTGATCATAGACTTCAATCAATGTACTTCCTTCAAAAATGAAACTTATTGAAATTAAAAACTTGTACTTACTTGTATTGTACTTAATATAATTTATATATATATATATAATATATGAAATTTTGTCAAGATTAGATTCCTCATCATATCAGCCGTAGTGTATCTACTGCTGAACATAAGCTGCCCTAATTTTCAATATGGTGGTATGCAACCTATTTGAAAATAACTAGCACGAGCCTGCGGTTTTGGTCAGGTCGTTTGATCACCTTGTGGATGAATATCCTACGCTTCACTTGCCGCTGTATGGTTTTCATTCCTGGACCTTAAGGCTCCATCGGCTATCAAACTTAGCGTTCTGTGTGCTCTACTTACATCAACTGATCTTCTGGAGTATTTCAGCAGCATTGGTTCCTTTACAGATCTTATTGGCAGCAAGGCTCCGAGCATTGCCTTCTTATTAGGCTTCTTTGAGTTGACTTATAACTCAGATTTATTTCTTATTTATAGCCGCGGAGTTTCGGCAGAGTATTATAGTACCTTTGTGTCCTAATTGGTGACTGAGTTACCGGAACTTACTGATGATAGTATATTCAATATTCCTGAAGTAGTTTAAATGCAATAGGGTGAAGATAAGCAGCAGTATCGTTATTTTGAATAGTGACAAATGAAAACTACGTTCTGCGATAATGACTACTCAACGCAGAAACTATTATAAGAGTACAAAATCTCTAGACATTATTCCGGCAGATCCAGCAGGGGAAGACTTGCAGCTGATATCGTGTATATATTAAGTATATATATTCGATTAAAAATTTTTAGTTGCTCTTAAAGGCTTTCGTTAAAACTGCAGTATTAATAACCGCTTTGCAGTAAAGGCAAAACATAAACTGGATTCGAGGCGAAATTGCCACAGAGGAAAGTTTGAATGCAAACTCATTCCAAAGAGTTATAACGCAAGCTCGGTGTGGCAAAAACCTGATCTTTTATCCATTTCTGGATTTTCGTGGTTTCATACTAATGTTTCGAAAAATCCTCAACAGAAACGATTTGCAGTTTATATTAAGGTCTGTGCAAATTGTCGTGGAGTGATATATACAATTTTCGAATAAATACAAGTATAATACGTAAATCTTTGAGTATTGTAAAACAAAATTACTCATTGCGTCTATTAAAACGTAAATGGATTAACATATAGCTTGCAAATGTAAAGGTAATGTTTTATTAGAGAGTAATAAATACATTTACAATTAATTCAAATACACGGATAGGTGATAATGAAACAAAAATACATTAACTGGTCAAATTTCAGGACATGTTTGGACATGACAAATAAATATAACTTTTTAATTCTTCATCATTATTATATCAGCCATTGAAGTTAACTGCTGGACAAAGGCAGCTTCGGGAAAAGAGAAATTTTGCCCGTTGGGCGGGCAATAGGAGCATGCTACTGCTTATCCTCGCCCTGTGCATTTGAGATACACTAATTCGGATAAACAAATCACCATCTGTAAGTTCTGGTACCTCAGTCGCCACTTACGACACATGAAGCACGGGGGATTTTATTATTAATTAATTATTGTTCTCTAGATTATATTTTTCAAAAGATTCGAAATAAAAAGCCCATATTACTCCAGAACTAACAGGGACCTATTGTAAGCGCGAAAAGCAGTTTCTGATTACACTTCAATTTAAGAGCATTTCTGCAAACGAGAATCGTGTAAAATATGTTCGCCACATACATTTCACGGACTCAACGCATTAGGTGTGCGGTTATTTGCAGCCGGAGTATACGTGCATACGTACGTCAATATCGAGCTCTCGATGCATACTAAAGTTTTTTGTGCACGCTTCTGCTTTCTTATGTTAGTTTTTTTTTCATGGAATCTAGCGTACTTTTGTCCAGCATAATGTATCGGTGTCGGTAATTTGGAAGTCTTTTTGTAAGATTTAATTTTAGCTTTTTGTTTTATATATCAAAAAAGACAGTACCCCTGTAGTCCCGGGGATCAGTACCTTATCTGCGCATACTTTAAATCTGACTGTTTATCGTATTTTATGTGTTTATAACAGTTTTATTGATTTTGACGAAATTCTCTCTGGTAATTTTAAAGAGCATCATAGGCATTATATTATATTTATTATAGAGTAATAAAAGATTATACATTTAAAAAATAAAAAATAAAAATGGGTGCAAAACCAAACGACGTGTTAAAAGTTTAATAATGATTTACATTATTGACAGCTCTTAAATATTTATATTTTAATATCGCATCCAAATAAGGTTTAATAGTGTCCTTTATATAGGCAATAAAACACTACTCCAATCACGTCGTACAATCGCATTTATTCGGCAAGATGTATAGTCCGCCAAGCATTCTATCTTGGCAGGCCTTACTGAAAAAGGATTAATCTACTATAATAAATAACGTCACAGCCAAAAGCCAACAAACAAAGCCACTTAGATCCGAAGCTATCATTAGCCAGTTCCCCCCACTGCTCCACTTTTCGCGAATATAATCCCGTTTTAAGTGTAATCCTATTCAGTGAAAACATTAAGAAGTATAATTAAAGAATGGCCATCCTTAAGTTAGCCAATCTTCTCGCGTGGGAAGTTACAAAAAATAAAAACAAAAGAAAACGTAATACAGGTTGGATCTATAGTTAATTTTATGAAAAGTTTAAGTTTGTGACCATAATATTTTTCATACTGTCATGTATTTTTACCGTAAGATTGCTGATTTTTCTACTTTCAATGTTTGTGTATTTTGTTATTTATTTTACATCCTTACTGAATTATTATTATTATTTTTTTTAATATTATGCATGATGTGATTGTCTGTAATTGTAAGAACAGTTAGTTGATGTCCTTTGAAAAAACAATTATTTTTCATAGTTTTACGGTTACTTATGTTAGTAATCCAATATTAAATAAATAAATGTATATCTTCATAACTATATAAATGTATTTTTTGTTTGTTACGAAGTCAGCAAATAAATATACTATATGCTTGATTGTAAACCTGACTGTAGCTTATAGTATGTAGACACTCGTGTCACCAACAAAGATCTAGCGGGCCGCCAACCCTATGAACTGAAAATACTATGTCACATTATCCCAGTAATTTCAATGTCCAGCGGTTCACGTGTGATATCATCGTCAAGGTAAGAATAATAAATATATATATATATATATATATATATATATATATATATATATATATATATATATAT
>JACJUM010001610.1:15927166-16120204 GCA_020976665.1 Heortia vitessoides | reverse complement strand
TATATATATATATATATATATATATATATATATATATATATATATATCTAAAGTTAGCTTATGAGTGATATACCCGTTAATAGTTTGACAGTTGACGCTGACATTGACGTTGATGATTGAATAAAAACTGCTGTAACTCTTTCTTTGCATTCTTCGCTTATTCGCTCCTAATAATATAAAAGTAACACAAAATAGCAACCAAGCACAATTAATAAATTATCTAAATCACCAGTACAAGACAAATCAGTTTTCTTTAATTGTATAAATAGCATACACATAAATTCCACTTTTCTATTAATAACAAATCAAAGACCTGATATGTGAAGTAAACCCGAACAAATCAATTATAATAAGTGTAAAAGGTAACACATATGATCCCTTTAAACGGCAAAAAGTCCATTTGGAAGCAGGTGGACCGTCCGAGAGAGCTGCCATTATTTGTGTTGGTATAAAATTATGTTTGTTACACACACACGCACACACGTGTGAGGCTTGGAAACGTTTAGTATTGGATTTATGGGCGCTCTTGTATAAACAATACGTTTTTTATAGTAACTCATTGAGAATTGATGGTGTGTTGTTTCTCTTTTTTATTGTTGTGTCATTTTCTTCTATTACATTCTATTGGCGGATATTTTTGTTTGTGTGTTATGCGTTTTGTGTAAATGTCTAAAGTTTGGCAACTTGAAATACGTATATTGTGATCACACATTATTTACTATGTTATTTTTATTATGTAGTTTCTTCTTCGTGTTTTTTTAAGAATAAATAAATGATTGATCAAGTAAATATAAATATTAACAGAAGCAACACAGGTTGTCCTGTCTTATCAAGATAATTATGTTTATCGTAAAAAATACATTGCGTTTACAATTGACGTTAGATTAAATTGTTTACAGTAAGCAGAACGTATTAAAATTAGTTTCTGTAATATATATATATATATATATATACACATACATATATATATATTACAGAAACTAATTATATATATATATATACAAAAAATATTAAGATTTGATTGAATTACATTTTAGTAACATTTTTTTATATTTCTACCGATTTTTTATTATGACATACGTATAACATAATTTTTTGTTTCCCATTGTGACTTCGAATGGTTTTTTCTTAATAACAAGATAATAATTGAGAATAATAATAATTTCCACAACATCTCATACATTGACTTGACCCCGTGGTAAGACGCTTAATGCACTTGATTTACGGATGCCAAATAACAGAGGAATCACAAGTATACTTAAATACATAAATTGAACACCCAGACATAGAACAAATACAACTATCATGATATACATATCTGAGTGGGAATCAAGATAGGATCACTACCATCTGCGCCTTCAGGCCCATCATGATTATAAATTTCTTAGAAAACTGTCTTAAACTTGGCTATTTTAACATCAAGACTGAACATTTTCTGCCTTATTCGATCCTATTGAATAATCTATTATTGTCTTCATTCAAAGCATTAAAGTGAACAATTAGCAGTTAGTAATTGGCAGTTGCTTCTTGTCCACAATGATCAATTATGCTAAGTAGATAGGCCAATTGTTTACTTAGGTTCGCTCCAAGGATATATTTAGAAAAACGTTAAATTTAGAATAGGGAGGCGGCTTAGCCCCTCTAAAACAACATTCAATTGTTTACATTGCTTGTGAGCAACTGTTGAATTGTTGTTTTCTTGTTTGTACACGCCTCACCTGTTCCAAGGGTGCAAGTCGTTTTCTCTTTGTTTTGACGGTAAGGGCTTAGCAGCGAGGATGGTTTTATTTAAGCTTGGTTAGAACATTGATCTAAGTGGTCCTTCACTTTTTCATGTCTTCCACAGTATTTAAGAATTACTACTCTCTCATGGTATTCTTTTCTACTGTGCCTCTGCCCCAAAGCTATTATTGATAGGCCCATTGGAGCACGACATTAAAAATATTTGGATAATAAATATTTGTAATGTTTTATCCTTATAAATATATTTATAAATACATACACATATTTAACATCCAGATATTAGAGAACAACAAGTAAGTACGTCTGTATATCCGAGTACTATATTTGCTACTGTCCATCGAGTCAGGTGTGATTTTTTGACGTGACAATGTCTTATAATTCGATGGAGTCATGAGGAGCTCATGCGGCGTTACCTTGCTCTCAAGTGTTCCGTTTAAGGCTCTTGCACTTCAAGCAAGCGATAGCGTGGGACGAACGACAAAGAGGCACAATTGGCCCCGCGTTCGACAGCGTTCGACTTCTGTCTCTCTCGTACTCGAGTGAGCGATGCGCCCGAGCGGACAGCTACTATACAGTAATACATTTTCATAAATAAAATTCTTCAAATTGCATTTTTCAAAAGAACGTTTTTTCTTTTGAAAAATGCAACCGTTCCATCAGTTTTTTTTATGACGTTGTCACGTTCACCTATCATCAGTAAACCGACTTTACAGACAATCTCAACAACTTTACAAACAATCAAAATTTTTTTTATTTATGTCAGGCTAAAGAAGTTCGAAGAGGAATAGGTCATATAACATCAGGCTATTTTAAACAACTGCCAAACTGTCAGGTGACATCAATTGACGACTGTCTGGGTGAAACAAAAGTGAAAGTTGATAGAGGACAGTTGAAAATAGTATTTATTTTTGCCGATGCTATTCGTGTCTCTTTTGACTACCTTGTCAGTCTAGTGGCTGCTAAAGATTTTGCATATTATTGGTTAAGTAAAATGATGGGCCCAAAGGCCGTGTCGGTTGTGTTCCTATTTTGTGGGCGGTCGTAAGCTCAATCTCTACCCAGTAAAAATATTGATATCAGGAATATTTGTGTTTCTTCTCGTATATCTGGGTGTTAAATATGTATTCAAGATTTGTATTTGTTTTTCCTTTAATGTCTGATGTCCGTAATGCAAGTGTTTAAAGTAACTTATCTCGGAGTCAGATCAACATATGGAATATCGTGTTCTTATTAATTTAAAGGTGTAGTCAAGATTATTAAGCCGTGAGGTATCGGCAGAGTAGAAAACCAATACCGTAACGTTCTGTACCAGGTGTCGTAAGAAGTGACTAATGTACCAGAACCGACAGATGGCGGTATATCCATGCAAAAAGTCAGCTCAAATGTACAGGGCGAGAATAGGCGCTCTGCGATTGCCAACACATTTGGCTAGCGCGGCAATTATAGGCAACATGCTCTTGGGGAGGTCTGTGTTCAGAAGTGGATTTTTAATGACTGGTATGATGATGAAAGATCATTAAGGTTCACTATACGGCTGAGTAGAATAGTACCTACTTCTGAAACTGGTGACTTAACGTACAACTGAACGTAGCCAACAGATAGTGTTATATTTATCCGAAACAACATAGCTTAAATGCCACAGGCGTGGATGAGTTGAAGCACCTCTAGAGTGCCTAGCTATGGTCAAAATGGCTGCTTTTTCTGAAATGCTGACTTTATTTCAAAATCCAATACTCTATATCTTATGATAGTTTGTTTCATAAATTGTGAATAAATAAATGTGGTGTAGAAGCTGATTTTGTGACAACAATAGAAAAATGAACATTAGAGTGACTGCACAAATATATATAAAGGCAGTAAATGGAAGAGTTAGTTTAAGATTATCTAGGCAAACATACCTCAACCAGTTAGAAGAGGTATTAATACAGGGACCGAGACAGAAGAAAAAACGAGCGGGTTTGAAAGGAAAATAATAAGAGAAGAGAATAGAGTGTGGAATGTCACCATCATATTAAGTGGAGACCCATTGTCTCTGCCAACCCCGATGAGATACAGGCGTGATGTAGGTATATGTACCCTTGCGTTAAAGATGAAGTAAGAAATCTTAGCTTAAGCAATTGTGTCTTTAAGTAAATACAAGCGTCATGTTTATTTCCCTAATTGGCACAACGGTTTTACGGAAAGTGAACAATATATATAATTGCTTCTGTTTATTCATATATATTTATATTTTATTTCATCATTATTTCAATATCCTATTGCAATAATAACATCATCAAAAGTATAATTTACTACACAAATAAAAATTAAAATGTATACTTTTCGCCCGTTTTTGCCACATTTCTTGTCATTGATTTTCCGCCCTTATTAGTTTAGTTATTAGTTATAGCATGATATGTCCTCATTATAACAGCTATCTGCTAGTGAGAGTCCTTACAAAATCAGACCCGCCGATTCAGAGATAACCTCAAACAAATAGACAGAAAATTATGTTTGTATATATATGTTTATGTATGTGAGAGTGTGAATATCCTACTTCGCTCTTCTATATAAAGTTTTAAATCAAATTTAATACTAAAAACAAACAATGAAGACAAAACTCATTTAAACTCAACAAAACTCAACCAAAACATGTTGATTTTCGCTTAAAACAATCCCGGCTTACTCATTCCTAAATACGAACTTAGAGACAACAAAACACGCATGTCAGTGGAGTATGTTCCATATTTCAGAAAGATTTATCAAGAACGAGTGTCTAACTTTATCCAATCCGAGTGTTTTGTTGTTTGCACGCGGGCACCTGCTACGTCCAGTTTGCTCCTCTCGCTTTGTTTCGTTTTACTTTGAGACAGGGACTTTGTTTTAGCGGAAGCGATTTTGATACAGGCGTCAGTAAATTTAGATAAATATTTTACTAACAGAAAGGCACAGACGAGGTTTGAGACCTAGACCTTAATATATAAGCTTAATGTCAAATTTAAAAGTTTTTAAATTTCACTCCATTATCATCATATCAGCGATAAAAAATTCGTTGTTAGACATAGGCCTGCTTAAGATGGGGGTGTTCTTATCATGCTTAAGATGCGCTGTTTGGACATACCGCTGTCTGTCGGTTTCGTTACCTTCACTATATTCTACTCCACGGCTAGAATTATTATTTTTTTATTATTTTATTTCAAGGCTACTTTATGTATAAAACCTTTATGGTGTCAAAATACTAATAAAAAAACTTATTCTAATCAATATAAATTTAAATGTATATTTTGATTTTTATACGGTTTACCAAAGCAATAAAGACACAACCGAAAATAAATATTTTATTTAAAAAAGTATCTACTTTCATGCACATAATGCTCCTATTTACTTTGGTTTTCTTGAGATTGGAATCGCTGTTGGTATAAACCAATGATTATCATAAAAGATTTACATTCTAAAAGCACTGATAAATAAATTACAATATTTGTTTACTATTGGTTAGTTTAGCTGAAATCTTACCTTTACTTCAAACATCCCTCCAAGGACATACTGACGGCTAAGAGACAATATTCTCTGCGTTGAATAAACTAGACAGTTATGTAACTAAATTATGTTATTCTTATTATTTACTATTCAATCGGCAGTAAATACTTAAGTAACTTTACCTTGAGCTATAAGTTGCCAACTAAATTTTTACTAAGTAGAGAATTCATTTTTAATAATAATACAAAAATGAAATAATACATTTCTTCTTTGTTAAGTTTTGATTCAAAAACAACTTGACTCATTTAAATAATTCTTTCACTGTTAAAAAGTTGCGTTCAAATTTAGTAACAACGTCGTTATGACGTTTGCATTGCATTTTTATTAAAAAAACCCATAAATGGATTATATGGTTGAATTTTTGTTCGTTTATAACAAATTAACTTAAACGGATTGCAATAGTTCAACAAATTAAAGAAAAGCTATATTATTATCAAATATCTTTGGCTTGGTCATATGGTACCAGTAGAGCAGAATGGTACCAACCCCTGTACTAGTTGTTTTAACAGGCGACTGAGGTCCTAGAACCAACAGATGGCGGTATATCCATCCGTAACAGTGTAGCTCAGATGCACTTGGCGAGGATGGACAGCAGCATTCCCGTCGCGTAGCTGCGCTCTGCGATTGCCAACACACTTGCCCAGCGCGGCAATTATGGACAAAATTCCCTCTCACTTGGGAAAGCCTATATTCAACAGTGGACTTACAATGGCTGATATGATGATTTTAAGCTATACTTCATCCGCATACTCTTATAGAAATGGAAACTTCTCGAAAAAAGCTATCGCGCGCAGCTTATCCAGAACTGTTTAAATTGAGAAAACTGCTTTATGTATAAAATTCAGTCATTTCCTCTAGTGACCATTAAAATATTCTAAGTATTATAATCCGCTATATATTCATCTCAAATGCCACTCTTAACTTCAAACAATATAAGATCGTCTTCGGAGAATGACTCAAATGTGTTTTGTCCCTTTTTCTTCCGACGCTGCCCGTCTCTAACAAGGCTACAAGCCACCGGTTTAGATATATGTATTTACGAGCTATTTGAAGATACGGTCCGTGTATCACTCATCACATTTATAATGGTCTCTTTATGTTTCATAGATTGTACAGCATGTGATTTTAATCTGTTTATTACGAGAGAAATATACCTTAAATAACGTGTACTGAGAATAAATTGTAATAAATCTCCACCACATCCCATTGCTAATTGCCCTGACTCCATGATTAGTCGCTTAAAGCGCTTGTTTTGCGGACATAAGACAATAGAAATACCATAAATATTATAATTAAATAAATACATGTAACAATCAGACACAGAACACTATTATCATTTAAAAAAATGTCCTGGGTGGGGATCGAACCTCGACCTTTGGCAAATAAGATAATGTCACTACCAACTGAGCCATCAGGCCCTTCAAGATACATAATAACATAACGTAAGCATTTGTGTTGCGGATGTCTTATAATATAAGAATGACAGATAAATTACTAAAATATACATTTATCACCCAAACACAATTATGACATACACAAATATTTATCCTTGGTTCTATCAACATATACAAATTAGTAAAGGAGTAAGGAAAAAAAGCACAGAATATGGTAATGCATTTCAGAATATGGGGGAAAACAAATGAGTACCGTAATGGTATACAGATTTCAAGGACATATCCCGCAAAGGATTCGAGATACGAGTATGAAAGTTCGCTATTTCCCAAAGGATACAAAAATAAGATTAGATTTCACGTTCCAAATAGGCAAGTGTGTAAACACACCTTCGTTTAAGTATTTACACTTCTGTACCTCCAATAGGATATTTGAGGGTCATTTGGGTTTCTTCTGACCGATATATTGGATTTTTGTAGGCTTCTATTGCTTTGATGACAGGAATCAAATCATTCAGAAGTAGTTAACATATTACTCTTACGACCTTTGAACGGTGAGGTTGGCCTAATAAAATAGTAGAATGACAAGGCCCACCTGAATTGACCGTGGCGTCTATAGGTGGCGGTGTATCCCTACGATACATCGTAAGTCCAGAAGAGAGTTAACAGATAGCAGCTTCCGCGTCGCGTAACTTTACATATTACATACAAATGTAGCATAATCAAATTTTTTTATTATGCCATATTATATATGTATTTCAGATTAATATATAATATATATATTTTTTATATTAAATTATATTATATATATATATTAATCTGAAATATTTTCATGTATGCAAGATTTAAATTTCACCTTTTCAATAAATATTGATCTTTATTTACAACTGCTATTTAAGAAGTATTGAACTTAAAGAAACAGCAGTTTCTCAAAACAGTGTAAAATATAATAATGTACACAGAACATATCATACAGTAACCTGTCTCCAAGATAAGTCGCTTAGTGCTAAGTACATTAATTGTTACGGACATCACATAGTAGAGAAATCACAAATATAATTACTACATACATTTTACACCCAGACACAAAATAAAAACAAGTAGGTATCATCATTAAATGATTGTAATGATAGTGTCATAATATCACTAAATAAAGATTGTTAAAACTCATTAAAGAATTTGCTTATTTATTGTTCGAAAGACGAGGTTGATTATTTGACATTGAAGTTTTAGAACTTCAGGATTATTTATCTACTTCAACTACTTGCAGTTTTAATTGATACGGTAAGCAATCGCATTTTCAAAGTCAATGAAATACATTATATTTTCCCTAAAACCGCACACAATAATATACTCAGACTCTCTTTGCGCGATTGAATCAGGAATAAGAAAAATTGTAATAAAACTAATATAGCCCAACGGATAAGTAAGTTGAAATGGCGGTGGACATGGCTCATAAATCGCAAAACCGTTGGCCGATGGAATCGTAAAGTTCTGGAATGGAGATCACGTACCGACTAGCGCAGCGTATGGCGTCCGCAGGATCGCGCTGGACACAGGTATATAAGTATGCTATCGGTCCTATTAGAGACCACTTGGCGAGGCGAGCAGTGGACGTGCACGGCTGATATGATGATAATAAATATACCACAACTCTTAAGAAAATTCAAATCTAGTTAAAGTTTCGTTAACCAGTAACGGAATTAGTCTAAGTGAAACGCTTTACTGAAATTTAATTCTTATCTTTAATTTGATACTGCCAGTTGTACAAGCTATTTACGAGTTACTTCTAAGAAAGACTCCTGTGTCAAAACAATAAGTGGCAAGTTTAAACTTTCAAAGCATATAAAATCAGATACAATTTTGGCATAGTTTCATCGAATTATTTCGGTCTCAGCTTAAACAATGTTCATTCACCGAATCAAACGACTTTTAACCATTCACCGAAACACGGCAATGTCGATACACCTCACCCCTTTTTCATGACAAATGAAAACGACCTTTATCACGGCCTAGAAAAGTTTATTTTTACAAAGGATATTGGTTTGAGAATATATTGTCACGAGTTAAATATGAAATATCTAACCAACCTTATTCTAGAAGAATGACAATCTTGACCCAGATTGCCAGTTTCAGGCTGGCCGGTTATGAAAAACGTCGCGGTAAATTAAATTATCACGTCATTATAAAGACATTTTTGGAATACATTAAAGGTTAGTACCCAGTTAATATAATAATATTAACTGGGTACTAAATTGGGTTTTTGAGTTTGTTACATGATATTCTTATGTTATCTGTTGAATACTGAATCAAAAATTTCACGAGAATCGTTCAATATGTATGGAAAAGTTTTATAAAAATACTGTTAATGTTAATACTTATTACATGTTAACATCTACACAGTACTTAATAAAATGTTATTGTCTCTAATTAAACTAAATATATACTGTCATTTTAGTTAAGAAGTTAGTCAAATCATTTTGTATAAAATTTTCGTTTCCCATTGCTTGTCGTGAGGCATAAAAGCCGAGAGACACCAGTATATTCATCTGAAACAGCGAAACTTAAGGGCAACATGGATAGGCAGTAGCATGTCCGTCAGTTACAGGTACAAGAAGATCATCATATCAGGCATTGTGCTGGTCTATGTTCAGCACTAGTCGGACTAGTAACAGCAAAGCATACATTGTTGTAGTTGTAGAACAAACCTAGTATAGGTTTGTTCTACAACTTAACGTGGCCTCGGGCCGCTTTAAGTACAATTATATACATCGCAATACATAACTGGCACTAACCAATACTTATATAAGGAATAAAGATATTATTGTATTAAATAGAACATATCCTGCACGAGATATCTACTGTAGTCATAGCAACTGCTTTAATGCTAAATAGTTAACTCACTATTTATTTGTCTACAGTATGTCAGTCAAGCTTGAAACTGTCAGAAGTTTGATACTGCCTTTGTTTCTCTAAATTGATAATTAAATAATTCAGCATTATTATGGTTAGTTGGCCGTAGGGTACCGGCACAGTAGAATGTTGCCTCCCCCTGTATCATCTGTTGGTTCCGGTAATTTAGTCGATAATTACGACGTCTAGTATAGAAAGAGGTACTAATCTACTCTGCCGGTACCCCACAGACTCTTAAAACGAATGAAAACATTTAAGTTAAAAATAAAATTTATTTTTGAGATATCGTCACCTTATGCAATTTACTAAATAGTTTTAGATCTTCACCTAGGAATGCATCCGCTGATAGAATTACTCAAATTATGTTAAGGACTTTATTATTCACTTTTATAATAGTATATAAAGATATATCAGAAAGTTTCATTAATTTATGCAAAAATAATCGAATCAAAAATGGGATTTGTAGAAATTAAAATCTCTGCCTATTTTTACCACCAAGATATTCACTGTTGATTTTTTATTCGATCCAAACGTAAATAATCACGAATGATGTAATTATTATTGTATTATCGACGAAAAATGATACTCCTAGACGCTCTATTAATTCTAACAAAAAGTTCTACAACATAACAGGATAGACCTATTGCATCAGACCTGCACTCCGCTGAGCACTTGCGACAATCACAGGGACTCTAACCCAACATCCTGTATTAATTACCAGAAAGCTGTCAAAGCGATTGCTTTTGATCACAAAGCCGTACAGGCACTCGAATTCTGTGAAGGTTCAAAAATGAGAGCACTTCACGATAACGACTCGACAACTGCGACTGTAATAACGTTTGTAAACGAAATTGTCTATTGTGATGCTCGTTGTGTTAATTAGACATTTTGTTTAAAATATGAGTTAATTGAGACCAGGTGTGGTTATGATGGCGGAACGGTACGAGTGTGTTTTGTTTTTACTTCAATTTAACTCGGTGTAATAACGGACTGCAGTTGGTAGTGATCTTATCTTGTACTGCAAAACTCGTAGATTTGATTACCACACAGAACAAATATTTATATAACCAGATTTGGGTTTGTTCTGTATATTGGTGTTGGATATATGTATTTAAGTATATTTGCGATGCCTCTGCTGTCTAACATCCGTAACTTAAGTGTTTTAAGCGACTAATCACGAAGGAATGTTCAGGTCAATGTTTGATCTCATATTTTCATGTTGAGTGAATTTTTGATCATATATATAATCAAGAAATATTTATTTTGTAATTCATGTAGTAGAAAAAAAAAATTAATTTCATTTCGACTCGATTATGTTTTCAGAGCATTGGAAACGCAAAAAAAAAAATAGTTTTGGCAAGTATTATTCGGCAGGTTAATAGCGTATATTCTTACGTAGCAAGTTAATTGTTTGCCCTTTCAAATATATTTAATGTACTATTATAAGGATTTAAATACACTAAGTTGCATTATCAAGTAAATTCACATTTTGTTATATTTTCAAATTACAATACATCAATGTGAATGATAAGGTAATGATATACCAATGGCCTTTATAGTGAAAAAATGTCGCCTTCTTTGAATAAATCTTTAATCTAGGAAAATCTATCTGTCCCTTGAAAGGGGTAAATGAGAGTGCAAAGTTAGTATCAAGTTTAGCTGTTTTTGGAGTTATGCGAATTAAATTCAGTATGCACTCTCTTCATTAAAAGTCATGGAACAATTGCAAAATATCTTTCCGATAATCTTTCTTAAAAGTGGTAAAACGGGTACGTTTATTTAATATAGGAATACTATTAGTAAGCCACACTAAATATTATTATAAGTCGAAGCTGGATTACAGCTTATTGAATAATTATAATCAAGACACATCAGTTTTGATACCAATTCTGTATCAAGAGACATGTCCCAATATTATTAGTATTGCTCCGTATCTTGATCGAATAATACAGATGCTGTGATGTATAAATGATGTATCTGTATAAATCAATAGTCCAAAATCTAACTGTCTGTACCAAATTACCATAAACGTTTTGATAATATAAAAAAATATTTTACCGAGTTGCCATTACTTGAAAATAATAAATAAAAAAGGCTGTTAAAGATTAGTTTTTTTAGAAAAAGAACATTGTTTTTTTGTAGATATAAAGTAATATCATAACAAGTGAAATAGGCTAATATTTTTTACAGGATAACACTCGCGTGACATAGCCGTGTAAATTGATGCTGTTTATTTTCCATTATAATTTAAGCCATAAATTATGTTTAATAAACTCTACGAGCCCGATAGCGCAGATAGTATATATATGCCAATTGTTGCGGTTTCGATCAGAGCAAATATTTGTATATGTATTTTTTCTGTGCCTGGGTGATATTTATACGTATTTCTAAGTATTTCTCTTTTGTCTGATATCTGTAACAGAAGTGCTTTAGTTTAACTCAAAGTCAGGTCAAACTATAATAAGTTATGTACAATTATTATATATTAACTACGAGCATAAGACAAAGACGACGATCCAGCCCTCAGGATTTGCTTTATAACCTGTCAACATTAATCCTGCCATAGACCGGAGTTCACGTGAAATATTTGTTAAATCTATTTTATTAGTTACAGAGGTTGAGAAATCTTTTCTTCTGTAAATCCTTATTGCAATGTATAATTAAATAGGTTAGTAAAACAAATGTTTAAAACGTGTTCGTATGCAAATTAAAAGAGATTGTAAATAACGTACCAAGTAACAAATATTTTCTAATATTTTCCCGTTCATTACTCATAATAAAATAATTATGTTAATGGTTTCAAAACGCGGTTAACTTATTGATCTATTTTTAGTTAGTTGCTGTCAAGATAACAAAACTCAAAACGTCGAATAAAAAACGTACAAAGTTTAATAAACCGCGTTTTATTTGTTATAAGAGTAGTTTTTTATGTATTACAAACAATAGTGCAACAGTTCGTTTTGTACTTCAATGTCAGAACATCATCATCATCATACCAGCCATTGGAAATCCACTACTGGATACAAGCCTCCCTAAGAAAGGGGAAATTTCACCCATAATTGCCGCGCTGGGCAATTATGGGCGACAGCACATGATGCTTCTGCCCATCCCGCCCTGTGCGTTGAGTGCGAGGTGCACTGTTCTGGATGGATACACCGCCATCTGTTGGTTCCGGTTGTCGGTCCTTTCGACACTTGGTACAAGGGGAGGTACTATTCTACTCTGCCGGTATCTTAATGTATAGAAGCCTGCAATTCAAGCTGCATTAGTAATTAATTATAGAAGCTAGAATTGGAAGCTGTTCCGTTTCACGGTAGATGTCCGAACAGATTACATGTAATAGAGTATTATAGCGACAGAATACAATCTCATAATGGGATCTTATATGTGCCGGATTTACGAGAAACTAATTCAGTGAAGATAATATAGTATCTTCGTTAGACGAGTCCAATTCGCTCTACTAACTGCGGATTTAGGATGAAATTTTGGGAACACGTTGGACATACTCGTACGTTTGCACAGATTAATACAATAGATTGGGTTAATACTACAATAGTTTTGTAGGCATTTTGATCAAACTTAAATATTCTATTAAAGTATAATTAATTGAAATTTATCATTTTTGTATATCATATATAATAAAAATACTTATTTTACGGCTTTAAAACATACTTTTTTCCATTTTTTATTCGATTTTTCGGTTATCTGTCCTCAAGATTGGTGAAAATGTTGAAAAACACTTTTTAAAGCTGTTAAAAAGAAGTATTTTTAGGAATAGTGAACAAGTAAATGTTAGAAAATATTATTTTTAAAAGTCGTTTCATGATTTAGAATAACGTGTATGTCAAAGAAAATAGTTTAAATACTGATACTAAAGTATCGAGGTCAATGTTTGACATATTTATGAAAAATTTGTCACATATTATTTATTAAAAGCTTTGATTTAATAATGTGCGACGGGATTAGTAACATTGCGATTTTTGTGTGCAATACATTAATAATGTTCACACAACATCTCGTTTAAGTAAGTCATCGTGAGTTTTTTAAAGCACGTGAGTTACGGATACCAGACAACATCACAAATATAATACTTATATACATTTTTTTATTGCGAGGTTCTGGAATAGAGACCAAGGCCGCTGCGTAAGGCGTCCACCCACAGATGGACTGGAGATCTGGCTAAAACCGCAGAATTGCGCTTGACACAGGCTGCATACAACCAGTAATATTAGAAATTACTTGGGGGGGGGGGGGCTATGTCCACCAGTGGACGTCTTATGGCTGATAAGATGACGATGATACATATTTTTAATTCCCAAACACAGAACAAACATAAATATCATCATAGAAATATATAAAAAAATCTTTTCCGTTTCCGCAATCGGGCCATCAATATTCCTGATAAAATATAGTTATTTTAGTCTATATGAAGATGAAGTCGTCGTCTGCATCGGTACCTAAAAATTGGTGGCTAAATGATAGTGTTCACATTTCAGTTTTAAGGGTTAGAGAGACAGGAAAATTACTGCATAATGTGACATAACCAGTCTCAACATTGGCAACGTGCAAGTTATATCTTTGTGATATTGTGACATTTACTATAATGACTGTATGTATGTATGTCGACCTGTTCTAAGAATAAATGTAGTTTCTATCTACTCGTACATTTCTCCGAAATCAACCACAATCCGAAAAATGACAAATTCGAAGCGGCTACTTACATACATCAAGTCCAATGTGTCATTGGGGTAGGTAGAGACTATGGATCTCCACTTGTTACAATCTTAGCATACCTCTCTTGTTTCCCTTACATGTATTAGTCATCCTTTCATACACGTTTGTATATTCTTGGTACTTCTGACCTGGACCTTTTTAAATACCTCGTCTACCTAGTTAAGATATGTTCGCCTCGATCGTCCTATATATATCCTATTCTATTCTATACCTATCGAAGCGACTAATCCCCTTCATACCCTAACAATAGATTGCGTATCATTTAACCACGTTTATGATTAATTTGCAAACACCTACAGATGAATTGGCAAGCACTCAGTATTCAGGTCTTGTCTAGACATTTGAATAAATATCATTTCTATAGCTTTAGTCTCTATGACCTAACTCATATTCACTAGTTAGGTGAGTATCGGGAAACAGTTCTAGAATATAAAGTTTAGATCTTTAGGGAGCCAGCGGTTAGCCTAAATGATTATTGGCTTATATATACAACATCTTCACAAAACAATATATTAGACTATAATATTAATGCTGAGGTACATATATATATTTAAATGTAAAATGTGAAAATACAAAGTTTTATGGTCATGCAAAATTCAAATAAAACTACACTAGATGTAATATGATATATTAATAACATTTATTTTCTATTAAGACGTTAAGTTAAAAGAAAAACACGAACAGACGCATCAGAACAACATTCAACTGAAACTTCCCAAGCGTGATATTGCTCGTTGTTTACAATTTTTCCTTTCTAAACGGCTACTTAGGTTCTGAAAGCCATCTGGTATTGACAGCTCTTTCCTTACTCTTATCGATAAAAATATAGTTCCCTGAAACTTCGAAGATGGTAGTTATAAAAAAAAACACGGTAAAGTTCGCTTCGCTTTTTCAAAGTTTTGATTAAACGCGAATTATGTTGTTTATTAGAGAGAAGCCTCCAGTTTCCCTAGGCTAAAAAGATTGTATACGCAATATTCTCGTTTTATAGAGAGTAATGAGGGAAGGAAATACACGATACGACAGTATGACGTATTTTTTTCTGGTAGTTAGTGTTGAAAACATAAATTACAAATAATTCAAAATAATATATAAAAGTATTATTTAATTACTTCTATTAAACCCAAACTAGTTACGCTACTAAGAAGCGTATAAAACCTGAAATATTAAATTTAAAACCACTTTACAATTACGAAATCTAAATTTTAATAAAAAAAAATTATAGATTCCATCTATTCTGGTATACAATTTACTAAATAATAGCAATGCAAATAACAAAACAAATTAAAACAATATATCCATCGGAAACAATTCAGCTTAAATGTTCAGTGCGGATATGGGCAGCAGCATCCCCGTCGTGAAAACTGCGCTCTGACATGCTTGACTAGCATAGCAAATATTGATAAAATTCCGCTACTCTTGTGAAGGTCTATGTCCAGCAGTGGACTTCCAATGGCTGGCATGATGATGATGATGTTTGTTTTAATTTGATACAATCTGTTTTTGTTTTAATTCAATGTAATTTAGTGTAAGTCATTACTATTAAATTTAGTTAAATTTAAGTCAATTATTAATATAATATAAATAATGTTATATAATATAAAATTATTTGTACTTTATTTCATTCTAAGAAAACTGTTTTTGAGTTTTCATCAGAAATTTTAAAATTACATTGTGTATGTTCTACCTAATTGTTAATATTTGGATTTTCAAATATACACCAATTGGCTGTTAACCTGATTGTGTTAGCAATATAATTACTAGTAACTGTAATTAGACTTAAGAATGCCAGACCTGCACAAGTACAAAGCCGTCGATAAAACCACTAATTGATCGATTTAGCTGGGTTAATATGTGGAGAGACACGTTAATTTCGAATATTATATTAATTAAATTGCCACGATTGATTTATTATTAAATTTTCATATTTGGTTGAACACTATAAAAGTAATAGCCAAGAAGTTGCCCTTTTTTAGCTTTACATATAAGGTCACCATGAAAAAGATATTACGGATAAATTAAGATGTCAACTAGCCTAATATAGAAAGCAAAAAATTATTGAAATCTTAGTGGTTTAGAAGTTCATCCGACACAATCACCGGGCTGAAAAATACCATAAAATTTTTTTTTTGCCTTGGGGTACCGGCAGAGTATCGTAACGTAAGATGCACAGTATCGTAAGAGGCAGCTAAGGTTCCGGAATCGATAGATGGCGGTATATCCCTCCCAAACATACAACTTACACCAGAGGGTCGAGAAGGGCAGTAACATCCTCGTCACGTTGTGCTATGCAATTGCCACCACGCCTACCCAGGGTGGCAATTATGGAAAAAATCTCCTATCTTGATAAGACCTATATCCATTTTAATTGAAAGAAAAGTGTCCTCTTATTTTCAGTTTTACAGAATCGATACAATACATCTGAACAATGAAACTGCTTGGTTATTATTATCTTAGCTATCTCAATGCAGCCTGAATAATTTCTCGCTATCTTTGGCAAATCCACTATTCATACAGCACAATAAACCATGCAAGAGTATCTCATCTGTTCTTGGAATACTTTAAACAAATATAAACACATTAGAATGGCTAATGGTAAAGGTGGGGTTCATCTGAATGATAAATAAACAGTGCGTTGATATTCTCAAAGCAGATTAGAGATCTCAGAGTGGACTGCTATAATTCATAACCTCGTGTTTCTGTTGAAATGTCGGCGTGTTTTGGATATTATTCACTCGAAATTGTTTAAGTCTTGGTAGAACTTTAACAGACTTTATTAATTTTGAAACAATATTTTTCTATTAGTATATGAAACTACAAATGTCGTAATGTAATGACTATGATGAATTTTTAAATTATATATGTGTAATTAATAAAATAATAGTTTTATAGGTATTAATGATAAAAAATATAAATTAATAACTTCTACGTCGCCTTAGTAGTGCGGTCTCACTGTACACTTCAAAAATTTGTCAAGAAGTTTATTTTTTTACAAATGTTAAAATGTAAGCCAAAATATTTTTTTCAAATTACCCTATGTCTGAAGTAATTAGTTGTATTTTTTCACTCCACCAATTGTATTTTGTCCACTTTGAGATCTCTAATCTGCTTTAAAAAATATTTATATAAAAAGAGCAGTAAAATGGAATATATGAATATCCTCAGGTTATTGGATAGTAGATACTAAATCTCAATAAATGTCATAATTTACCTTGCATACTTATGGCTGCATTAATACATTCAAAATAGATAAAAGTCGTCCAAATGTGTACACCGCACGATTGTATTCAAGATATTTGCGTCCACAAATCATATGCCATCTTTTTAAAGCACAAAAGAATCCAGGAAAAGAAAAACGTTTCTTACTACTAAAAGCGTGTCGAGGCCACATCATAAGCGGGAGAGGGAAATTGCAATCGTATAATTTTAATTCCTATTTTATTCAAACTATTTATTTAATTTATGTTAAATGACTTGACGTCACTTTATACTTTACCATGTCAATAATAACTGACATGCTCTTCAATATCTATAACTTACAGACATTTGGCCTGTTACGATTTGCATGTGAATGAAGCAAAAAATTTAATATATTTTACCATTGTTCATGAAAACCAAATTTACCTCAATCGTGGAGGTTTAGAAGTGACGTCACATATTATTGAACCGTCAAATCTGATTTACAATATTTGATTGCCTGATCATATTATTCACGATGTTCATAAGAAGTTAAAAACAGTTAAAATTGGGTTTTGATAGTTTCGTATATGATTCGAATATTGACTTAAATAAATATTTTAGTTTTGACTTCGTGTTGCGTTGTTTAATTGAAGTTTGAGGATGTGACAATAAGAATTTTAGTGGATATACAATATGTACACTTCAACTTAAGTGGGATTAAAATTAATTAGATATGTAGTATTATCTAATTTTAACATATATGTAACGATGTTTGTAGATAATAATAAATGATTTTTAAATTGCTCGACTTTATATTCCTTATAAATAACAAGTTGACATAATAATAATAATAAACATACATTGACCAGATCATCTGCGTCATCTAACCCGAGATATTTCAAATAGTCGTGCATTGACAAAGTTTAGGTATAAAGTAAAAATAATCACGTTATACACGCTCAAGGCACAACCGCTTGCCTCCTTTAAATTGGAGCAAACCATAAAAAGGGCGTTTGAAATACGCCGTGAATCACAGTAGGAAGTGGGGAATGCGTTAATAAGTCCCGCAGGCATTCCAGGACTCTGTGATTGTATGCGCGCACAAAGTTGGCTGCGTACCATCCATTCATGCATATTCAAACCGCCTCCGAGACATAAATGAGAATTGCTCTTAAAGTAGTAGGCTGCGAAGTTAAAACAGGCCGCAAATAGTTCCTTTGCTAAGACTAACCTTCTATATATCAAGTAATCCGCATGACCAAAAGTTCCCCCTTTTAATAGACCCTTTTCAACCAGTCGACATTGTAATTAAGTATTTTTTTTATTACACCAGGTTGACAAACACGCATACAATCCACGTGATAGTAAGCGTTACCACAGCTTATAGAATTAAAGATATGATGTCACATTACCCAGTTATTTTCCCTCTCACTCTTCTAACCGGAACACGGACGACGTTTGTAAAAGGTCTTCCTTTCGTAAAACTAGTATTTTTACATAATATCTCATCTCTCTCTCTAATTAATATCTGACATAAAATGCACAATTACTATATGATCATTTAATTTTAAAACTTTTAAAAAGCTGTTACAAATATGCTGAAACTTACAGATTGCGATTTATCTACCAAAAACAGCAGAACCGTTAAAAAGCTACGCTTTGCAATTGCCACCATGATTGCCCAGCGCGGCAATTATGGGCAACATACCCCTCTCTTTGCAGGATAATCCGGATAACAGGATAATGATGTAATACATTTCTACTTAATTCCTAAAAGATACCTGTAATGAATTCTCCAACCTTTTCTCGTTTTACGTTTGAACGATGAAAATTTACTTACAGGTTTTCAAGGTTAAAAACAGGGGAGAATACGAAGTTCAATATAGGTTATTTTATCATAGTTAATATTAAGTCACTGTTTGACTTAGGTACTCTCTAAGAAATAGGGAATTAAGCAAAAAATTGCCGCGCTGGGCAAGCGTATTGGTAATCGCAGAGCGTATCTTTTGCGACAAGGAGGTTCTGCAGCCCATCTCCGCACTACCGCATTTGATCTACACCGTTACGGATGGATATACCTCCAACTGCAGATTCTAGCACGTTGGTCGTCTCTTACGACTTATGGTATAGGGTGATGTACTATTCTAGTTTGCCGGTACCACACGGCAAAAGTTTATGTTTCTTACTTATACTGTAGCTTTTCATGAATAAAACAACATTTAGAATTAACCTTGTAATTGTTGATTTTAATTACAAATACATTTGAATATATAAATCTCAGATCTATCTAAGTTAAATCGCAAAACATAATAGAACAATCCTCTCAACTCTCAAAATAAAACAATCTCTTTCCCTAAATATGAATAAACATTAATTTGATAATTAATTATTTTCTGTGTATCAAAAAAGGTGAAATGAGAATTTGTTCCTGATCATTTTATAAAAAGCACCTTAAATTGTAGCGGAACGATAAAAATGCCCATAAATTTTAAAAGCAACGATTTCACAGCTTTGTTAAAGCGGGGATTTTTCAAGAGGGATTCCGTAGCTTCGGCAAATCCGTAATTATAACGTATTCGAAAATGCCAACCATTATTTAACGTCCTAATTGCCGTTTTAGAGTTTATTGATCGAATTATAAAATTATTCTTCATCCGTGAACTTCTACTGAATTTTTATCAGGCATATGCGAATAGCTCTGGCATTTTGCCTGTCTAATAACTTACTTTTCCAAGACTTCTTCTTTGTGACGTTTATAAAAATTAGGTAAATATTCAAACTTAAATGACATTGTCTCTTAAATTTCATAACATACTCGTACAAGACTTTAGAAAGAGTCTTTGTTAACTGAAAAAGTGGAATATTCGGTTAAAATTAATAACAACATCATCACATCAGCCATTGGAAAGTCACTGCTGGACACAGGCCTTCCCAAGAAAGGGAAAATTTTGCCAATAATTGCCACGCATGTCGGGTTGCTTCTACCCATCCCCACGCTGTGAATTTGAGCTACACTATTGTGGAAGAATATACCGCCATCTGGCGGTTTTAGTACAGGGTACTGTTCTAATCTGCCGATACCTTACGGCCTACCGTTGATATAGTCCCTCTTATAATATTTTAAATAATGTTTTAGTACTTTTAATTATCAAAATACATTAAAAATGAATCTGAATGATTGACATATAAACACAGGGCCTAAACTATAAGTGCTAGAAACTTGAAACTTTGCTCAGCGGTTCCTTTTATAACGTAGCACTAAGATAGGATTTTTGAAATTTAATCGCCTAAGGGGTAAGGGATTTTTAAATTAAGTTAGTTTTCAATTGAAATTTACGAAACACGTGTAAAGTATTTATTCCAAAATTATCTCTTAAAGAGGTAAAAGGGAGGTGCAAAGTTAGCATGAAAATTTTCTGATTTTCAAAGTTTTCAAACAAAATGTTTTATTGAAGTTATAAGTTCCTGAAAATGTTTATTTACGGTTATAATTATATTGTGAATTTAAATAATCGGAGTTTCATTAATAGTTAGCTATTTATATAAGTATTACTTTATTTTTGTCGTATAGATACTAGTACTTACAGCATATATGTTTTTTATAATTTTCCCACAACATCTCACACATTGACCTGATTGGTAAGTTGCTTTAAGTAAGATTGGTAAGCCTTTGTCTTACAGACGCCAGACAACAGAGGAATCATAAACATACTTTCAATACATTTATTTAACACCCAGACACAGAGCAAACACTAATATCATCGTATAAATATTTGCTCTTGGCTAACATAATAGGATTGTTACCATCTGCGCCATTGGACCCGTAAAAATATTCACACAACATTTCATACATAACCTGACTCCGAAGTAACTCTCACTCTCTCTCAAAGAACCGCTTAAGGAACATTAGACAATAGAAGAATCACTAATATTATATTTAAATATTTATGTTCAACTTCCAAACAGCCAACACAAATATAATCATATACATGTTTGTCTCGGGTGGGGATCGAACGACCCTTGGTGCATAAGATAGGATCAATACCATCTACGCCATTGAGAGTTACCTTCTAGTAACTTAGTACTTTTATTGCATTTGCTATTCTTATATTCTAACGCCATATCAAAGTTTGGACAGATACCAATATAGCAGCATACTTGACTATATTTTTTTTGTAAAAACAAACTAAATGTACACAATTATTTATTAACATTTTATCACTAACTGCTGCATTTATTTGCAGATGGGTAATATCATTATAAATATGGTAACGATGCTTGCTTTCGCAGGTAACATTAATTACGAAATATCGGTAATGAAAGTGTAATTACCTACATGCGAATCGAAATACCGTTAAAAAAAAAATTGGTATTGATGTCAATACCAATTTTTTGTTGTCATTAACGATTTTGTATTGTTTACATTAACGTTGCTTGTATATCATTTTACCAGTGGATGTATCGTGCTGGTTTATTGTTAAAAAAGTAAAAAGAAATAACTAAATTTACCATAAACAATGTAAAGAGAAAAATTAAACATTTATACTCGAAACTTAAAAAAAAAGATTACAGAAGTTTATAAGTTTGCTTTGTTTTAAAAAAAATAACATTTAGTCAAAAATAATAATAAAAAATTCTCACAACATCTAATACATTGACTTACTGCGTGATAGGTAGCTTAAATTTAGGGACTTAAGACAACAGAGAAATCACAAATGTACTAACTACTCACCAAGGTACTTAAATACACATATTTGATACCCAGACATAGAAAAAACAGAAATATGATCATATAAATATTTGTCCTGAGTAGGGATCAATTCCATAACCACAAGATTTATTGTTTAATTCACGGGGCTTGTCACCTAAAAGAATGAATTATACATTATGCAGTATTTTATTTGTATGTTGTAAAGTCTTTGGTTGTCAGTTTGTTTGATTTTGATAAACGTCTAATCATGGGATATTGTCAGTCCAAGGAAGTACCGGTGAATTATCCAGGTACCAGCAATGTACCGGACAGGAAAGGTGGCGGTGCATTTGAAAAAAATAAATTAAATGAAAGATGGTGGGGATAGGTAGCAGAATCTCTGTCGTACAGATATAATACTATTACCACCACGCTTGCCTAGGCTGAACATTCAGAAAAAGAACTCACTTGGTCACAGGGAAATCACTTGTATAGTACCTCCCTCGTAAGGTACCCCATGGCACGATGATTTATACAGAACAGATAAATAATTTATTTAATAAATCATAAATGAGCATAGAATGAAGGGAGTATTTGTGATTCCTCGGTTGTCTGGCATCCATTATACAAGTGCTTTAGCGAGTTACCACGGAGTCAGGTTAATGTATGAGATGTTGTGGGAATTTATTATTATTATTTATAGTGATATTTAACCCATCGAAAATTGATTAGCGGACCACAATCCTTGTCCTTGCCAGATAACCAATGTCTGGTATATGGAAATAGCTATCGATTGAACAATCGCACACAAAGGTGGCGGCCCTTAATCTCAGGGATTAATCCATTGTAATCGACATACCCAGTTCCCAATCTTATATCATCTATCCGTCCATATTTGGTTAAAATGGTATGGAATTACACGAAGTGAACTATGTTGTAAATCCTTAATAGATATATAGATGACACATATGTATTTCCACGCCAGATATCGTAGACCGCGTCACGTCTTAATGACCCTCCCAATAAAATAACCGCAAAAATCGCAGCCCTTCCTCGCCCTCTTACTGGCACTAAACAATCACATACACTCCACATGCACTCGTACAACAGAGCAGTACACCGCGTTCGCCGGCGAACGCGTGCAGTCCCTGCCCCTACGAGCGATAACCGACAGCCCTAGGACTGTCGGGTTCAATCTGTCCGTCCTCTTTTGCTACAATTCATAGTAAATTCAACCCCAACGACGGCGGCCGAGCCTAGATCGAGCCTCTAGAGGTGCCCTCGGACGCGCCGTCAGTCCCGCTTAAATCTCGCGAGCCATTGCGGGCGCGACCGCGCTAAACGCGCGGTCGCGGCCGCGGGGCATGCAGGGTGCATACGGGCATCGGACCTCTCATCTATGAGAGGCCCCGTCCTCTTTTTCGGTGGCGCTGGAATTGACGTCTGAGTAGTCCAGCACTAGGTTCAACCGAAAAAAAAAATGTGTCTGTTAAGGATTCACAACATATATATATATTTATTTTTTTTTAATATAAACTGCTTAGTGGTAATTGATGATTTTTATGTATCTAGGAAGTTACTTAATTTGTATTTGGGGTCTAGTTGATACGTGTTTTCTATTCAGGTAGTTATGTACCCTAATTTTTTTTTGGAACATGAAAGTTAATAAATTATTTGAAGGTTAATTTAGCCTGTACATTGTAGGTGTACTTAACTGTGGGGTACTGGCAGAGTAGAATAGTACTTCCTTTTGTACCAGATGTCATGCAGTGACTGAGGCACCAGAATCGACAGATGGCGGTATATCTATTTGAAACAGTGTAGCTTAAGTGTACATGGTGAGAATGGACAGCAGCATCCCTGTCGCGAAAGCTGCTCTCTTCGATTGCCAACACGCTTGCTCAGCTAGGCAGTTATGGGCAAATTCCTCCTTTCTTGGGGAGGCCTATGCTCAGCAGTGGACTTCCAATGGCTTTAATGATGATGATGACAGTATGAGTAGAGTAGTAGATTTGGTCCTTGAGGTTTTACTGTCTCTGACGATTTCTAGTTATTTCAGTAACAAGTCATGTCGCTTTATGATTGATAAACTAAGCAAAAAGTCGTGCATACTCTATAGAGAGAAATAAAAAGCTAGATCTATCTCACTTGCACATAGTTTCTGGATTAGCAGTATTATTCTAGACTATGGATAATCTCTATTAGAAATATCATTCAGACATATTAAGCCTTTTTAGCGTGAACGAAGAACAAACATACGTTTACACATCCACCACATTCATTAAATCATACGCACAAGCTTACGCGTTCAAAATATCAGTGAAGATGTTTATTTTAAAGTCAATCTAAAATCTGACTGGCCCAATGCCGTATATAATAATAATAAAGATATTGACCTGAATCCGTAGTAAGTCGCTTGAAGCACTTGTGTTTTGGATGCCAGACTACAGAAAAATCACAATTATACTACTTAAATATATATATTTAACACCCAGACTCAGAACAAACACAAATAACTTCATATAAATATTTGCTCTGGGTGGGAATCCAACCCACAACTCCTGGTGCTCAAGATAGGATCACTACCATCTACGCCATTGGACCCGTCAAATGGTAGTGATCCTTCCCTGTGTGCGTCGTTAGTTAGATGCCCATCCAGGACAAAAATTTATATGATAAATATTTGCAACAGTTCTATGTTTGGATAATAAATATGAATTCAAGAATTAAATTTGTGTTCCGTCTAACGTTGGTAACAAAAGTACTTTAAAAGACCTGACTCTCGGTTATTTTATAATTATCTTTAGTATTTTATTGGGGTAAATGAATAAAGAAAAGTACCTGAAATGTTTGATCAGTCAAAGAGTTGGCCATTTCAAAAAAAATGCCCTTACATACAAGATACAGGTAAAAAACTATATAATTATCTACATTTACAAAATGAGAATGAACTTTAACAAACTTATTTCTATTTTCAATTCTGTTGGTTCGTTGTAGTAATATACGTTTTTCTGTTTCCAGTGCTTCGAAAAGTAATTTCCGCTATCTTCGATTTATTTCAAATCCGTTATATCCCTGTAGAAATCTTAAAGGACTCAGCTTCCCGTAGAGAAGATTCTATACACATTCAGTTATACTTTTATGTGACATAAACTTTCAGCAAAATATCGAAATCGTTCTTTTTCTAAAAAGTTACTTTTTTATGGGTTTGATTCGAAATTAAAAGTATAGAATCTTATTAGAAAATAGCATAAATTGTTAATCCAGAAAATAGCAATGTGAACACTGACCTTTTATACAAGGTATTTGTAGTATATATATATTTATTTATTTATTTGTAAAGGTAATATATATATATATATTTTAGGCCTCCCCAAGAAAGGGGGATATTTGTCCGTAATTGACGCGCTGAGCAAACATGTTGGCCAACGCAGAGCGCAGTTTTTAAGAGGGGGACACTGCTGCCCTAGGGTGGAGTCCTATGCATTTGAGCTATACTGTCTTGGATGGATCTGTCGGTTCTGGTACATTAGTCGCCTTTTACGACACCTGGTACAGGAGGAGTAACTATTCTTTTCTGCCGGTAGCTCACGACGTGCGTTTCGAACAGCAGAAATATTTATCCTGGTTGGGGATCGAACTCACCATCTATGGCGCATACGATATGAATACTACCAAACGCACCATTAGGCCTTTATCATTCTAGTTAAAAAGCAAGAATACTGAATTGTATTCGCCATTTTGTTATCATCAGATTTTCAGAATGGTTCCAACTATGAAAGCAAATTCGTAGATGTTATCAAGACAAAACCAAAGTTATACATCATAAAGATGTTTTTAGAGGTTCTTTAAGTTAGCTAAATTTTTTAACAGGCGGCCATTTTTTCACCTGTCAAGAGATTTATGTTTAGTTTCGTTAGGTATTTCAACATGAATAGACTGACGCCTGACAACGCTTTTAGATTGTACAAATTTATTTCGAAATTCATGGTTGTGTTCGAAATGCGGATCGTCCATTTTACGGTCAACATAATCGTCCATCAGAGCAATAAATTAAATTAACTATGGAACGTTTTTGCACCACGTTTACTTTAAAGGATAATACGCGTCCATAGAGACGTTTTACAGTGCGTACAGAAGCCATTACTGCTGTAGAGTGCAGCCTAGTAGAATACCCAAATCGGTCTCTCCACCATCGTGCACAGGACTTGTATATGTGTCCATCCATTTTATGGAAGATTTTGCGGAGAAATCTTGGTTTGCATACTTTTAATTTTTTTTATTTTACCTAGAAAGGCGTAGATTCGGTGAATAGATCCAAATGGTTCATTCAGACTGTACATTAAAAACAATGCTGGCCAAAACGTTAATAGTGAATATGAGCGATGATTACAGATTTTATAATTTATCAATTGCATAACCATGATTGTGCAGGAGTTGATGTTTCAACAAGACGGTGCACAACTCGTGCCATAATTATTTATTGAAGGGAATGTCTGGTAACCGCATAGTTTCACGTTTCGGACTCGTGAATTGCCAAGATCATGTGATTTAACGCCGCTTGACTATTTTCTTTTCGTTACGTTCTTTTTATTAAAACAGGTCGACAAACAAGCATACAGTCCACGTTATACTAAGTGTCACTGCAACCAATAGACGCTTGTAATATCATGTAAGGATATCTTTAACAAAAAACATGAAAAACACTAATTCGTTGCCAACCTTGTGACTCGAGAATATTATGCCCCATTAACCAGTAAATTTGATCCCCATGTAGGACAAATATTTATATGAAGAATTTCATGTTTGTTCTGTGTCTGGTTGTTAAATAATAATAAATGTTAATGCATAATAATTGTGAATGCTCTATTGTCTGATGTCTGTAAGTGCTTTAAGCGACTTATCATGAAGTCAGATCAATGTAGAAGTTGCTGTATGAAAAAATCTATAAATCTATCTATGTTTATTTTTTTCCAGTATATAACGTACGCAGTACGTCGCAAATAACGGATTACTCCAGCCAGCATCGCTAATCCCATCGCGCTCTCTTATCTGTTCTCACGCGATTGCAGATTAATTTCAAGTAATTTCTCCTGTCTACCGGATTTGCACGCTTTTCGTTTGTCTGGCGTTTCGTTCGTTCCATATCTCATGAGGAAAAACGGAATATTTTGTTATGTCTGCCTCTGTCTGTTCGTGTTCTGAGTCAGTTTTTTGCAGCATTGGACGAATAGACTTTGACATTTGTTCCATAGTGTCGAATTGCTATCAGTAGGGTACTGGCTAAATGGAATAGCATTTTTTCCGACAACAGGGGTAAGAGTCAATTGAGGCATCAGAACATAAGGTGGTATATCCATTTAAAACAGCAAAGCTCAAATGTCCGAGACTAGGATGGGCAGCGTCATCCGTATAGCAAAGCTACGATCTGCAATTGACACTACACTTGCTCAGTGCATTAAAGGCATTATTATTATTTATTTAGAAAAGCCTGGGTCCATCCGTGGATGTCTAATGCTAATATCATGATGATGATTACGATTCTGTAGTAAGCTGTGCATTGATAAATTTCTAGCACACAAGTCTTAAACTACCGTTTATAGTTATTTTTTTAGTAACGCAGTCATCATCTGATGATTGGTTACACTTAGCACAATTGTTAACGAAAACTATATCACTAGTGTGTCGCTAGGCGCTAGTCAGCCTTGTAATCTAAATTATGTTACAATGTTACTTTCACCCTTTAATCTTAAAAGACATATACACCCTGCAATTTGGCGATGTAAAATGATTGTGAAAGACCATTAATAAAGGATAATCTTAAATCGTTTTCAAGCCATCAAAAGAGTAGTTTTATTATTAGTAGTTGACACGTCATTATTATACCAGCCATTGGAAGTCCACTGCTGGACATAGGCCTCCACAAGGAAGGGGGTATTTTACCCATATTTGCGCAGCTTTTGCGACGAGGATGCTGCTGCCCATCTCCGCCCTGTGCATTTGAGCTACACTATTGGGGATGGATATACCGCATCTCTTAATTCTGTTATCTTAGTCGCCTCGTACGACGCCTCGTACTGAGAACTGTTATTATTTTTCTCTGTCGGTACCTCATGGCTAACACGCATAAATGATAGAAAATATTATAATCTATTAAGTGTTACTTGTAATTTTTTTTTAAATTAAGTATGCGTAGGATTGTGGATCGTATGCTTGATTGTCGACTTGAACAATAAAAAAACACCTTTGCTCACGTACAATGCGGCGATAGCTGCGTTTGCACTATTAAGTCTTTCTATATCTTTAATCTGTGATAAGTTAAGAACCAATTCGGAGTAAGGTATGGCTCACCTCTCGTAATACAATATTGGAGTAATAATATCGTTTAAGTATCTGAAAGAGGATTCGCCGAATTAGGGCAGAGCGTCCTTAGTTGATTAGGAGTGCTTTCGACCTCCTTCGCGAAACAGAAACGGGGGTTATTAAACTTCTCGATTTCTGGTTAAATTGAAATTAAATTTTTAATTTATTTTGCGCTTGAGAAAATTGGTTTACCCAATTCTGTATTTTGGTTACCAAACATACTTGAAAATAATCATTGTGATTTTATATTATGTGTTCTTAATAGTTTTTATAAAAGTTTAGTCTCATTGATTTTTTAGTCTTTATGCTCCTTTATCTAAAAATTTTCTGTCGTAGATATGATTAACCCTTACTTGACTATTTTAATACTATCATTTTAGAGGAAGAATAAAACAAATATTACTAGATTGCCGTAAATATAAGTAAGAATTGCTACCCTACCCTAACTTAAAGCACTTGGGTTACGGATAAAAGTTATAAAAAATAATATATATTTATATATATACAACATATATTTATATATACTCGTTTAATAACCATTTCTAGCAATAAATGTAGCATTGCTGTGTTCCGGTCTGAAAGGTAAGAGATTCATTGAATTTACTGAGTAATGTGGCATAATATCTTCAAGTTACAATATTGGCAACGCTTTATAGATATCCTTGTGATAGTACAAGCATATATAGGCTTCAGTAACGTTTATAATATAATTACGCAGACTTTACTTTTATTTGTTGAACTGGTCTAATAAAAAAATAATTATACAAATGTTTGTGCTGGGGGGGGATCGACACCCACGACCTCTGGTGCATAAGATAGGAATACTATCAAATTCTCCATTGGGCCTGTTGAACCATTGTATTGATAATGTTACTGGGGGATATAATTTGGGGGAAACTCCACTAGACTAGTGTCAATTATCTGGCCTCTTAAGTTCCTTCACTACACGGAATTTTGAAAAGAGCAATAATATTTATTAGAGTTATTTTTCCATGTAACGATTCGTTAGTCAATTATAATATAAGTCGAAATTAATTCAGTTCAATAACAGTTGTTGCAGTTAAATGGACACGACTTTTTTAAATATTTATTTTCAATAGCAAACAGTTTAATATTAAGCGCTTAAAATTAATTTCTCATTTATTTTAGCTTTTATATTACAAATATTTAGATTACTTTTGAACAGTCAAACAAAACTATTTAAAAAAAAGTGACAGTAAATGTCCTTAATTATTTAAAGAGTTCCTTTATGCCCTACCTATCTATATTTTTTATCTAGTACTCTCAAAATAACATGATAAGTGTTAGATAGATAGTGATAGAGCATTAATGTAACAAAAACTCATTAAATAAAACATTATTTTTATCATTATTTTATCACAAAATCAAACCGTCGAAATATTGAAAGGCCATTTAAATAATTTCATATTCACTAATTGTTGAAAATCATAGCGCCGCTTCGTTAGTCAGCTCTGTGCCAACGTGGCACTGACAGCCGGATTTGAATAATTGGTTAAGGCATAACTTTATATCTTACAGAGCAAGCTGCTCGTGTGTTCGTATGGAATTCAAGTTGCGTTGGGAAGCCAGTTGGCATAATGTTAGTTTTACTTCATTATGAGTAAACACTGCAGCATGATGTTTTGAGGTAGCTGCATAGTTCTCTTCTTATTATATCAGAAGGGGTGAATAAGGTACAGTTGGCGGTATATCTGAAACTATATCATCATCATACCAGCTACTGAAAGTCTACTGCTGGGCTTTTTGGCAAGCGTGTTGGCTATTGCAGAGCGCAGCCTTTGCGATGGGGATGCAGCTGCATATCCCTGCTTTGTGCATTTGAACTGCACTATTTCGAATGGATATACCGCCATCTGTCGGTTTTGGTTTCTTAGTCGCCTGTTACGACACCTGGTGTAGTGGGAGGTACCATTCTACTTCGCCGGTACCTCACGATAACTGTATATCGCAAAAAAGCTAACTAATTGGTAAAACATAACAAACATATACCACCATCATTAAAGAGATTTCGCTGATTTCTCAGCATGAAAAGAAGGCTCTAGGAAAAATTCAACGGATCCACAGTTATATCAGCAGCACAACGGTTGTGTAGTCCTATTCTTTGGCAAGGGAAAGATGTTGATTTGATGCCCGCCTGAAGCTTGCGACTTTTGACAAAAAAAAGAAATATTTTCTAGAATATAACTCTCTAATAAGATCTTCAGAAAAGTATCACTGCTAAATTTGAAGTAAATCAAGATATCACCTAGAAATGTCATATTGATTTGTCATTACGAAATTATTATTAAAATCAGCCATTTAAAATACAATCCTTTTGTTCATCCAAATGAATTATATGGAAAAAAATAGTTCGGCAACATATTCTTTCTAATCTATATGAGTATATCATTATTCAAGATAGCTGTGTGATTCGAATATGTTACATAAATCTGTCCTGCGTTTTTATCTCATAGTGAATTGAAATTTATGTTCTATTCCAGCGAATGTATTCGCCTATGACGTCATTTGGTTATTAGTACGTAACAGAACACGCGAATTCAGATCTTCGCTAGGTATTTTATCAAAAGAAATGGCCTTTGGGGATATAGCTCGGTGTGTTTTGATTCCATCGTGGTTATCGATTTGAGCATTATATGGTTGTTGTATTTCACTCTAATCTTAAAGTGTTTAAGAAATTTGTTTTAACAACTTTAATGTTTTTAGTTTGATGTTTGAATGAAGTGGTAGTTTCGTATTTTGTAATAAAAAAAAATTCCCAAAAAAATTTTCGTAAAGATTTAAAATCAAATTTGATTACTAGAATAAAGGTTAAGTTATAATTTCAAACTAGCTAGAGAAATCATTTGACGTATAATTTACTAGAATCGAAGGATCACGCTGGATTCATGCTATATACAAGATCAAAAGCACGAAGGTTTACTGCAAAACGCTTCATTCGAATTGAGGGCTGTAATAAATAATAAAAAATGCCTATGTCCAGCATAAAACAGGCAGAAGGTGTGATCACGATGATAATAACTAAGAAAATATTCGAAAAGAAAATATTATAAATAGAAAAAGAGAAGTCCTCTGATGAATTTGACATTTTTTAAATTTGACACACATACTTAAGAAAGTATATATATCCTCCTTTTCCATAATTAACTATATGCTTGTCTTCAACCTAATGAAATTCCCCTTTTATTGATGAATAAGTTCAAGTCTTAGTATATATAGTATTCTAGCTTTTTGAGATCAAATATTCCTCTGTTCAAAATATCTTTTACTTCAAAGTAGTGTATAAAATGACGCAGCATCCAATACAACACGTATTTCGAGCTATGCAAATCTGCGCCAGGGTAAGGAATCCACTTAACAGTAGCATAAGTGAGTAGATACATACCACGCCTGGTATCCCGGGAATTTAATATGGGCCTACTTATAGACACGTAGCCTGGGCATTTCAGACATCCTGGAAACTTATGGGTTGAGATTTTTAGCTCTTGAATAAAATATCAAAGAGGGACGCGCTTTGCGGGAGTTCAAATTTTAGATATACATATTGCATGCTTAGAATATTTAAAGGTTTTATACACCATCTAGTTTCTATTCTAAATTATCAGAATTTGGAAATATTGTTCTACTATATAGGTAAATGATTCTTGGGGAACATAAATACTAAAATTGTGATTGGGAAGGTGGGGGTTAAGATGCCGAAAATTTATATTGTAACTGGTTTTTTTAAAGCCCGAAATGAAAACAAAACAAAAAGAAAATTTCATATATACTAATAAAATACTCGTAAAAATCGAGCCGTTTCGAAGACTAGGAACACAAACACTGAAACTGAAACAAGATTTTTCTAAATCTTTATATATCGATTTTAGCCGTGAGGTACCGGCAGAGTAGAATAGTACCCCTCACTGCACCAGGTGTTATAAGAGGCGACTAAGGTACCGGAACCGACCCCAAACTGTGTTTGCATTTCTTCAGACATAACTGTTGTGTATTCATTTCCAAGTTGAAGTTCTTTTCACTTCCATGAAATTATTTGAATGAAATTCAGTATAAAGTTCTTTACATGAAAGACGTGTAAAATTTTTTAAAAAAAACAACCTTAAGGGTTTAAAAGAGTGGTGCAAAGTTACTATAGAAGCGAAACATAAATGATACAAGATTAGTTGTACAAATTACCGCGAAACCATGTAGCGTTGCTGGTTTTACATGTCATCATCATCATGTCAGCCATTAAAAGCCCACTGCTAAATATAGGCCTCTCCAAGAAAGGAGGTTTTAAATCTATAATTTCTGTACAATAGGAGGCTTCACGGCAATATGCATTTTACATGTAAATAGTTTATAAAAAATAAGTTAATTTACTAATCTCTGTTGTTACAAGTTTACCTTAATTTTTGTTTTTAAACATTGTTATCATATGTCAGTCATGGACCAAGTTTGTCAGCATAATATCTGAAAATGAAAAACAAACTAACATTTCTGGCATATATCCAGGTCAGAAGCGGAAAATATGTATGGTTCCATCTAGATAACTGTCAACCCGCAAAACGTCATATTGTCACCGTTTCGATAGAAAAAATATTTAAGGCAGGTTTCGCGGTTTCATCGGCATTATAGAATGGGGTGCCAAGCTAAAATGGACCCTGTACTGGTGATTTAGGGGGCGAGCGTAAGTTGGAACGTCGTACGCTTACGGTTTGACCTCAGAGTCAACTATTTTACAAAACAGACGACCGCACGCCCCACAAATTTGAATGAATTTACGGGAGACAACGGAATTCAATTTATCGAAAAATGCTTTTTCGAAAACTCCGTAGGGCTCCGAATAAAAATAATGGACACGGAGTTTGATGGTTCCACCGTGGTTGACAACGTGAAATTGAATTTCAGATAAAAGGTACTCTTGTGTGACATCTTGCGAATTGTTCCGCTCGAAAAGAAAAATCTCTGTCGATTTTTAACAAAGTAAAATTGAATCGGTGAGCGTCAGCAGAATTTCTATTCGGTAGGTACTTCTTTATTCCCTTTCAGTCTCCATATAATTCGTATTCTGTTGTTGTACCTTACATTTCTTTGCGCAGTATACGCAGTTTTTATCGCATTAAAATATTTTAACTGTAAGTGACTAAAAAATAAATTGGCGTGGTGACTGAGGTACCGGAACCGATAGACGGCGGTATATTTATTTATTAATTACCTCAATTAATTAAAGTTAAGATACAATACAGTTATATTTGCCCTGCATGATACAATTACCGAAGAACTCATCATGCGTTATGTACCTCCAAGTAACAGCAAAACATAATTAATTAAAAAAATACGTTATTTTCTAAATTCAAAGAAAATACTGATAAAAATAAGATTAAAAAAATAGTAAAGTAAAAACAAACACATTGAATTTGATAATTATAAAAAAAAATTGATTCGAAGTGAACTAGAACTAATAAGCCCTTTGATCATTATCATACCAGCCATTGAAAGTCCACTGCTGGACATAGGCCTCCCCAAGAAAGGGGGATTTTTGCCCATAACTGCCGCGTTGGTGCTTGCCCACTTGTTGGCAATCGCAGAGCGTTCTTTACGCAGAGGCTGCTGCTGCCCATCCCCACCCTGTTCATTTTAGCTGCTTTTTTTTAATGGATTATCAGCTATAGTCGAAATTTATAGATAAAAAGTTACTATCGACATTGATAAAAAAAATAACTACGCAGAAAAGACCGCGTAGCTCTGCTAATGAAAATAATAACGATTTAATAATAAAGAAAAACCCTTAAACACGCTATGTTCTCTACTGTTTTTCTTACCAGTACTCTTAAAACATTATATACGTGCCCAATTTAGTAATAACTTTTAATGTATTCTCATTATAACAAGAAGATCTTTAATTTTGAAATGCAAACAAGTCAGTTTTCACATCAATAACCACAAAGCCAGTCTTGTTCTTTTACTTCACCTTCTCTCGGGGTACTGGTAATTTCTTTTGACTTTATGTGTGACACCAGTGTTGTATGACACCATTGAGGAAACACAAAGAAAGTTTTAATTAAAAAATAAAAAAAAAAATATTAATAAACCTAGCCCATGCAAACAAAATTTGTTATACAAAATAAAATTATGGCATTTAGGCTTGAAAAGACTTATTTTACATTTACAAACCATCAAATGATTAAATCCACTTGTGTTTATGATTTGGTGATTTGGTAGGTCGTAGTTGTTGTTTTATTTATCATATTAGCCATATGAAGCCCACTGCTGGACATAGGCCTCCCCAAGGTAGTTTTTTGTCCATAATTATCGAGCTGGGCATGCGTGGTGGCAATTGCAGAGTGCAACTTCGTGACGAAGATGCTGCTGCCCATTCTTACTTTGCAACATTTGAGCTACGCTGCTTTGGATGGATATATCACCATCCGTCGGTTTTGGTACCTTAGTCGCCTCCTACGACACCTGGTACAGAAGAAGGTACTATTCTACTCCGACAAATTGTTTTATTAATAGCTAATTCGTTAACCTTAGAAAATATCAATAATAATAATAATAAAATGTATTGTATACATAAACCAAATTTTCCTAATTACACTGTCATAATTTTGTCCCCAATTTCATCTGCGCAGGCTTCATTCAGTTAAGTTTATCAGGAACAAATTTCATGAGATCCTTTCAGCCGTTCAGTCATGAAAAGTATAGTGTTAAAGCTACTGTAAAAGCCCGAATTACGGTAAATGATAAAATTAACAAGTAAAAATTAGGATTTACCTTAGCGTCTTGGTAAATAATAGATAAACTAACAAAAATATGTTTTGTTTCGGGCTTTTTCCACACTGGTAGTCACACCAATGCTAATTAAAATCGGTTTATATATCACAAATAAGAACGCAACCAAATAATTTCTCATTGTCAATTCTAGTTTTTTTCTTTTTATCAATATAAAATAATAAAGAACAGGTATAAACATATAATTATACAAAGGAACATTTTAAAATAATTATATATTAATACATTAATTATTAATACAGGTTAATGTTTTAAAACACAAGTTAACATCTGCATGCGAGTTCGTAACTTTGCTCAACTGTGTTGCTGGCGTTCGCATAAACCGCACAGAGTTGATGTTGACCAAACTTTACCGGTAAACTGGTAACTTGTTATGATTTGCATGGTTACGGCAAAGCTGCAGCATTAACCATATTAAGTCAATGTTTCACACGGGTTTTAAAAAAAGTCTGCTCCAACAAAGTGTTAAATATTTTCCGGTTCCATTTACCGGTTCTTTGCACAGGTTGGCTGTTCTTGAAAAAAATAATATACTAAATTTATAGGTTTTTTTAATGGCACCATGTAACTTTTGTACTAAACTTTTTTATGCAGATCCTGCATAAAAGAGTTTTTTAGAGTGATCACTGATGTAGGTTCCGTTAACCCGACTAGGGGGTGACAAGAGGTATCAGTTCTTCGTGTAGACTATTTTCTGGCGAACCACATAATGAACCTGCAGTAATATAAACAATCTATATATACGCATCGTAACATATTTTTGTATAGGTTTAATAAATCAATTTCTTGAATAAAAAATATTGGGTTGACTGTTCTCTTTGATTTCGACTAGTACTACAAATGTGCTGTCCGACGTTCTCCGTGTGATTGAGAGTAGAAAAAGAGTTATTTTGTTGAAACTAAAATCATTTAGTGAGTTTGGTAATTATCATTAATGGACAGTTAACATCTTTAAACATGCACTGCTGAACAAGAAAGAGGGAGAAGATTTTTCCCAACTTACCTCGCTGGGCAACCGTAACTTTACTTTCGGGAATGCTGCCCATTCCCGCTGTGTTCAAATTGACCTGTATTTTGTGAATATACTGCATCGGTCGGTTTCGGTACCTCAATCGATTCTTATTAAATGTTTCAACTGAAATGTATATATCACATATATACAAGTCCTCCAAAGTCTATAAACTGGTTCATTATTTCATAAACATGTTAACAAATCGCGTGCAAACTCAGTGATTCCACAAAACAAATGCGTTAAAGTAGAACTTATTTCAACTCAAATTAATTTATCTATCATAGTTTTCAGTGGAATACCGAGTTAATTTATGAAGTTATCGTTTGCATCCGTAACTTTGTTATATAATTTTACCGCTATACCGGTAACTTGTTAAACGGGAAATTGGAAATACCATAACGGCATTAACAGTCTCCAATAATAAAATTCAATTATATTCTATGGAATACTATTATGGAATATAAAATTAATGGAGTGTTTAGTTCAAATTATAAATCGAATCTTTATTGATTGATTGATTGCTTGATTGATATTCCATGGAATACTATTATGGGATATAAAATTAATAGTGTTTAATTAAAAGATCATAATCGAATCCAATAAAAAATATATAATACACTTTATTGGTGATCAAAAAATTACTTTTTAAACGCGTTTTGTAACACTTTAAATTATTGTATGATTCCGTATTTTTTATCATCTCGATATCAACTAAAAATGAGTTTGAAGCTTGAAAATTTAAATATCCTGACAAAACGAACAATATTCTTAAAAACGGTTAAGTAAGTAGAACATTAACATCGTCATCATCATAATTATCAGCCATTAGACATCCACTGTTGGCTATTAGCTTACCAAAAGAAGGCGGAATATTAGCCATAATTGCCGCCTTTGGCAGGTATGGTGGTAATAGTAGAGCGTAGCTTTGCGACGGCTCTACTGCTGATTTCTGCATTTGAGCTATATTGTTTCGGAAAGATACCGCCAGATAAAATTTTATATTCTACCAGGTTAATAAAAAAGCATAAAGTATGTGTGATAGTAAGTCTGTACACGGAACGCGCTTGTAACATCACAAGGATATTTAATAGTGTTTTATCTAGTACCTTGTGACTTGAAGACATGATGTTACATTACTAAGTAGTTTCACTGTCTCTCTCACCCTTCAAGCCGGAATATAAAAATACGAACACTGCTACTTGGCGGTAGAAATAAGTCAACAGTAGTCGTCTACATTGAGACGACTTTGTATCTAGTCTAGTGGACTCTTTTGATACCTAATACTTTGTATCCCACATTTATCAGCTGAAATTAGCACCAGACAGCCAGAAAGTCGAACAAATAATATAATTAATGAAGTTGAATAAACCACGTATTAAATCCGTTAAAAGTAGTTTTATTTTATGCAATAAGCATAGTTAGGAATAGTAGATGCGTTATTTGTTATGTTGATAATTATTTATCTTTTTTTTTCGGTCGAACCTATTGCTGGACTACTCAAACGTCAATTCCAGTGCCAACAGAAAAACAGGACGGGGTCTCTCATAGATGAGAGGTCCAATGCCCGTATTTATCCTGTATCGTCATTAGTATGCAGATTAATGTCGTTGCAGTTAGTACTGCATTTATGTCGTTGCTACCGTAAGATCTAATAGAGCTCTGTAAACATTTACTCAGCCTGCGGATATATGAGGAGGAGGCAATCAAGGTTCGCGGTTAGTAATGAACAGTCTATATATGTGTGAGCATTGTATTAAGTTGAACAAACGCCTATACAACCTAATTAATACACGATTTCAACTCTATAAATTTCACGAACATAATACTTACGATTCATCTCATCATCATATCAGCAATTGGAAGTCCACAGCTGGACATAGGCCTCCCCAAGAATGGGTAAATTTTACCCATAATTAGCAATCGCAGAGAGTAGCTTTCGCGATGGGAATGCTGCTTCCCATCCACACCCAGTGCATATTAGCTACACTATTAAGGATAGATATACCGCCATCTATCGGTTCTGGTACCTTATTCGCTTCCTACGATACCTGTTACAAGGTTTCTCTTAACCTATTAAACTCTTACGATGACCTTTATTTTTATATGTTTCAGATATTATTTTTGTGACGAAGAAATATGAACAATCGATTCCTGGCTTTTCTTAATTAAAAAGTTGGTATACAAGTATACAGCCTGCGTATTATTAAGTGTCACCGTAGCTTCACTGTGACATCGCGAGGATATCATATCCTCGCAATAACTCACATATCATCCTACAGACTGGAATACACTGCATGTCATCCTTTAATCCGGAACTTTATAACGCACATAGTTATTTGGCGTTAGAAATAAAATTTATTTTACTTTAATAAAGCTTTTATTATTACAGTCCAATGCAGACTACATTTTATGAAATTGACCTCGTTTAACCTTTACTGGTATTACTACTTGAATGGCGCATGTAAGAAGTGTCAGTATAAGATATATCGTAGCATGCAAGTTGTTACATAGAAAGATATGTAATCGTAGAACATTTGCTTGGTAATCGTCTATAAATATTTAATACAAAGCTGTGAAGTCACAAGCTAGAGACCACACTCATCATACCTAAATATATCAAAATTTATTATTATATAAATAAATTATATAAACTATTAACGCATACAACCGGTCCTATTTAAGATTACTTGGGGAGGCCTATGTCCAGCTTTGGACGTCTTATGGCTGATAAGAAAAATAATAATATATCAAAATGCATAGCATTATAGGATAACACCTCCCCTAATACCAGGAGTCGTAAATGGCGACTGAAGTATACGACAAGAAGCCGACAGATGGCGGTATATCCACCCATACCAGCGTAACTATATGAATTCATGTCGCGAATAGTCACTGTCATCCTCGTCGCAAATCTACGCTCTGCCTGCACAATTAAAGAAAACATTCCTTTTTTCTTGGGGAGGCCCAGTGTCATAATGGACATTCAATCGCTGATATGATGATAGCAGATAAGATTGCTTAACAATATTAGAATATATAGTTGAATGCAGTCAATAAAAGTGAATATACGGCCGGTATGATCACAAAATAGAATCACTGGAATTCACAAACCTAAATCAAATTTAAACAAACCTCTCAAGCTTAAGTTCGTTATTTACTTTATGTTTATCGATATGTCTAGCTGATTATGTAAACCTTTGAGACACGATCAAAGAAGACCAGCAGAGGTTCTTATCTCAATAAATATAAATAATTCAACGATTTAAAACACACATTTCAAAGTTACTCTCTAAGAACCATATAAGTGATAGATTTCTTTTTTGGATCGCGCGTTTTAATTTGACCACTCTAAAAAGGGATTTAATAGTGCTCACTGAGTTTTTTGAGCGGAACATCAATTTTATAATATAATAAAATGTTCCGATAAAAAAAAGATTTACAATCGTCATGACCACCAAATCTATTTATACGAGTATGCAAGGAGAAGCAAATTGATTTAATGACTGACTTATCAACGCAGAGCCCAAACTATAAGGGTTATATACTTGAAATGGACAGGAGTTCCTTTTATAAGGTAGGGTAGCACTAAGAAATAATAAAAAAACAAACTTCTAAAGGTGTAACATGGGGTTGCAAAGTTAATATGAAACTTTGGCTGTTTTTATAGTTATTTAAATTAAATTCAGTTCTGTTTCTTCGTTAAAAGTCATGAATCACATGTAAAATATTTTTTCGAAAATTATCCCTTAAGAAAATAAAAGGTTTGAAAATATGAAAGTTCTAGAATTTAACGCGTCTGAAACCGCGGGGCGCTGATAGTAAATTTACATACGACGATATTGTAATTTTTACCTTTTAACCTAACTCAACAATTTAACCTAAAAAGCGTTATTTATGTAAATAAATAAGATAAAAAAAGTATACATACCATACATACACCACGCCTGTGTACGACTGGGGTAGGTAGAGACTATGAATCTCCACTTGCTACGGTCTTGACATACCTTTCTCGCTTTCTTTACTCATCTTTTCATACACGCTCTTTTATTCTTGTTACTTCTGACCTGGCTCTTCTATAATACGTCTTCTAGCAGATTAAAGTATATTTATATAGTTCATCCTAAACCAATTTCTCTATCCACTTTCGATATATATATATATTTGTGCATTTATTCTGCTTTTATCCATCCTTTCTACAACGAACTGTTTATGGCTTAAGAAACTTAATACAGAAAAATAATATGACATATTAATAAATACGCGCAAAGCTTTTCATTGTTTTTACCAAACTCCGAACCAATTAACTGAAATAAAAATTAATTGAAACTATCACAACGCACGTAAAACTTAAAGCAGGTAGTCTAAAAGTGCGCGAAATATTGTGAGTTCGATCGCTGATCCTTGCCGTTCATGAGATATATAATATTTAGTTCCAGTCAGTTATATATTATGCCATTTAATTGAAAGTTTAATATGTATGTTAAATGGACACAAAAAAGACTCTTGTTAAGACATCAGCTTTGTATCAACTTTGTATCAATCAAAAAACATAAAAAAACATATAAAAATAATAATATTTACTAAAGTTTCCTTGTTATTTGTTTTCTTTGAATTTCCTTTTAATTGAGCAAATAAGTTCGGTAATAAAATCAGACTAAAGAATATAAAAAAGTAAACTAAAAAAATGCCTTGAAGGGAAAAAATGTGTTTCTATCGGAGTATATTTTTGAGGTGAAATTTGGCATTATTTAAATTTTGTTGGAATGAATTGTATTAGAAACGTTATTTGTTCTTATATTTTATGGTTACACATGCTTCTAAACGGAATTAATTAAACAAATACTTGGTCGTCATTCAGGGAGAAATGGTGTAGAGTTTGTAAGGATAAATAATTGAGGCTTTATCTGACGTTGCTGACAAGACCTAAGGAGGTAATTTAAGAGTCATCGCGTATTCAAAAGGTACATCATCAGCCATTAAAAGTCCAATACTGGACATAGGCCTCGCCAAGTAAGGGAGAATTATACTCATAACTGCCGCATAGGCCAAGTATGTATGAATGAGCTACGCTGTTTATGGACCACCATCTGTTGGTTCTGGTACCTTACTTGCCGCTAACGACATCTGGTATAAGGAGTAGTACTATTATACTCTGTATATCAGGGATAGTTTGAAGAATAATGTGTATTAAAATTTACGTAACATCTAAACTCCGATTGACTTGACTAAGAGATAAGTCGTGACACACCTGTGTTACGGACATCGGAATCACATCTTTAATACATATATATGAAATAGATCAAACACAATTTTTTGTTGTTTGTCCTGACTTAGTGAGGATCGAACCTTGGTGCTTATGATAGAGATACCATTTTAAGGACCAACAGGCCCGTCATGTGTGTAAAGTGAAATTGTGGTGTGTAAATTTGCGTAGTGTTAATGGACACTAGGTTGACGTCCAGGTTTAGGGATACTTAATAAGGAGTACTATATAAAATACTTTAGGATGGTTGTATCAGATGGGATTGCTTATCTATTATCATAGCATGCTGAAGTGTAGACCTCAGCATTCTGTGGTGAATAGGATTCCGATAATTAATTTATGATCCCCGTTTCCGATTACTTTAAGTTAGGAAATCTAGGTAGAAGCGGAATGTTTTAATAGCAACTACACTATGTAATGTAATTTCATCCAGAATCCAAATCAAGATGCAAGGATCCAGCATCCAGAATCCAGATGCAAGGATTCAATAAAAAATCACAAAGAACTGAAGAACAAACTATCTTCATTAGCAGAAGATCTTCCATTTTCGCGTTCTAAAATTGACGACGTTATTTGCATCAGAAAGAGCCTTCATCAATCTAACGCTGTTTGTACAACGCTGTAAACTGCTTAACGGAAAGGTGACTCGATAAACTGCGTTTCTTTTACAGACTAACCTAACGCTCTACTAGCCGTACGTGAAATTCCTCACCACCGTCACCTCCGCAGGTCTCGCAAGATCACCAGAGTTGCCTCTGAGGCCAGTCTGCTCAATTAATTGTCATAAGGCCCAGTTAATTCATTATTTATATAATAAAAGGACTTAGCGAACCCAGCTGCAACAGTACAATCAGTATTTACTTGACAAAATTGCGAAACCTTTTAACTCATCAGTATAAATATTGGCCGATATGACTACGTTTGTCGTCATGGCAACTCTATTTTTATATATAGATGAGGAAATACAGGAGGGAATAGACCTCATACAAAAGTTCATCCGCATGGTGCCACTTTTACCTATTTTTACCGCCAAATAGTATTGTTGGCATTGCTATGTTCCGGTCTGAAGGATGAGTGAAGCAGTGAATTTACTGGATAATGTGGCAAAACATCCTAAAGCCACAAGGTTGGAAATGCTTTAGTGATATCTATAAGCTGCAGTGACGCTTACTATAACGCGGAACATATATGCTTGTTAGTTGACCTGGTCAAATAAAAAAATACAAAAAATACAAAAAATGCGTGTCACGGTGTTTGTCGGAGATAAATTTCTAAGCTAATGATTCGATTTGTGTTCCGATTTGAGAGACAAGATAGTATATATATATATAAATATAAATGCATCCTGCTAGGAGAACATGAAGTTGCAGCTGTCATTATACTAACTTCATAATTTATAAGCATATTGATACGTATATTGAAATAGGTATCAATATTAATTACGTAAACTACTCAGAAATTAAATATACGAATAAACTTTGACAAAGTAGTCTTCGTATCGTCTTCTATTCTAAAATGTGGTCAGAGGCTTTCCCTAGAGGTTATCTTTATTATATTCATGTTGAAAATAGTCGCAGAGCCTTATGATGTTTATTTTTTTTTATTTTGCTTTATTACTGCCTTTTGCAGTTGCCTTTGACTTCATATAGAAGTTACTCTGATGTTAACAATAATACTATTTTAGTATCTGGTTATTTACTCTATCATTATAGCATTCACGATATAGGCCTCCCCAAGAAATGGTGGATTTTGTATATAGTTGCCGCGTTATGGAGATGTGGTAGCAATTACAGAGCACAGTTTTATACCAGGAATACTGCTGCCCATTCCCGTTTTCTTGCATTTCTCTTACGCTTTTATGGATGCATATTTTACCATCTATTACTGCATTGGGCAGTGGTGGATCGCGACGGGACTGCCCATTCCCGTTTCATTTGCTACGCTTTCACGGATATATATTTCGCTATCTTTATCCGTAATATAAGGGGAGGTACCATTCTACTCTGCTGCTACTTCACGGCACAATTTTACTCCTGAAGGTCAATATCCAGCATCCTACTACTCCACAAAACAATAGGTACCTACTGATGATAACATTATAATATTTTATAGTGGAAACTTACTAACCTAATTAGTCTGAACTATAATCTAACAATATTCAATATAATGCGTAGAATTTATTTATCATTAAGAAAATTTTACACATTCGAATAACTGAATCTATAGTTAGATATATAAACTGTTTTGTTATATATTTTAACCTTTTTAGTAAATAGTTTTCTTTAACAACTTTTATTCTTGTTGAACGTAAAAGGCAAGAACAAAACTAGCCTCTGTATACTTTTATTAAAAGCCAGCAGTATGCAGCGAGAGCCAGATTGTAAATCCCGGAGCATACAAGATATTTAATTTTTTACAAGAACAAAGAGGCTTGCGTTAAAACTGTTACAGCGCAATGAATTATAAGTTTTCAACCGGACAGTGTTGCACTTTTTAAACGATGCTCATATTTTAAAAGAATTTCGTGATTCCAAGTCCCGTAGGAAGCTTCAGGAAATTTATGAATAACATTTTTTTTCGAAATAAGTTTGTAATACCGTTTTTCGCTACTAGATTTACTAATACATACAAATATAATAAGTGCTAAGTATTATTATTAAGATAAGAAAATATCTACAATAAATTTTCTTGGTTTACTTAAATAAAGATAATTTTGAATTTTGAGTTTAAAAATTAGTTCCGGTGATTTTGTAATTTAAAACCGAAGCAAATTCCAAATTGCCAAAAAATGTATAGCGATATGTTTGACCATATTAAAAGCTATTGTAATGAAACCATTAGTAAAGTAGATTTCTTATTATGTCTCGGCTGTCAAGTCTTTTAATAAATCTGGTATCAGTTTCATCGCCCACGCCAAAGATTTGTATGGACATAAATGGTTTATTCTTAGTCTGAACATCATTAGTAATTAAAATGAAATACCTAATAATAATAAAATTATAATAATAATGCACTTGATTGTATATCTTAAATATACAGACATAATACAAATTTTATAATACTTTTTTAAAATACTTGTGGCATAGAGCGATTTGTTCCAGGCAATCGTAGTTATAAAGACTAAGAATCGTAATTATTGTTCTATGTACTATGCATTTTTTATTTACTATGCACTTTGTTTTTATAAAAACCTTAAACAGTTACGATAAATAAATAATTCCTTGATACATCTAGTATTGACCTGACTCCGAAATAAGTCACTTAAAGCACTTGTATTACGGGCATTGGACAGCAGGAATCATAAATAAAAGGCTTAAATACATATATTGAACACCCAGACACAGGAAAAATACAAAAATTTGCCCTGGATGGGATCAAAACTACAACCCTTTGTGCACAAGATAGGATCACTACTATCTGGGCCACCATATATAATTTATACAATGATGACTATGGTTATTACACTTGTAATTTCAAAACGTGCATCTCACAATTGAGTAGAAAATATTACCAACACAGAAATAAAAAACAATGCCTATAATGTCTTCAAATAGTTAATGCCCTGCAAAACTATTTTCGTGGCTACAAATGTCTGGTTGCTAAGCTAATAAGGCATTAACTAGCCTTAAGTTCTATTTAATTAAAATATTTGGTTTAGAACTGCTCCATTTAAACCACTAAAACGCAATCCAATGTTAGTCCAGTGTGTAATATTATGGTGACAACAATCCAGCTAGTATTTCACTGTAATATGTAAACAAAGTATTAAAACATACTTACTGTCCTAGTATATATGACGGTTTACCCTATATAAATATTGGGTAATAATAGATTTATAGCACAGTATCTTTCATTTGTATCGTTGTGTGTAACCTTCTTTTTTAACTGCATAGCGCGGCAACTCTGCCAGCCCTGCCATATGAGTTGTAGATGACTACATCTACATACATACACACACCGTGCCTGTTCCATCGGGGAAGGCAGAGACTAGATCTCCACTTGCAACAATTTTAGCATACTTGTCTCTCTTCCCTTACTTGCGTAAGTCTTTGCATTAACGCTCGTTTATTCTTGGTACTTCTGATCTGGCCCTTTTTTAATACCTCTTCTATCTAGTTAAAGTTTGTTTAGATAGGTCTTTCTTTACCAACCTTCCATATACTTCCATCCTATATATTTTTGCAGTTATTCTGATTTCTACCATCCTTCTTAAATGTCCAAATCATCTCAACATTATTTTCTCTATTGTTGTCACAACATCATCTTTTACACCATATTTATCTCTTATTACATTATTCTTTAATCTGTCTCTCAGATTTACACCATGGATACTACTGTCTCTCATTTCAACAACATTTAATCTACTCAAGAGCATCTTCATCTAATCCCAACATTCACAGCCATATATCAGTGTAGGAACCGCTTTGAACGAACAGCAAGTTGTGGCTTTTTGACAAGTGTTTGCTGCCAATTAAATCTGTTTCAATCTAACGATATGTGAGAAAAATTGTAATATCCATAAAAGTAGTGTGTCCTCAGCGCTGTAGTAGCCTAGCACCAAATTCTGAACCTGATAGAGTTCTTTTGGTTAGATCATTCAGTATCCAAAACTACTGGCTTAGCATATTTAACTATACCGATTTAAAGACGAGAAATATTTTACACTACGAGATTAGCCTTTGCCTTGTAGGGGGAAGGGTCAAAGCACTCTGCGGAAAATCTAACCATTTTCCGCTACAACCATTTTGAATAACAGCATTTATAGCAGGATTTGATCCGACTTGTAATATTAACTAATGACCAAAGCGCAACGGTTTGTAGCAAATGCATTTTGGTTAACGTGAGTAATAAACAGTTATTTTATATATTGCCAAGACTGTTTGTAGATTTGTAATGACTAAGGTAGACTTCATAAAAAGAACCTCTGCATTAGTAACACACTCTCACCAATTTCTAGCTTCAAATAGCAGTGTTCGCATTGCCGTGTTCCGATTTGAAGAAAGGCAGTAAAATTACTGGATAATAAAATCTGATTTGATATTAGTAAGTCACAAAGTAGGCAACACGTTAGTGATATCCTTGTGATATTACACGCGTCTATTAGCTAAAGTGACGATTATTACGCGGACTATATACTTATTTGTATATCTAGTATGATATATACCGCGACGTATATACCACGACGCCTAACTTTAATCGAACGAGATAAAAAATACGCTATCACATCTTCTCTAAATCCAGCAAATAAAGCAGTTTTCCAACTTTTACATCTAAAATAATATTAATCAAAGTCCCAAGAGAAGCGAAGAAACGTAGCAGATAAATCAACATAAGCGAAATCGTTAATGAGAAGCAACGAAGGCAAATTAGGGGCCGAGTGAGCCCAGAATATCTGAGCTTAATTGCGCCCGTATTTTTTCAAAGTGGATTCATTAAACACCTTTAAAAGTTGACACGTGTTTTGGACAAAAATGGCGGATTCACTTTTTGACGTAAATGAGTGCTACAGAGACGTATTTGGGATAGGTCGTGGAAAGGATTATTTATACATATTACATTTCCCAGCTATATAATATAAAATACTCAGAATTAAATGAACGAGGTAATCTTTTGGTTACTTCATCCCCACATTTTAGAAGGAAAGCTCTACGATTTAATAAATTAGCCTACCATTGTTGTTAATTAGCAGTAGCCACGGATATTAAAGAGAAATTAATCCGTCTGAAGATATGACTGGTATATCTATCATCTAAATTCTGGCGAGAAATCTATTTTGCAGCGGTGAGAAGTTGCAAAACCGGAAAGAGTGCCCCTCTGGATGGAAGAAGTCCTACACACTCTCTGTCCAATGGCTTTTACTTAATGACCCCTATAAAAGATATCCCTTAACTTGAGAGGCGCGGGTTCGATCCACAAAAAAAAAATTATATGATGAACATTTGTTTATTATGTGTCTGATACATATATTTTATTTTTTATGAAATATATAAAGAATATTATTATGCAATCCGTAATACAAGTGCTTTAAGCGACTTATCTCGGAGTCAGGTCAATGCAAGAGATCTATCTATATCTATCATTTTCATACTGTGACAGGTGGTATTCGCCCTTAATATGAACCAGGCGTAGCTTATGCATGCTTTAGCTCGTGTTAAAATATACAAAGCAACAACACCTGCGGTGATAAAAAGATGCATATTACCGACGGTTGTCAGTTTTATATTCAGAGGCATTCGCAGACCTTTCATTTATTCAGGCAAGTTTTAAAACAAAGGCGTATCTTTGCGTTGTATGGACATTGTTTTATTTGTTATATTTTTTTATTATGCACATTCTAATGACTTACGTAAGAATTTTAGTTACACATAACTCTATCGCCAAACACTTTTTTCATTACTGCGCTTCGGCTTGATGGTTCAGAGCGTCAGTGAAATAGCTGGGTAATGTACTATGATATCTTGACACCTTTCACATGAATCTCACTGCGCTAATATCCTTAATGCTATAAGTTTCTGTAGACTGCGGTAACGCTTACCATTACGCGGAACGTATACTTGTCTGTTAGTTTATTCATCCGAAGAACGTTTATTGATGGACAAGGCGTTGTAGTTATTGAAAAGCTAGATTCGTGACAAGAATGCTAAAGCTGCTCATTACCGCCCTGATGCATTTAAGCTACACTATTTCAGGTGCGCACCGCAGTTGTTTCTTGCGACACCTGTTACAGGGGAAGATACTATTTTAGTATGTCGGTATCTTATGATAGCCAAATTGTGAATATAAGTATTTTAAGTCTGTTTTATTTATTAAGTACCTACTTGTAATGAATATTTACAGTTTTATCATAAAGCCTTGAGCGTTTTCTTTATACCAAAATTAAATAAAGACGCGAAAAGTCTAACAACTAGTTTTCCATCTGAAGTGGCGTAATTAGCAAGTTGAAAGCCATTTTCGGAAAACTGTTAATTAAGGGTGCCGCTTATTGATTGAACGAAGTAAAATTGAACTATTTAGCCATTAGCTGTTTATTACATTGTTACACTGTTAGTGAAGATAATTATTTTGATAAAATTTAAAAATCGTTCAGTGCATTTCACCAATATGGGGATCGTATTTATTGATATTTGTATCGAAGTATGTTTCATCACGTCAACCATTGAAATTCCACTGCTGGTCATAGGCCTCCGCAAGAAAGGAGGAAATTTGGCGTTAATTGCAGACCATGAGTAACTTATTTAGTTACTTTACACCACCATGTGTTAGAATTGTGTGGCACTACTTAATAATAATAATTATCTGTTAAAATATAACTATAAATTGAGATATAAACAATCCTATCTCTCAGGTTCGATCAAACTAAATACGTGAGCAAAATTTTAATTTAATCGGTTTAGTAGTTTATGTTTCTTGTACGAATTCCTGGAATGTATTAAAGACAAAAAAATATCTAGAAACACTTCTTAGTTGTGAATTTAACTCGATCAAGGTTTCCTGCGCCTGTCGCTGCTCCATATACTAAATCAATATTATAAAAATTCATTAAAACTTAACGTAACGCGAAATTCAGGAGCAATCGTCAAGTATTAACCCTGGCTGTACGTACAATAGAAAGTTCTATTTTTGGAATAATTCAACTGAAAATAATATAGTGGAAGAGTCTAGCGGGAATACAAAACGGATAGATATATGGAAAGGCACAGCTGAATATTAATGTCCAAGACATCGGTTATCAAATGTGTGAAACTGACTTGGAAATAATTCTTAATAAAAGAGTATAGGTAAAACACTGGTAGCTTTAACACCGAGCTGTTTTCAGAATTGTTAATTACATTGGTGATTGTCATGGCGTAACGCCAGAGTAGAATAGTACCACCAACTATACCAGGTGTCGTAGGGGGCGACTAAAATGCCGGAACTGATGTCACTATATCATCAAAAATAACGCATATTCATATAGCTCATATTCAACTGTACCTTGATTAATATCACCTCGATCGTAGCAGCTGGAAATATCCACTGCTGGACATGAGTCTATCCAATTTTGCATTAGTATATCACTGTCACTAACTTCTACCTCCAAACAGCAATGTTGATGTGTTTTGGTTTCAAGGGTTAGAAAGGCAGTAAAATTACTGACTACGGGTGGTGAGTGACTTTACAGCTCCGGTACCTCTATGGACAAAAGGGTGATCTTCGGTCACGGTTCAGTACCGGGTTACTTAACGTGATAACTTCCTAAAAATTTGATTTTGCGGCACCGTATGACCCTATTTCATCGCGCTATCTGATAGAGCAGTCAATAACTTGCTGTAAAAGCCAAGCTGCAGAAATAATATATTCTGTTGATCAAAAAAAGGTACGACCTTTTTTTGAATAGTACATAATAGTTATTGTTTGTAGTGCTTGAAAATTCTAATGTTTTTTTGCAACGCAAGAAATATATATGATTATACGTGGGGCACTGGCGGAGTAGAATAGTACCTTCCTCTATACCAGGTGACTAAGATACCAGAACCGCTAGATGGCGGTATATCCATCCGAGACAGTATAGATCAAATTATTAGGGTGGGGATGGACAGCAGCATCCCCATCGCATGGTTCTCATGTAAATGACGTGAATCGAAACTAAGCTATTTCATTTCCATATTATGATCATTCTCATTACAGCAGTTGGAAGTCCACTGCTGGATTTAAGTCTCCCCAAGAAAGGAGGAATTATGCGTGTTGGCAATCGCGACGGGGATGATGTTGCCCATCCCTACCCTAAGCATTTGATCTATACTCTCTCGGATGAATGTATAAATATATAAGAAGTACATAAACACAATTGTTGCCATACTAATTAAATACAACAAGTAGTTCCCGTTAGTAAGAAAATAAAATTAGCCTAAGTACTATTTAACATATTTTTTTTATCCGTAAGTCCTGTTAAAATCGGTCCAGCCGTTTGATAGTTTACCTCAAACATACATACAAACAATAAAATACTTATTTTTGTTATAAGTGCCATACAAACTCTCATATGCCTTTTGTAATTTTATAAACAACATAACTTCAATGTAATTTAAATGTATAGATGTGTCTTTCAAAGATGACGCTTTCGATTATTCGTAGAAAATTTGTACACAGTTGTTTAATTTCCCAGTAGTCTACTCAATTTTGACCTACCCACTGTTAGAACTCCACTGATAACATGAGCCCTGAAGTTTTATTCAAGTGAATTCAGTGTTAAATACGCTCCCTGTTTATTAAGACAAGTCTTTATCTTGTCACATTTAATTTAAATATTTCCGAGCACAAATGAAAGAACTTTCCCGTCGCAAAGAAGCTTTATTCGACTGGATTTGAATACGTGTTTCTCAAACAAAATAATGAGTGTTTGCTACGCAGAATTCCCGTAATTCTGTTTGTCATGACAAATACTTGGATCTCTTTCGGATCATAATGCTTGTTTTCCCTATAGCAATTGCAATCATTTGCCTTTTATTTGTGAGCAGATAGAATACCTATCTGTGAATGTATAAAAACAATATTATCTTTATAATATAACAATTATAGATATTTTTTTGTAAAATACGAAGATATATTATATTTTATCTTATGTATTCACAAGAATCTAAATTATCCCGCGCTACCGGAAGATTTGTATAAAATTTTGCAAAAATTGAACAAAAGTCTCAAGGGAATAAGTTTTACCAGTAATATTTTATACTTTATAGCAGTAGATTTTTCACTTGGTTTTAATATTTTATGGAAAAAATATTTCATTGTCATGACACAAGCCTCACGGGTTCTGGTATTTGTGGAAAACATTTCTAGCATGTAATATACCAAAGGGTACCAGCAGAGTAACACTGTACCTCTACTCTACTACTAAATTTATTTAAATATATGTTACTGCTACTTCATGTTGAAACTATCAAGTAATTTACACAAAGTAGATTTCAGACAAAGATTGTCTACATTGGGGCTTCCCTATATAACAGATGTCGTAAAAGAAGGTACCGGAGCTGACAGATGGCGGTATATCAATCCAAAACAGCGAAGTTCAATTGCTACAGGGCGGGAAGGACAGTAGCATTCCCGGCATGAAGCTACGCTCTTCGATTACTACTACGTCTGCCCAGCGTGGCAATTATTGGTAAAATTCCTCCTTTCTTGGATACCCGCACGTTTATGTAGCAGTGAACGTTCTGCGGCTGCTGTGATGATGTTGATGATGCAAAAATGGGATTAAATGAAGCGTCATTGAAATAAAAAGAATGAACAACATTAAACTTCAAAATTTAAAGAATAAAACGAAATTAAAAAATATGCGTGCGACTTACAAACGCCTGAAATAAAGATGTACAAGACCAATTTTAACAGAGAAAAAAAGTGAAACGGATGATACTAATTATGTAGCAAAATAAGCAAAGATAGACAATGATGGAAAGACAATATACAAATGATAGCTTGTTCGTAATGGTTGTTTGACTCGCAATTGACTAAGGGAATGTCCTGGAGTTTTGAAGCTGGACAGTATTTGTTTGTAATCATTTATTTTATTCGTTATTAAATTTCGACAAAGAACGGGTTTCACTGGATTGGACTGGGTTCACAATTTTAAAAAAAAGTCAATAAATACAGAAAGCTAAACCAAACTTTATTTAAATCTCTAGAGACGTTTCTGATGAAATAACGATTAATTGCTAAAAATGTAAAAGTTTTTACCCTAACTTCAAATTAATTTCAGCAGCATCCCTCGACTTCCTACTCACGTACTTCCAGCTCTGCTTAAAGTTGGACTGCAAGTAAGAAGTTTCAAATGACCCCAGTAATGGTGCAGGAAGTTTTAAAGGTACTATGATTCTACTTGGCTAACTTTATTTAAATACATGCTACTACTTCTTTATGTTGAAACGATTTTAAATAAAGAATACAAAGACGCTTATCAAATTCCATAGAAAATTGCTAAGCATCAATTATTACAAAAGGTAGACCTTAAATAAATGTCGCCTACATTGATACCTCACCCTCACCTATTTCTACCACCAAATAGCAGTGTTTGCATTGCTGTAATCTGTTGATGTGTCTGTGACATATCCTCAAAGCACAAGGTTTCCAACATGCCAATGATATCTTCTTTATATTACGGGTGTCTATAGGCTGAAGTGGTAATTAATATCACGCGGGCTGTAGGTTCATTTGTTAACTTGATTATATAAAAAATAACATAAGTTTGTTTTTGATAAAAAAAATATTAAGGAATATAGAAATAAAAACAATATATATAGTATTTCCAGAATTTTACAACTGCCGTTATAGAATTATCTCTACCCTTTTGACTGCCTGGTACATGTAATGGATTCAATGGTTGATTAAATATTGTCTACGCTATAGTAAGACATCGTGTTTATTGTACTACAAAATTATTTGAAACTACTAGAAATTTCTTACATTGTAAAATTTCCAACAAAAGCTTCAAAAAGCCAAAATCGGATAAAAAAACGCATGGGTTCGGCGTTTTGCCGTATCTTCAGTGAGAAAATTGTTCGCCTCGTACCTCGCCATCTTTGGAACGTCGCCAAAAATCCATTGTATTCTTTAAGAGTTACTTCACCTGGGAGCAGAAACTTCTCAGTCTCAATTTTGAGAACGATTTATCAACTGAGCGGGTCTCGTAAGTAGGTGTTAGGGGACTTTATGGGAATATTATTTTGATGAAAGTGGATATGCTTATATTGACTTAAATGATTAGATATTTGATTTGTATTACAATAAAATACCTTGAGATAAATTGTTACAATTTTTTAAAGAGAAATGTATGATTTGCTAAGATTTCCAGGACTTACGATTTTTATAGGACATGATAGGAATATAAGGATAAACATTTCTGTGACGAATATTTGTTTATTCTGTTTCTGGCTATTATAATTATGTATTTAGGTATTATATTTGTACTTTTGTTGTCTACTTATCATGTCATGGAGTCAGGTCAATATATGAGATATTGCTAAATAAATTTATACTCCCGTATTTGTATCATCAAAGCAACCATCAAAAGTCCACTGCTAGGCATAGGTTTCCCCAAAAAAAAAGGAATTATGCCCATAATTAATGCACTGGCATGGCGCGGTGGCAATCGCAGAGCGTACTATCTAGTAGGTGGATATACCGGCATCTGTCGGTTCCGGTACCTCAGTTGCATCTTACGACAACTGGTACAGAGGGAGGTAGTATTTTACTCTACCTATACCCCAAAATGGACGTATTTGTATAATTGTGTGTCAATAAGTGATACACTTTATCGTTAAAATGACACAAACAAATGACAAAATTATTTGCTAAGCGATGTGTTCTAAGGATTAGGCTGGTCAAGCATGAAACTTCATTCGGACCAACAAATTGATATCAAACGTTTCTCCCCGGCGATATATTGATGAACAAAGAACATGCCTAAATTAATTTATTTCACCGATACGGCACAATTCCGCTCCAATATTCCCGCCCGTAACGTTTGAGCGATTTATACAGGCAGCTAAAATAAAACATGGGCCAATTCAAAAAAAGCACCGTTTCAACACTATACATCCTTCGCGGAAATAAATAAATTACACTTGAAAATTGTGGCTGTGCGAAGAGGATGGCGTGGCGATTACCATTCTGTGCAAAAGAGATGGACGAACAATAGACACGAAGGATGGGCGGCAACTTACCATGCAGTTTCATTAGAAAGAGCAATTACTCTATTCCGCGCATGCAGATAGGGTTCCATGGCCTGTTAATTATCTTAAAGGCGCCATTCACATTTTACGCAGAGTAATATAATTTAGATTCTAGACTAGCAGACCCGACAGACGTTGTTCTTAAAAATAGATACATAGATACCCACTGCAGCGCCATCTGATAGTTTTGTAAATCTAAATTATCCAGGCAGACTTAAATGCATTAATAAAATTGGACCAAATCGATCGAACAGTTTGCAGTATAGATAAATTAGCCGTGAGGTACCAGCAGAGTAGAATAGTTACCTCTTACTGAACCTGGTGTCGTAAAGGGGGGCCAAAGGTACCAGAATCGACAGATAGCGATATATCCATGCAAAAAACTAATCAAGCTCAAATGTACAGGGCGGGGACAAACAGCTGCTTTCCCGTCGCGAAAGCTGCGGTCTGCGATTGCCAATACGTTTGCCCAGCGTGGCAATTATGGGCAGCATACCCCCTTTCTTGGGGAGGCATATGTCCAACAGTGGACTTTTAATGGTTGGTATAATGATGATAGATAAATAATTTAAGAACTTACGAATTGGAGATAATGACTGCAGCGCCATCTGCCGGACTGATTTGTGTATAAATCCGGATCCAACAGATGGCGATGTATCTATCCGAAACAGCGTCGCTCAAATATGCATAGTAGAGATATTCTACCATTTTTAGAGTTGCATATTTCCAAGTGTGAGGTATCGGCAAAGTAGAATAATACCTCCCCCTGTATCAGGTGTCGCAAGAGGCAACCAAGGTACCCGACCCAACTAATTGCGGTGTATTCGTCCGAAACACCGTAGTCCGAACACACATGGTAGGGATAGGCAGCATTCCCGCTGCAAAACTACGGTCTGCGATTGTCACTACATTTAGCCTAGCACGGCAATTAAGGACAAATTCTCCCTTCCTTAGGGTTGACTATATCTAACAGTGGACGATCATCAGCTGATATCATGATGATAATTAAATTCATGATCAATTGAAGTGATTAAGAACAATAAATTTATTATTGATTTATCAACATTCAAATATGTTGTGCATATAGTAAATCAAACATAAGCACACTTTGGTAAGTATCTAAGAACAACCTCCAAACTTGATTTACACTAATATGGTATTCGCTATGAAACTCTCATTACAGAGAGCAGCTATATAGATACATAGCTCAATAGTTCTCAAATTTCCTCATTATAAATGCTTATGCTGTATTCAAGTAATTAGGGGAGTTCTAAAGGCTTTTGTGACTCAAATACGGATATGGTAACTAGTAACGCAAATGTGTCTTTCATTACAAAAGTATCAAGATCCGTTTGGTAGACGTCATATGTATTGTTAAGCTTAATACGCAGAGTTGAGTTAAATTGTTACTGAATAATGTTGGACTTCATTATAAGTGAACGAAAGGGCTGACTACTTGAGATTATCACATGCATACAAATATTTTTAAACTCAACTTCTTATACATTGATCTACCTTCGTAAGTCACTTAAAACACTTGTGTTAAGGACATCAGACTAAGAAGAATACCAAATAAAATACTTAAAAACATACTTTTAACACCCAAATACAGAACTAACATGAATATCATTATATAAATATTTGTCCTGGGTGTAAATTGAACGCACGTCCCCTAGCGCATAAGACAGGGTCAATTCCACCTGCATCATCGGGCCCGCCTAATTATGTTTTTGCAAATATTGAATGATATATGAAAGTAACTTGATGGTTGTGAAAATGGCGACACAAAACAATTTATAAACAGTGTATAAGTTATCTGGTGACGATTGCATATTCTGTAAAAAAAAATATCTGTTTTTTTACGAAACATGTCTAATGCCCTATGTAGCTTTATAAGTCTGCAGCGTAGGTCATCCTACCCATAAATAGGGTTATCTCATTAGAACCCATGAATGCAGGCCGCACACTACCGGTCTCATTGGAAATCCCTCAGGAAGGCAGTGCCTGCAGTCATATTATGAATATACTGATGATGATGAACCAATATGCTGCATCACACATTTTTTGATTGTAGCCTTGTTAAATTTTCTCAAAAATATTACTGGCCCGATAGCGATCCTATTTTGTGCGTTAATAGTCGTTGGTTCGATCCCTACCCAGGACAAATATTTATATAAAAAATATTTGTATTTTTTCTGCACTTGGGTGTTAGGTGTGTGTGTGTATTTAAGTATTATGTTTCTAATTCCCATGTTATATAATATTCTTAAAACTAGTGATTTAAGCTACTTACCTAGCTATCTCGGAGTTAGATCAACGTATGAAATATCGTATGGAGTTAATTATTTTATAGTGCCAGTTATGATACAAATAAAGTTTGATTTAAGCATTGCCCGAAAATTGGACAGCCAGTACACTTGAGTGACGTGACATTATGACATGCAGTCATTTCTTGGACGGTCAGGTGAATATTCCAAAAAATTAAAATTAAGTTATCAAACAACATACGTAAACACACAACATAAACCCAATGTGAATGTCAGCAAGCTCGTACGTATCTGATGAAAGACGCTTCTGTATTCTCAAGCGAATCTCATTCCACATCCTTAACATATCTTATGCGTGCGTTTGCAATTTGTCTTATGTAAATCATTAAACAAACAGAAATCTCAGCAGGGGAAATATAGTAAAAAGCTGTACTGGTAAACAAATGCTTTGATGTATCACACCAAGAGTTGGAGTTGCCGAAAAAATTTGAATAAAACATGGAATATTTATCAAAGACTGTATATCATATGTAAATATGAACCCTGGACTCTTGATATATGAGGCGTTACCTTGAATAACAAATATCTGATATACGATGTTTAATGTTAATATCTATGGTGGATATTATTTACTTTGGACACTATTTATAGTCGTTGAAAATGCCTAGGACAGTTCTTAGTTTCATTAGATTAAGTCATCTTGTTCAGCCTCTTCTACATTCATCTTTGTATTCTTTCAAGATAAATATGACTTCCAATCATGTGCATAAATGGCTTTTAATGTTACATAATCTTCTATTTATTTATTTATTATTCAGACAAGAGTACAGTCCGTGTGACTATCGTATCGTACATAGGTATCGCTACCGCATTGCTAACTTTTACGTCACATCAACAGCACAATCACTGCTATTCTAACCTTTTAAACCAATACAACAATGCTGCTATTAGGTGGTAGAAATAGGTGAGGTACTAATTCAGAAGGCATTTGCATGAAATCTTTTCTTGTACTTTCTTCAAAATAGTAACTAATTTGTTATTACCGCTTTTAATAGTCAATATTATAAACCAGTGTATAAGTAATAACCATGAGGTACCGGCAGAGTAGAATAGTATCTCCCCTTGTCCCGGGTGTCGTAAGAGGCGACTAAGGTACTAAAACTGACAGATGGCTGTATATCTATCTGGAACAGCGAAGCTCAAATGCATCGATGCGATGGGCAGCAGCATCGCCGTCGTGAAAACTGCACTCTGCGCTTGCCAACACGCTTGCTCAGTGCGGGAATTATGGGAAAAATTCCTCCTTTTTGGGAGGGTCTATGTCCAGAAGTCGACTTCCAATGGCTGTAATAACCCAGTAATTTTACGGTTTTTCTCACCGTTCAAACTGGAACACAGCAATGCGAACACTGCTATTTGGTAGTAGATGAGAATGCAGAATTAATGCAGATGACCTTATGTATGAGGTCTACCTTATATATTTACTAATTTGATATTACCGACATTAATAGTCAATATATTAAACTATTCAAGTAATATAACTATAGGTAGTGTTTATACGGTAGATGTATGTAGAGATATATATTGGACAAAGAAAATAAAAGCAGATAATTACGGCCGCCATAAGTGGACCCTTGAGAAACTTCTCAACTGGAAACTCAGCGGCAATTTCATCGTGCCAAATAAGGTCCCTAATCTGGTTATTTGTGTCACTTTACATATTAAGCCTGGTACGAGTTTGTAAGTACGGCAGAAGTTCTGGGACAGACAGTAACAGCGACTTTGCCGTATTGTTCTACCGTTACAGGAATTTGAATTTTGCTGAGCCGTATACTTATGAGTTCATAAAACTTAAGTTTGTGTGCTGAATCGCGTTTTAATTATGCGAGTAATAACTCTTCCAATATAATATATAATCATAATTATTTATTCGAGTAAAGAAAATTTTATCATGATATTTACTTTATTCTAAGTAATTAAGAAAACCTATTTACAACGCCATGTATACCACAACGTATTTCAGTAAATCCTTTACGGCCCAGACCGTTCCTTTGTGGAGTGCCTTTTCGCTAAGCATTATACTGTCAGTCTTTGCCTGTCTTTAAACGGTTTGTATAAGAGTAATACCTTACTTGCTTGAATAGTACCTCCCACTGTATCAGAAGTCATCAGGTGACAGGTGACAGGAGGTATCGACTAAGGTACCAAAACTGATAGATGTTGGTATATCCATCTAAAACAGTGCAGCTCAAATGCACAGGGTGGGGATGGGTATCAGCATCCCCGTCGCGAAAACTGCACTCTGCGATTGCCAACACGGCAATTATTGCCAAAAACCTCATTTCTTAGAGAGGCCTATGTTCAGAAGTGGACTTTCAATGGTATGTTGATAATCATGATGATTGCCTTTTTTCATAGATAAATAAGTCCTTATCTATACATAAAAATGTATTTATTTACAAATATTACAACTATATTTATCTTATATGCACCTTTTGCTACCTCATCAAGCTTTTTGTGATAAGGCCCATTGTACTTTACAATTGTTATTCTTATTTATATGTATTACTGTGCCAAGTGTACAATAAAGAGTTTATTATTTTTGTTAGCCTAGTTATTATAAATTATAATATCGTTTTTAATTATATTCTGACAATTCTGTGTAAGTCACACACGACAATAAGAATTACTGGTTTGTATAATTCAAGTTTTCAGACAATCGTATATATTTAAAAGCTCATAGCCTATTTATAAATATAAGTTTATAACCGCAAAAACCAGGAAGATGTATTAGAAAATTCGCCTATATCCAATAAATAGTTTTGGAAGATACGAAGTTATTCGATACGCGTCAGGCAAAATGTCGCAGGATAAAGTATCATGAAATGCAAAAGTTTCGCGGCAATAGAAACCATGTGTGGCTCAGAAGGGAGTGGGTCACGCCATAACTCAGTTTTTGGGTCTTCTTAGATACGTACATGTTCGAAACTAATGCGGATACAATAGATAAAGACCGATAAAATATGAGTGTACATGAATAGATTTTTGGCCTTAGAATTGTGAGGTACCGGTAGAGTAGAATACTCCCACTGCACCAGGTGTTGTACAGGGGATAGGCAGCATCATTCCTGTCGCTCTGCGGTTACCAACACGCTTGCCTAGCATGGTAATTAAGGACAAAAAAAATCTTTTCTTAAAGAGGCCTATGTCCTGCATTGAACTTTAAATGGCTGGTATAATGATGATGAGGATAATGATCTAGTACACTCATATTTTATCGGTCTTTAAAGGAAATTTAAACAACATCTCTATCTTTAAGATTTAGTTAATTATTTTACTAAGATTTAAAATTTCCACATTTTATTTACAAATTTGAAAAGAGGTTAACTCACACAGGTTTTAGGATTTTGTCTATCAACCTTGAGAGCGGTTGCCGTAAAGTAACCGAAACGTTGAATTAAAAATATAAAAGTTAAGAAAACTACTTTTTAAAGCCGTTAAGAAAATTATTTCATATTTCTTTTTTAACTGACTCAGTGGCATTTGAGATTGTTTGTTTCTTTAAAATGGTCAGCAGCTTTTTTTTTGTTTCAAATCGGACTCCACGTGGGTGACCCAGCGAACATAGCTACTCATATACGTGCATCACGTCTGTGTCCCATTGGGGTAGGTAGAGACTAAAGATTAATTTTATTTTATTAATTATAATCCAATTTTTACGATCACGGCATACATTTCTCGCTTCTTTAATCGCATGAGTCATTTCATACAAGTTCGTTTATTTTTAGTACTACTGACCTGGCACTTCTTTAATACCTCTCTACCTGGTTAAGATATGTACGCTTTTGCCTTTAGCTAGTCACGTAATTAGAAAATTAAGAGCGTTACCGACAGTACCAAGTGTCGTAAAAGGCGACTAACCCGAGATGGCGGTATATCCACGCAAAGAAGTGTAACTCAACAGAGTGAAGACGAGCAACTGCATTCCCGTCACGACTACGTTCGGCGATTGTCACCACGCTGGCGGTAATTACTGGCAAATTTCCCCTTTTATTAACAGTTTCGTTAGTTACGGCTAACTTGGTGAGAATGCATTATTTTTTAACTATCCAACCATAATTTGTAATGTTACCAATACTAAAAACTTCGCTAAAGCAGCATGAAGTTATTCCATGTTGGAACTAAATAAAGTCGGCGGTCTGTAAGTAATACAAGAACGTGAAGAGACTTCATTGCACGTAATGTACGTCGCGAGGTCAAAGTAGCAAAGCCACAAATTCGTTCCGACATCTCGAGAATACAAACTCTAACTCATAATTGGAATCTATAAGAATTTTCTCAGTTCCCATTCACCAATGCCGGACTAAGCACCGTATCGCCAATTTCAGAGTTGCTTTTGTGTTGACTTAGAAATCCAACATTCGAGAAATATTATTTCTAAAAGTTTTACAGTCGCGTTCGCCTTGTAGATGTACAAATTTTAATTCTTTTAGCAGTTTACTTTAAATTTCTGAAATATTTATTTTACTATGTTTATTTAAAAGTATAATATTCTATATAAATTGTATAACAAGATACGTCAATTAATGAAATTATTACATCGTCTTCATTATGTTTATGATTATGAATGATGAATAAATAAATATTGTCCGTATGGTACCGGCAGAGTAGAATATTACCTCCCACTGTACCAGGTGTCGTAAGAGGCGACTGAGGTACCAGAACCGACAGATGGCGATATAGCCATCCAAAACAGTTCAGCTCAAACTCACAGGGTGTGGATGGGCAGCAGTATCCTCAACGCAAAAGTTGCTCTACAATTGCGAAGACGCTTGACCAGCGCGACAAATATGGGCAAAAAACCTCCTTTCTTTGAGAGGCTTAGGTCAAGCAGTGGACATCCAATGGCTGGTGTAATGAATATAAAAAGCAAGTTGATATTATGATAATAAAGTTTATACATCATTTACTACTTAATGTATAATCCAACTACCAGATGTAATCAACTTTAATAATATATTGATATACTTAGGTATAAATGCAATGACTTTGGCAAAGCTGATACCTACTTTGTCAAAGAGAAAATATCACATTATGAATTTCGCTGCGGCAAACATTTCTAACATATAAACGCTTCCTTGCGTTCTCTCAGTTTCTAATGCAAAGGTAAAAGAAGCCTGATATTTCCGAACATTTGTTATGTGGATGCGGCGACCTCGATCGAATGTATTCAGGAAGTCAATGGTGCAACACTTAATGGTTTTAATGGAAACGTTTGACGTTGCTTAAATTGAAGTTCCTTTATAGACTGCTAGAATGTTAATTCAGTAAACAACATTTTTGTTGGATGAAATTCATGAATTAAAATAGTTTAGGATACCATAAATATATATATATTGGAATAATTTTAAGAAGGGTTCTTTTGCAACTTGTGATAACATATTTTAGTAATAATACAATTATTAAAGTTTATTTTCTTTGTAAGTTCGTCATTGTCTAGTGTGTTGGGTATTGTCTAGTGCCATAATATCTGCCTAATTTACAGAAATAATTGTTCCTTGACATTCCCTTGTAACTCGCTCATCATCTACTGTTGTTCGTAATCAAAATGAAAGATTTATGAAAAATTTAAACATCTTACTTTAATTTTAACAATCTTTTTCTTCCACATCTATCTATACATATAAATAAAATTAATTGATCAATTGTAATATAAAAATAATCGCTTTCAACTACATGCATTTAAATGTTTATACGATACACAAACCAAAATATTTTTTTTCAATTTTTGTCTGTTTGTCAGTCTGTTAGTTCCGGCTAATCTCTGAAACGGCTGGACCGATTTGAACAGGACTTTCACCTGATATGATAGGAGCATATTACATCAGCGAGGAGCGCAGCATCAATAAAAGTATACCAAAAAGGGGCAAACAAGAAAGATTGTCGTTTAAAAAAATATTGTCCACAAAGTCACTATTCCATGCAGACAAAGTCGCGGGCATAGCTTACATTTTATACCATTTATATTAGTTTTTCAAATAGTAGGTAACTAATTTAAAGTTCTGTTCGAAAATATCATTAAAATATGTTTCTTAACTGATAGCCTAAAATTTTGACTCATTCAATGGATATCGACTTTTCAAATAAATGGTTTATTTCCTAATGTTAAATACAATTAGAAGACTACATCATATACATATATATCGACGTTTAAGATAGATCTCCTAATTCATTTATTATACCAACCAAGGTTGCGGTACATCTGTATTTGCAATTTAAATCAAATCAAGTCATCCATACGTCGCGGTAACCTCTCAAATTTGCTTGACCCTAATCCGGCGTATGTTTATCAGTCCGAGTAAAGGATACAGGATTAAAAACAATTCTGTTTAGTAACGCTAGAACAATTATCATTTTCCTTAATCGTTTTTTGTATAACTCAGTTCACTTAATTTGGATATTTGGTACATACATACATCACGCCTGTGTCCTGTCGGTGTAGGCAGAGATTATGGACTCCACCTGCTATGATCTTGCAACTTTTCTCTTGCTTCCCTTACTCGAAATATGTACATAGCAACTTTTTAATGATTGCTAAACGTGGATTTAATTATTTGTTGTTACCTTTACAACACAAGAAATATGCCACATTTCAGTTTATTTAACTTTTAAACGTTTTATAGATTAAATAAACATAAAAAGAAAACTTGATTCAACTTATTATTTATAGAGATACAAATATTTTATATGAAAAATCTCGTATTAGTCCTATTATAAATGCTCGTTTGTTCTTAGTACTTCTGACGTGGCTCTTGTTTAATACCTCTTTTGCCTGGTTAAGATATGTTTTCCTAGATCGCCCTATATCAACTCTTCCATTCACCAACATTCTATATATTTGTGCAGTCATTGTACTTTTATTTACCTTTTATGCCAAAATGGGCAAGATAGTATAAAAGTAGTTACTTTTGAAATTTGAGGGTTGAGAAGGTGTTAACTCAGATTTCACAACGAATAAATGTCACCGCCGGTTTTATTCCTTTATTATAAAAGTTCGCGATTCCATAATATCAGCGTCCATTGTAAAGTTGGAAAACTGTCAGCGAGGAAAATAATTAAATTTACTCAGATCTCTATTAAACAAGGGCCGGAGTGCAGTTTGAAAAGTTAATATTTTACTACTAGATTTTTAGTGCCTCTACACAGTTTTTAAAAAGCGCTTGTTTAAGTAACGCTAAACATTTCTTTAAAGTACAATTTTTGTTGCCGACATAAACGAAAGCGATAAACTCATGTTAAAGTGATAAATCAAATATCGTCTCGAATTTCCCGAAATAGTAGCAAAATAAAATAATTGATGTAATAAATAAATGAATTCCCACAACATCTCATACATTGACCTGATTTCGTGATAAGTCGCTTAAAGCACTTGTGTTAAGGATATCAGACAACAGAAGAATCACAAATATACCACTTGAATACATAATTGAACACCCAGACACAGAACAAATACAAATATCTTTAAATAAATATTTGTTCTGGGTGGGGATCTTACCCACGATCTTTGCCGCACAAAATAGGATCACTATCATTTACGCCATGGGTACTTAACCTTAATTAATACAAACTTTTATATTATATAGTCTGGTATTTCGAAATTATTCACAATACTCTTCAAGAAAAATGTTGTCATAGTAACAGAATGTGGATTACAATATCAATATTTTTATTTATAGATATTTATAAATACATAAATAAAATAACACTAATATCTCTCAATTTACATGCAAATCGTGAGGTACCGAGTAGAATAGTCCCCCTGTACCAGGTGACGTAAGAGGCGACTGAGCTACTGAACCGATAGATGGTGGTATATCCATCCGAAACGATGTAACTCAGGGTAAGGATGGGTAGAAGCATCCCCATCGCGAATACTGCGCTCTGCGACTACCAATAACGCTTGCCCATCTTGGTAATTTTAGGCGAAGTTCACCTTTTCTTTGAGAGACCTATGTCCAGCACTGGATTTCCAATAATTGTTATGATAATAATGATAATATGTATTCGGTTATAATATTATCAAACAAATTATTAACAAAACAATACAATTTAAAAAAAAAACCCCGAAAATACAATTAAACCCTAGAGGCTAATTCAATATCACTTAATGTCTTAGTAAGCTTATTTGATTTGACAAGTGTATGTACTAATATCGATAGAATTGTGGACAAAAAATTCTTTTATATTTTTCTATCAAATAAAATGTACTTTACTCTCTTTTGTTAGATATAAAGTACTAGCTAAGAATTGACATAAGTCAATTTGTTGCGAGTGATGTCAAACTTCGATTTAATCATTTCATTATTTTTTACTAGCAAACAACGAATTAAATACAATATTTGATGTATCGCATTTTTGTTAGTATTGTTTTCGTAAAACAGTGCACAGACACAATAAATTTCGATTTAATGGTGACTGCAAATGACATTGTGTAGTTATTATGATAAACTCAAATTGTTAGCAGCGCCCCGCGGTTTGTCCCGCGTTAAGTTGTAAAAATTGCATCTAACTATTAACCCCCCTTTTACCTACTAAGGGATAATTCTCGAAAAAATATATTAAGCGTATTCTATAACATTCAATGAAAATACTTTATACTGAATTTCATTTGGATAACTTCAAAAACTGCAAACTTTGCACCCCCGATTTAGAGAGAGAATTTTTGAAAGTTCTTTCAAATTGTTCCCCTACTTTGTGAAAGGAACCCTGCATGTATATGTCAATCTGTCAGTCATCTGTTTTTTAAATATTGATATATTCCTAGATTTTTATAGTCATTTGAAAGTTACGAAACAGGGGTGATGTTTACTTAATTATCATTATCAATAAAGTTTCAATCCACGCCTCAGAATTTTAAGAACCAAGTATTTAATTACATTTATAAATTTGTATTTCCAAGGGCTCGTATTTAGGATCTAATTTATACTGGAACTATTTGTTCAAAAACTAAAAATTTTGTTAAAATGCGAATAAAAGTATTACGTTACATAAGTTTAAAAGAGTTTCCTTATTTTCATTTATACAGATTTTATTCATTAAATTTTTACCTAAATGAAGTACTAAAAGGATTCTCACTTAATTACAAGCTGAAGTAATTAATTTCTTTTGCTCTTACTCAGCAGTGGAAAACGGCAAAATTTGCAAGACTGCAGCGAAAAACTACACTCGCTATAAGATTATACATTAATACTCTGTTTTAGTAATTGAATTATATGCTTTGACTAAGGCACTTACCGTATATCATTGTAATGGATAGAAGAATGGCATTCAGTATGTATGAATGCCTCTTCATATTTTTGAAGTATCCAGCCATTTTGTCTTTATCTTCTAAAATGTACACAGCTAACAATATTTTTAATTTGACACTCTTCTTCTTTTCATCGTCACTTAATATCACCACTAAATTAGTTACCCTTAATTGGATTGACTTATATATATATAACTTCTATCTCCTAATTACTAAGCATCTCAAAAGCATCGTGTCACAAATTATCTGCTTTGACAACTCTACGTGTTTCAACTAAATCTGTCAACATTTATTCTTGTCCATAATTAACTTGTTGACAAATAACCAAACGACACTTTAACCTTTTAATGAAAGCCGCGGCGTAAATTCAAAGTTTTTTTTCTAGACAGCGATCTATTTCTAAACTAAGGGTTCATTACAAGTAAATTGCTTCCTATAGATTCTAGCAAGAATGCGCAAGGATTAGTTCAAAGAACATAATGTGTAAGAAGCTTCCAAAATAAACGGGTATCTCCCTTGTTTTCGAAGATAAATCTTGTTTTAATCTCAGCGCGCAACTTTAAAAGAAATTTCGCTTTGGCATCCCATTTCCGTTCTTGATTTACAATCACAGTCGGCCGCATCACTTAAGCACTATTTAATTTGTTTATACAAGTTTTTTTTGGGTATACACATTGTCACTTGCGCGTGGCGAAAGAGGGCCGAAGCTCGGCATGTTCGTCCCGATGTTTGGCTAGCACTGCGCACGACTGGCCCTCGTGAGCTAGCTCGCAGCACTGGCTTACATAAGGGATATGGTTGTGCCAGCCGGGAGTCTGCGAGACAAGGACGGGAGACCCCGGTAAGGGTTGCAGGTCGCGTGTGGTATTTAAACAGGAGAGAGATGGAAGAGATTTTCACATTCGACTACGATCTCACTTGAAATCTTGTGTGAAGAAGCAATTAAAATGTGTAAAAATCTGAAAGAGACACGTTTTGAGGGCAACACATCTGAGATAATAAGTGCTTAATTTGTCGTATAATTTTTTTTTTGGAGCATTTCAAATTTTCTACTTAAATTTATTATTTAACAGTAAGAATTGTAAGTAAGTAATTGTATTTATTATTTAACGGTAATTTGTACAATTAATTTGTTATGTAGTGATGGAACGCTGAAGAAAAACGATCTTTTATTTGCGAGAACTTAAACATTATATGAAATATAATACTGTATACGCGTGGGTAGGTAAACAACCTTTTGTATTGACATTGTTCTTTGACACATCTCAACCGCTATTGTGATATTTATACCGAGTTCACTGCAACAATACATTAAAATTATTTTTCTATAATTTAACAAATAACTGCAAATATTATCTTTCCCTTTAATCCACTTCAAAGTATTTTTTTTTAGTAACTAAATTTTTTTTTTTATTTGATTAGACATGATTTTTTGCATAATTGTCCGTATTGTATAGTGATCGACATTATATTTTTCACATTAATAAAAACAATAATAAAATAAAATGTATTCCTCAGAAGTTAAATATTGACATAAACTACTTTTAGAAACAGGAAAACTCAAGATGAGGAACTGGAGATCCCAGGGGATGCGATGGATAGCGAAGTCCGCGTGTAAGAAATCGTGGCTGGAAAACTAGAAGTAAAATTTAAAAATATTTAATTGACTTTAACATGGTTGGCAACACAAATAAAGTGACCAATGTCTCTTTTGAAGCTTTATGAAACCTGTCCCAGGAGACAAAGCTTTTTTTTTAAATATAATAGCTATATAATTATAAAATCCAAATTTTGATAACAATCTGTGTATCTGTGTATATGATACGTAGACACAACGTATATGCATGTGCGCGTATGTGCGTGAGTCATGTGTGTGTGCATCGTGTGTGTGCGTGTGTGTGTGTCAGAGAGAGTAAGTATATGCACGTGTAAAATGTAAATAAGTAGTATATTTGTGATTGCTCTATTGTTTGATGTCCGTAACACAAGTACTTATCACGAAGTTAGGTCAATATATGAGATGTTGTAAGAATTTATTTATTTATTTCGTGATATATATATATATACATATATATATATATATATATCTCCCTGTTCCCAATATTGTTAAGATGTGCTGAAACTTTATTATTATGTACATATCATAATAAAATAAAATTTTGTACTCATTAATATAACAATGACGTTAGTGAAGTAAGTGCGTCTAGTCAGTTAGTATTTGAATTGAAATATCTGTTTATATTTTCTTAATCTAAATTGACAGCTTTTCATTAAATGCATATGACGTACATTTCATGTAAATACTACAGGTATTTACATAAAAACAAATTTATATACCTGTCTGTTTGTTCGAAGTAGTATCTGAAATGGTAAAACCTATTTTTATGGAACCTTACAAACAGATAGCTATTATTTTAATGACTAATTAATTATTATTCTCATAGGGGTCCGCGTATGAGGTTAAAACCGTAAAACGCTGCTAAAAGCTAAATAAAAAACAATACGACATTTGAAACTCTAACGGTATAAAATAATGAGTGTCCTGAAAAATGAAAGTTCCGTTGGTTATTATTGAATTTTATTATGCTTTCCAACTCAAAAACTACAATACATGACACACAAAACAGCACATTGAATTTGCAACCCGTGTTCTCCTCAAAGAGTTTATTGGCATCCCACAGGGAACTGCAATTTGAAACTGAGTTCTGAATGCAATACGCAAATCCACTAACACCGCTGTTTGATCAAGAACAATACATGTCCATAGATATTAATTAACTGGTTTTAGAAATTTTCAGTTCATCTTATATACATCTTATATCTGTTAAGCGTTTTGAGATATTTTGGGTTTTTTGTACTTTTACTTTTAAAACAACTTTTGTTAGCGCCATTTCAGATACGGATTACAATAAAACCAATCATTCGGTGCTAATGGAGCTTTTATCGCCACCAGTTGTTCTTTCAGATTCTTTTAAGAAAGTTCTGGTGTTCACAAGGTCGGCGATACGCTAGTGATATCTTTGTGATGATACGTGCGTGTATGTGTGTGCGTGAACTGTATGCTTGTTAAAATATAAATAAAATTTATAAAAAAAAATATCATAATAGGAGTTCTAGCTTGTCTACCTTAAATGAAAAACGCTTTGCTTTGCGGTACCAGCCGAGAAAAAAACACCTCCCCCTAAACCAGTTGTCGTAAAAGGTGACTAAGGTACAAAAACGAGCACCTACGCTCAAATGAACAGGGCGGCAACGGGCAGCAGCATTCCAAGGAAAGCAAAACTACTACAAGCAAACTACGCTTTGCAATTACCAAAACGCTTGCCCAGCGCAGCAATTATGGACGAAATTTTCTCCTAGTGTGATGATGATGACGGCGTTTATTGACTATTATTTAATTTGAAAGGTTTTAGTAAAATAATTTAACGTAATTTAAGAACTGTATTAATCTGCAAGCTAATTACATGCATACAATTTATGAATATAAAATCCTGGATCAACGTGCTATGCTCCGCTTGCTGGTGCATGATTTACATTCCAGAATGTCACGGGTGGGTTAATTTGCCCTGTTGATTGCTACTTAAACTTGCTAATCCACTGGAATATGTCAGTTTGGTCCTTTGACGGATCTTATTTGTAATTCAAGAAAATTATAGTCGAGTTTTTTCATATTTCAGTAAAACGCCAAGTTTTTTTTGTTATGACACTATTTATGCAGTATTTATTTATCTAAGTATTTACAAGATCAGCCTTTTGATAGTATTAAGTTTATATTTCTGTATTATATTTTGTGATTCGTTTAACAATACAAGCAACTTATATTATAATTCGGAGGACATTTTTTTTAAACTTCGAGTATAATTTAGTTAATGAAACACAAAGAATTTGAAGCGCCGTTAAAGACGCAGTCATTACATATATTAATCATTATAATCTCATCTCCCGCTGTAAGTAAATTGCTGGAAATAGAACTCTTCAAAAAAGGAGGTTTTGTTGCCGATAACTGGTATGGTGGCAATTGCAGAGCGTACCTTCACTTTAGAATTGTTTCTGCCCATTTCCACGCTGTTGCATTTCAGGTACGCTGATTCCGGTGGATATACACGCCACGTCTCAGTTTCGGTTCCTCAGTCGCCTCTTATGTACAGGGGGATAATATAATAATCAATCTTAAAAATTCGTGAAACGATAAAAAACAATAATAAAAAATACAGCTTGTATCTATATTGGTGTTAGATTATATTTATACGGCTTGTGTGTAAAAAAATATTGGTGTTAGATTATATTTAAACTCAGTCATCCACAAAAAATTACATAATATTTTGAGGTGAAATTGAAGGTCGATAAGAATGCCCCAGCAATTTTTACAGAATGATTATTACTGATTATAAATTCTAAGTTTTAGGATAAATTAATTAAATAAAAATGTGATTTAGCTACTAATCTCGGAGTTAGGTCAACGTATGAAATGTTGTGTGAAATTATTATATTTACTTAAGTTCTTCACTGTGTGTCACATATCTTGTGCTTCATTATATTTAAGATATTTCTCCATCCTGACTAATAAAAAACCATCACACGTAACCTGACCTCCGACCCTTTGCGAGAGTTTAGGTTTAGCATAAAATTAATTAAGATTACCTTTGTGCTGGATCCCCTTAAAATTAAATGTAAATATTTATACGAGAAGGGTACGGTCATTTTTAATAATATTGATTTTAATTTCAAAATTATTTGTTTAGTTCTAAATACTTGTATAATAAAATAGTGAATAGAATAGAACGTATATATGAAGTTACAGTTTCGTTTTTGTTTATCTAATATTTTTATTTCGGTTTGAAAACAATATTACTTAAATTTTTTGACTTATTTATCGGCAACCACAACGATAAACCAGAAATGATATCAACTGTCTAAGATCTAAATCGAATGCCTTTTCTCCTAATATTATAATATAATTTGTTGATAACGCGACAAAAATGTTATATTTTTCAAAGGCTAACTTTACTAAAACTATGTATAAATATCTCAAAAATGTATTACTAATGTGTATCTATCTATCAATTTTAACAATTTTTCTTAAGAGTAGCTCATCTTAGAAATTAGAGAATATGCATCATTATCATATCAGCTTATGTACATGCACAGTTGGGCATAGGTTTCTTAAAAAAAAACAAGGATTTTTCATATGATTTCCGATGTAGGCAGGTGTAAGCGTAATAGTAGCAATTGCATATTGTAGCTTTACGTCATCCGTCGGTTTTCTAGTGGTTCTTATCTCAGTCAACATTATTGAAGGAGAGGTAGACTGCCATATTGCCCGTACCGGTGTATTGCAAATTCTTTAATGCGCATTAAATTAAGATCATATATTACCAAAGAGCTGGATCGTAATGATAGCCCTTTTTTGTTTGCAAGATCGTTTAACACCAAAATCCAATTAAAAAAATTAGAGATAAGAACACCACTGTTCATTCTATTTACATAAGTAAGTTCACAATTAAATGTCACTTAGACCTCTAACAATAATAACCAAACCGTTTGAGTGCACTTTATATTCAAACCAAACCATTCAAATTAATTACACTATCAAGGCAAACATCCCCAAGATTGCAGATAGTAAATTCCAGAACAATAGCGCAAGACAACTGTGTAATGTTTGAGCCCCGCAAGATAACCGCGACTGCATAACAAATACTGTGAAAGAGGTTCACCGCGCGCCAAAATTATACAACGATCTTGATAGAGGGGGTAAAACCTATGCTATATATCTATAGTATGTAGTATGTTAGCCTCTTAAGTATAATGGGATTTTCTGATAGCTTGATTACAGATCAAGATATCTTTTGAAACAATCATCTGACTTAACGCTTCAAGGATGGTTGATAATGATATTGAAGATTAAAGCATTACGGAGTTGCCGTAATGTATGTAATGAAAAAGATTTTACAGTCCGCTGAAATTAAGCGAAGGGTGGATTGAGCGGAAAGCGGACTTGTTGGAAGACCTATTTTAATTCAAAAATGTAAATTTTACATCCTGTTTGTAAAGCAATTAAAATCTGTAATATTTTGCACGTATCTAGTTATTAAATGTAGGACATTCGTTTTTTTTAAAAGTAACAAGGTTTAAACTTTTGAAGATATATTATTGATTATTAAATTATATACCCTTATTAATTTAACTAGGTATTATGGCAAACGTTCTTTGTTAATTATACTTATATATATAATATGAGAAAAGTATTGTGTAAACTAATTTAATTGTATAAGCACAAATTAATCAAAAATACAGACAAAATTAATTGATTAAAATCGGTTGAGTAGTTTAGAAACAGAACTAACACGAACTAACATCGAGACACATTTTTTTTTATGTATATATATATTCAACATATTTATGCTTATTTTTGCATTAGGTAAAAATAATGTGTCATGATCTAGCAGGATGATGTTGTGACAACAATAGAGAAAAGAATGTTGAAATGGTTTAGACATGATGAAAGTATGGATAAAAGTAAAATAATTGCACAAATATATAGAATAGAAGTGAAGGGAGAGTTGGTTGACCTTGGCAAGCATATCTTAACCAAGTAGAAAACCAAGTATTAAAGAAGATCCAAACCAGGTTAGAAGTATCAAGAATAAACGAGCATATATAAAAGGACTAATGCGAGTAAGAGCAGTGAGAGAGGTATGCCAAGATCGTAGCAATTGGAAGTCCATAGTCTGCTTACCCCGATGAGACACAGGCGTGATTTATGTATGTTTGTATGATCTGGCGGAAATACAATTTAGTCTTTGGTTTTTCATTAAATGCATGACAGAATGCTGACAATCCGTACTGGACAGATGGTATTTCCAGCTATCTCTATTGAAATTTATCATTTTCTTTTTGTTTTGATAGCACTATTAAAAGAAACATATTTCGAGCTGGAAATATCAAAAATGTAAACAATTTGTTTTAAAAGGTATTTGTGAAACAAAAAGGAACTTAGTAAATTTTATCAATGGTATGTTCCGTTGAAGTGATAATGTATATTAAGGGTTAGTTTAAAACTGCATCGACTGAAAATAATACATTTTCCTCAAATGTTAGATAACAGAGACATCACAAATTGAATACTTAATTTATATTTTAATATAAGAGTGTCTACAAATTACCTCCAACATTTAAGAAATGGCGCTGAGATCTCAGCTCAGAAAGAACACTAGAAAAATTCTACATGTCTGCTCTAAGTCTCAGCAGCACCACACTAGTGCCGTCCTCCGGTATGAGAAAGGTGAAGGTTCGAGTCCCGCCTGACACCTGAGACAAATAATTTTTTTCCTTGTAAATATCACCTAATATGCAAATATTTGTCCTAGGTGGGGACTGAACGTTTAGCGCATATGAATGAATCACTACCATTTGCGCTATCGGGCTCGTAAAGTAAAATAGTAGACATATTAAACTTTTACTATTTTTTAGGCTCTTTAATACCCTATCTAGGTATTTCCTTTGTTCATCTACACCGCAGCATATTAGGGTAGGCTTGATACTACCTATCTTACCTTAATATCACGCTTTTAGATAGTAGGTATTAGGTAGTACCTACCCTACCTTTATATCCCACGGTTTGAATGAACGAATTATAAGAGTATTCTAAAAAAGTAACAAATCGAAAACCAGCTAATTACACCGCAGTTAGATTGAAAGGCACCATAATCTGTCATAATTTACATTTTAAATTACAAAGGACGAAATAAGTATATTTGATTATGCACTGTATAATGTCTTAATTTAAATCGCAGACTTTCGTAGATTGATAGTAATTGTAAGGTTATGCAATAGTTGACGCTGTTAAATTTGTAATAACGATTGAGACAGTTAATTATTTGGGTGAATAAGTCAGTTACTATATTTTGGTTTCCTCTATCATCTTGTAAAGTATTATTAATATATTATATTATATAAAGATATTAGATAATTATCATAATTATAAAAAAGAGGGTATGACACATAATTGCCGCGCTGGTAAGCCTTATAGCAATCGCGGAGCATAGTTTCACAACGGGGATGTTGCTGCCCATTCCCGCCCATTTACAGGGCACGTATGGGCGAGTAATGGTATTTGTTATTTGGTCTTTGATTTTGATTTATTGAAATCGTTTGCTAAAACAAATAAATTAAAAAGTAGACTTCATGAACATAACGCTTGAACAAATTATTATGTTGTATATCATTTCAACGAATATTTTCCTATAAAGGAAATAAATAAAAATAAAGATGACTCACACTTCATTAAGCTCGGAAACGGGCGCATAAAATGGTTTATCAATTACATAAGAGAAAATATATTTATTATTTCACGTTGAAATAATATTTAAGATTGGATTTAATACAATTCGTTTTTACTTAAATCACGTTTCCATTTTTGTTTCCACGTTGTTGAATACAATTTTTAAAGATACTTTACACCATTAACATAATTTTGCTGGTCGTATTTCTCAACTCAACTTGTTATTCGTCTATACTTCATAGTTTTAAACTGATTCCTCTTCTATTGTCGCCCTCTTCCTTCAGGTTCCTCCAGAAAGAGGTACAAGTACAACAACTAAAAGTGACCCCAAAGATTTGAGGTAACGCATCGGAGTTTCGTCGCGCGTCCCAAACCACCTTAGTAAGGCATGGTTGACTATTTAGTTCTACTATATTCAAGCTCTGCTTGGAATACAAGAAAAATAATGACTGCTAAGATATTTTGCTAGAATGCAAAAAATAAGGTTAACTATATAATTTATTGAAAACTACACGAGGTACTCTCATCTATTTCTACCGAAAAATAGCTGTGTTCGCGTTGCTGTATTCCGGTTTGAAGGGTTAGGACAGTAGTGAAATTACTGGGTAATATCACATAATACCTTCAAGTCATCGGTCATTAAAGTCAGGTCGGCCACGCGTTAGTGATATCTTATTGACATATGATATTGAACTGTATGTCTGTTTGACAACCTGTTCTAATAAAAAGAAACTATGTATCGCAATATCTATTACTTTTTTAATGTACATCAAATAAAGGCAAATGAGTTTTCATTGTAACGAGGTCACTTTTGAATCAAGACCCGCGTTTTTGGGTTCCGTTTCTTAACCGGGCAATTTAAAATGAATCAATTGATAATTTGAATAAATTCTCTAATATTTCAGAAGACAAATTTTTCGGTTCAAAGACTCGGTCAGGACAAAGCGACGCTTTATCGGCGGAAGTAATATCCTCAAAGAGGACCGTTTAAACACTGATTTCGATTTGATTTAGAATCGACTAAGATTAAAGAACTGTTATATGCGACATGGGCAGAGAAGAATATACCTTAACTACATGCGGATTAAGTTCATAATCCCGTAGAGAAAAGGTAGGCAGGAGTAAAATTAGAACGGACAGTAAGAGAGAGAGACGAATTTATAATTAACTGCAATCAACACTGACGTATTGAATTTCAGGCATTTGTACAGTCACAGAGAATATTGTCTATTTCAATATAAGTTATGAATGTTCTATAGCATTGATTTTTCTATAGATTTTCATCAGGCTAATTAGACATTTTTGAACAAAAGACGTAATACCGTCTGTTGGAGCCAAATTATATCTATCACAAATGATTTTTGGTTGAACAATCAAAGAATGTTAATTATGCTGTAACGGCGGTAAAGATATAAATTAGAGGCTTACTACTAGAAAAAAGGCATTATTAGGTTGGCATATTTCGAGATAATATGTAGGCTAAATACCTACGTACAGTCTACGTACCCTACCTTTAGAAGTACATGTACCATTAACATATTTTTTTTGGTGACCTAGAGTTTTCCGTCCGAATTAAGAAATAATTGTTGTTGTAAAACAATTATTTAGTAAAAAAATAGTGTAAGCATAACACTGTATATATTTTGGGTCCAAATAACTTAAAATTTTGATGATATATATTAAGGTCCATAATATATTTTTTTTATTTTCTACACATTTGTATTAGTGGGATATTATGCTGTACATTATTCCTGGCAAAAGGTCCAAAAAAAGGTGCTGTCTACAGTTGGTTTTCGATGAAAATCTCAAATAAACATGACATAAGACTCAGTATCGAGTTATATTTGTAATTCTTCTGTTGTCTGATGTTCATAACATATACGCTTAATGGGACTTATCTGGAAGTGAGGTCAGTGTATGGGAAATTGAGTGAATTTTTATATGTATTTTATAGAATAGTTGTGTTACTAAAAGTTTGTGAGACCGATTGTCAATTTTTTTTTGTCAGTGCGTTTTATTTTTTTATACAGGTTAACTTAGAGACTACACATTGTAATATTACAATACCTTTATATATACATCCTTATTACATAGCCTTTATACAAGTAAACTCCGATTTTTTATAATTTTATTTATTATATTTGTTACACGATGATTTGATTATATTTTTTTAAGTCTTGTAGAAAGGTATCTTAAAAGATAACTACGTGTGTTGTAATAGGATGCCATTCGTGTAACTGGTGAATATTAATTAATAAATAAGTTGAGTAAAATGATCACATTAAAAATCAGAATGCCTGCACCATCAATGATGGCGTACAGCTGATATGATGATGATCAAAATAAATAATTTCAATATTAAAACTTATTTACATTAAAACCATAAATAAAGACAAAATCTAAGCATTAAACCTACAAACATCTCAATCCAATTACGTAAACACCAAAGCGATCAGATTTACAAAGTTGAAAACAAAATCATCGAGCCGTAACTTGAAAAAAGAATACTGCTCCCAGTTCCCCGCCCGACTGTACGCGCGTGCCCGGACAGATGTAAACATACGACGCTTGTTTTCGTACTTTCAAAGATATGTTTGTTATTTTTTCCTTGCGAGGGCCGCCCCCTCGTTCCGTTTTTAATTTATGTCACAAGAAATTAACTGTCGCTCTCGGATGCGTTCGGAATGATGAAATCTCTTAATAGATCAGGTTATTGGTTCATTGTATGTGGGGCGTAAAATGTGTGTTGTTTCTGTATTTTAAAGTAACAATGTAGATTTTGTTTAATTGATTGTAAAATATTGTTCTCAAGTTTAATAGCTCTATACTGTACTTATCGAATTAAAATGTAATAAAGCTAATAATAATTGATGATGTTAGATTCGTTATCGTATTTTTAATAAAACATCTTTAGCTTAAAGATGTTTTCTTAAAAATACTTTTCAGATATTTTATGATTTACTTGAATTAAACATTTGGAAATAAGAAATACTTTTTTACGGTATTTAGTGTTTGTTTTTTTCTTTATAGCCTTAGGTTTAAATATAAATAAACCGTGTAATGGTTTTTTCCGAGAGGAACTTGTAACTACTGCACCGATTTTAATAAAATTTTGTATAGCTTGGTGCTACTTGAGAGATAGCATAGTTTTATCTAATTTTTTAATGTTTAACATTGGTACATTGTACGACTAGTAAAACCGAGAAACGTTATTTTGTCTTAACTATATTTGTGCATATATATATAAAGAAAACTTCTTCGATTTACAATCATTTTTCTTAAGTTTGTCTTTGTCGTTTTATTGACAGGACCACTAGATGTCACGACTAATGGTTCTGACATTTTAGTGGATAAATATAATTTATTTAAAAATAAAATATATTTATTATGACATGTTTCAAATCAATAAAATAAACTTAATAATAAAATAAAAAGACCTGAAGTAAAGGATTTAAATATTGTTTTTTCATTGTTATAGAGAAACACAATTACGTCTTTATTTCATTTATCCCAATTATTGGAATATTATCATTATATTTATATATATATAATTCACAGGCTGGGGCAGCATCATCGCCGCGAAAGTAGCGATTGCCAATGCCTAGCGTGAAAATTATAAGCAAAACTTCCCCTTTCTAGGGAAGGCTTATATCCAGCAGTGGACTTCCAATGGCTGTAATAATGGCGACGATAAACTATACTCATGTAATTAACAATAAACTATACTCATATTGCTTCTTTAAATTAAGGTAGAAACTAACCTATTTCTAAAGTAGGATCAAACTGTACTCGTGAACAAAAATAGATAAAAATTGATGTCACAGTCTAGAAATTCATCGGACAAACACCGTGACATGATTTTTTTAGAAGAAGAAGAAGACAAAAGTGTTCCAATTTTTAATTGAACATAAAAATTATTTGATTCAAAATTCTCCCAACAAATGCGAAACGCCAAACTATATTTGTACCGAGGGGACATTTTAAAAATGTCTTTATTTCGAGACATGTTTCGAGATGTTTATTTTTGTCCCCGCTCAAATCGAGTTTACAACGAAATTTGTCTTCGGCCCGTCCTAATATGTGTTTTCGTTAAATTTAGAAATCTTTCGTTTCTTGTGTTCTATCCGTGAATTATCCTTAATTGACTACGTTCACTTTTTTTTCATGGATCTTTTAAGCTTAATCAAATAAGCGGGATCCGTAACGTTAGTAAATTGGTGTGTCGTGTATTTGGAAATAGTAATTGGAACACGAATTTACGTAATCTTTTTAACTGCTCTACTATCTTCTGTCGGTGATATTTTGTAAGATGGAGCAGACACATAAAGTCCGCAGCGGCCTGTCTAGGGAAACGGAGAATATTGCTCGTAATTGCCGCGCTGGGTAGGCGTGGTGATAATAGCAGAGCGTACTGCCACGACGGGAATATTACTACTATCACTGCCCATTGCATTTGAACTATGCTGGTTAAATGCTTTTGGCACTTGGTATAGTGGGAAGTACTAATTTTCTGTCCCTTGCTGCAATTTACTTAAAGCTTATTTTAGCTGCCTAGCTTTGAGTTCTGTTAACTTTAATTGAAGTTATGTTACTCTTCTTTTAATTTCATGAGCAATACTTGAAACCTAGAACTTGGGAAAGGTTCAAGTTAAGAGATCCAATGTTTGAAGATAGCTAAAGTTGCCAAACATATTATTTAATTTGATTAGAAAAAAAATCGGGCATAAATTTTCCAACTATGATGTATTATTTATATACTAGTGCCCCGCGATCATTGTATATTCATATTTTCGCGCGTAAATTTTTAGGTAATCCTTTCAATTGTGATTCCCAATCAATTACCAATCAATCAATAACAAAGACACTACAACGTCACAACCAACCATTTTATTCTACGTCAATTATTTACAAAACCAACATGCTAAAACCGTAAATCGATTATTGACTTACTTTCTATCTCATATTTGCAGCTTTATGTAGTGTTAGAACTTTTATATCGTCGACTAGTTGTGTATTGCTTCGAGGTTTCCAAAAACAAGCTTTTTGGTATAAACACGAAACAGCAGATAGCATTGTTAACTGTCTATATTTTTTTTATTTATTTCGATATAGCTTATATAAATTTTTAGAAGTCCCTGTAAATAATTGTAGTGTAGTACATAACCTTGTCAGGGTGCTGCAGATGACATACTTAAAAGTAATGGTATTGAACTTATAACTAATAATCTCGCATGCATTAGATCTATATAAGATTACCGTGAGGTATTATATTTTTCTTTTAAATATTTGTTTGCAGTGCAATACGATTTTTTAATGAGATATTTATTCCTTTAATTTACATTTGAGAATATTGATATTGCTTTTAATTACAATTGGATTTGGAGTCTTATTATATATTAAAATGGATCGCTATAATGGTATTTAGCCTCTTAGCCGTTGTCTGACAATATTTGCTTTAATGTAAGCCTCTTGTTCGGAACTAAACCTGTCTTTCAAGTCGTCTAATACTACATAAGCGTCTCTGAAAAATGGCTTTGAAATGCAGCTTAATTCGCTTTTAAAATTTTTGGTTACCTTACGCCAACCGTTCCCTGAGAACGATAAAAGAGTAGTTTTATTATGAGTAGTGAACGCGTTATTATTAAAATGTAATTATTTTGCTTATATGCTAAACTGGATAGGCGTAGCCGGTAATCGCCGAGTGTTTACAGGCGCAGGCAGTTTTAAGACGACCGTATCAGACTATTATAAGGAACTTCAATTTGGTATGGCACCGTGGTCGGTATACATGAACTGTCATGTCTTCTGACCACAGCACCTTAATGTTCTAGAAAAGAAAAGGCTCATTGGGGCTACCTAAAGGGCAAAGTAAGACGTCTATTCACAAGATTATCAGGGATGGGTTATTTGATGAATGGTCACGCAGGCTGCATATTACCGGTCTTATTGGAAATTACATGGGATAGGGACACAGGGATACTAACCCACCAATAGATTTATATGAGGTAGACTTCATATAAAGGTTATCTGCATTGGTACCTCACTCTCACCTATTTTTGACGATAAATAGCAGAGTTTTGATTGCTGTTTTCGGTTGGAAGTATGGGAGAGGCAGTAAAATTACTAAGTAATAAGACATAATATCTTCAATGTTGATGCTCGTAATAATCCTAGTAATTATTAGGATGTGGTGACGCTTACTTACGCAGACTGTATACATATTTCCCGACTTATACTAATAAAAAACGCCCAATGTCAAGATATGAAAATGATGTATTTTGACTGCATGTATCAACCTTTGTCTAACAAGAAGAAATGCCGCTGACTTCTCAGCGTAAAAATAACACTAGGAAAAACTCGACATGGCTAAGGTCTCGGTAGTATAACGTTAGTACAGTTCCCCGGTAAAGGAAAGATGCAAGTTTGAGTCTCATCTGACACCAAAGACAAGTTGACAGCATTTTCTATGCCTTTCTCTTAAACAAACAGCTGTACAAAATTTTCAGAAACAAACGTTTACTTTTAAAATTTTGAGTTATAAAACAAAGCAATGAAATGTAAATCTAAAACCTTATACTGTACTCTAAAGTTAAAGTAACAAAAACGCATTATCCTAAAATAACGACGGCTAATGAAAATAATGACGGCAGATAAGTATTAAAGATCGCATTATATACACAGATCAACACTGGAACTTTTATTGTTCGTAACGATTCCTAAATAGAAGGTGTAAATGCACTTTACACCTTTTTGATTTGTGTTCTGCGTAAATACTGGCACCCTTAAAAGTTGTTGCTAAGGCAAATTAGATCGTATTGTAGTGTCTAATGGCTTATATTTGGGTACAAATCACACAGGTCAGGGAAAACTTTAAACGGAATTTATAATTAACTGCAATTAGGTCGATTTTATACTGTCCTACGCTTAGGCACAAAACTTTTTGCATCATTTTCTTCATTTTTTTAGCTCAAAATTTTTTTTGAATAAAATTACTCGTGTTATACACATAGTAATTTTTTTTAATGATTGCAAAACGTGGATTTAATATATATTTTATCGTACCTTTAAACAAAAACATGTAATATTGCAGTTTATTTAACTTAAAAACGTTTTTAAGGAGTAAAATAAACATAAAAGAATTATAAGGTTTTATAACTGTATTTGTTATACAACTTGTTTTTAATAGAGATACAAAATTAAATATAAGTCCAATCAAAAGAAGGAAAAACTTATTTATCTCTCAAGATTTGAACTTATAGGCGTAAACATACATGTCAATACGGTAAGTAAATAAAAGTGGGTGCGATAAGCCTATATGTTTTAAATAAACTATCTTAAAACTATCTTCTTTAAATACAAAAAAGTCGTTGTTGGTCCGGGATGTAGTTTTAAATTACTAAACCGATTTTAATAAATTTCTGCTAACAGTGTATGCTACACTGTGTTATAAATTAAGTCATTTATTTGCTTTTAGGTTTATTAAACCTTTTAAAACGTTTTAATGTACAGTTTGATTCAACTTGAGAGATCAGACACGCAACAAACACAAATATTCGAAAAAGAAAACGGTGATGAGCTGAGAGTTTGGTTACGGGCAACGGAATCCCAGGTAGAGAGGATGGCTAACTTTCTGAAGAAAGGAGGACTCTTTATAATTTTTTTTTCAGAAGCCGCCTCACATGATATAGACCTAGGTGAGCCCCGGTGGTTCCACGAAAAATATGGTAAACTTTATCTTGATGAACAAGAAATTAATATTCAAATGTATCTCCGTAATACACAGGATTAAAACCGGTAGTTCATAGGAGTAAAACCGTGAAGTCATATAGGCAGCTCTCATCAATTAGGCATATTTCAAAATCCATGCGACATGACATTTGTCTCTTTAATACTGAAAATATTAACGAGAGAATTGACCGAATAAGTGCACTAAAGTGTTTGCAATAATTATGTCTAAAGTTAAAGCATCGACTGAAACCAAAATACTGGAGATCCAAAGGTTGCATTCGTTAAAGAATTATACTCTTCTATTATTAGCCTGCAAAAAGCTTGGCAAAAGACCCAAAATCCAAGTTAATCCGACACTACTCCCAGGATATCCTTGGGAGAATGATATGAATCAATGTTGAATCAGCTTAAGAACAACAATGCGCTGGATCAGGACAGAATTATCAAGCGGATGGAAAACCAGTACTTATAGTACCTTAGAAGCACCGTTGTCAAGCAAAGAAAGCAAAGAAGCATGTAACAGAAGCGTGGTGGTGCACTTTGCAAAATTGAAAACACCTTGTTATGTAATTACCACCCCATCTCACTCCTGAGTTATGTTTATAAGCTGTTTTCTAGGGCTATTATGAACCATCTCGAATGCAAGTTTGGTGACTTCCAACTTTTTCGTGTTCACAAACACAAAGTATAACAGACCATTATCTTTGTGAACATGAAAAAGCCTTTAATTCAGTCGCAGTCGCAGTGCTTGATCCCTTCAGCGGTGCCATATTGACTATCAGTACATTGAAGTGTCGAAGTGTTTATATGACAACGCCACTATGTCAGCCCGAGTACCCCTGTAAGAGTTCAAAGGCTTTTCCTCTCAAAAAAAACATATTGTAAGCTACATGCTTAGAACATACAATACAATAAATTGTTTTATTTCTATGTGATTACTATCACTATCTTAAGTCTAAATATAATTGTAAAGATTTTAACTTCAATAAATTGTTACAAAATAATTTCGTAGACGTTTGTTTACATTTCACTTTGCTTACGTGAAACAGATCAAAGATATTCATTCCAGGTTAACTTGAAGGACCCGTGTAATACGTACCCTTCGGCAAACTCCTATAAAGATATGTATACCACCGTGAAATTTTGACACAGGATATTTCAGCACGTTTAAATAAACCTGCACGTGTCAGGAGACATCGCACTTTAACAATAAATTCTTTACTTCAAATTTCTTAGCCGTTGGGTACTGGTGGAGTAGAATAGTACCTTCCCCATATAACCAGAAGTCTTAAGAGGCGACTGATGTACCCGAGACACGGCAAAGTAAAAACAGCGTCGTTGCTATAGCTAAATAGCGGAAAATACAGCAGCAGTCTCGTCGCAAAATTACGCTTTGCGATTGACACCACCCAAGCCCAGCACGGCAATTACGGTCAAACTTCCTCCTTTCCTATGTTTATGTCTAGAAGTGGACGTTTTGCGATTACTGTGATGATAATGATGATAAATTTTTTGGGGAAATCTTGTAACTGTGGTGTTAAAATAGCTTACATCCTACTATACTCGTAGGTCTCTTATTCTCAAACCATAAGACAGACAAACCTGCACGCCTTTGCATTCTTTACAACAATAGTAAATACTAGACAGCAAATTGGAGAAACGAGGCCTCTGCCTATTAGCTTTATGAGACTACTTAAAGTAGCGTAGCGTTGTCTCTAAATTGCGTATGGAGTGGACAATGATTTGAGTTTCCTTGCCCGATAACAAAGGTATTACAACTATAGTACTTGAATACGTAATTTACATTTATATGAGGCAGACCTCATTGAAGTTCGCCTGCATTGGTTCTTCACTCTCATCTATTTCTACCGCTAAATATCTGTGTTTGCATTGTGACTGTGTATTGTTAAATAATATCATTAGGTCACAAGGTTTAAAAAGTGCTAGTGATATCCTTGGGATATTATGAGCATCTGTAGGCTGCGTTGACGCTTACTATCTCGCGGACTGTATGCTTCTTGGTCTACCTGGCCTTGTAAAAAAAAATCACCTAGACAAATAATAAACACTAATAAATATCCATCAATTGGAGAACTAAACCCACGATCTAAACCACCAACGACCCCGTCAGCCTAAAGATATTATATCGTTACCCAGAAATATCACTGGCTCTCTCACTTTACACACCAAAACAAAGCAATACGAGCTGCCATCTTGCGGTGGCGCTTGGTACTTAGTTTGGCTCTAGAGGTCTTTGAAGTAATTTGAGATATATTTACTAGGTTCATCTCATATTAATTCTAGTTGTAACAACAAAATAGCACACATTATAAAGTTATTCATTTGTTTATTAGTACTTAAATTATCTTTATATATAACACTCACGTGTCACAGTGTTTGTCCGGGATGAACGTCTAAACTACCGAACCGATTTATTTTGTATTCTGTGTACAGCTTGATCCAACTTGAGAGATAAGATAGTTTTAAAGTAGAACACTTAATGACCTGTTTGTTCAAATAAACACTATAACATTGGCTTTCATAATAATCGGTCAATCGTGTGAAATTGTAATTAGCAAATCTATACTCATAGATTTCTTTTGACGGTGTAAATGAGCCTGTGGTGAACTTATTTAAATAAAGATATATGTGACTTGTATTTAATTGAAATATAAATAGATTTACATTTCATTAAAACAGAACAACGTCTGTCCGGTTATCTAGTACCAGTATATAGTAGAATACTCGTATATTCATTGCAGTGAACTTTTGTAAAGATAATATTCGGAGCGAGAGGTGTACGCGACTGTACGCGTCCAGCCGACAGATGTTAACATACGCCCCTGTTTTCTTTATTTAAGAGATGTGTTTGTTACTTTTTGTACGGATCCACGGCGCCTCCGGTCTAACACTTATTATTTATGGCTGCGAATGTACCTTTTACAAAGAGTCGGGTATTCTAGAAGACAAGACTTGATTGCAAGACACCTTATTCTTCGTAAATAGTAAAGTATCTATCAACGATGATTTTATCTAAACGCGGTCAATGTTTGTTTCGTTTTAAATTTTGTTACATATTATTTTTGCTAATATTAGGTATTATTTAATTATATATCATCTTACTAACATTATATCGACAAGGAATCTTCAGGTTTATTTATAGTTGCGAAGTAGGTATTATAATTTAGTAAACAAAAAATTAATTATTTAGTCCTGAGGTACTGGCACATTATAATAGTACCACCCCTCTACCAGATAGATGGCGGTATATCCAAATGTGTAGATAAAATGCATAGAGCAGGTGGGGGGGGCAGCGACATTCCCGTTTTTCGAACTTATGAGTAAAAATTTCTCCTTTCGAGGAGGCCTACGTGCAGCAATAAACTTCCAATTGCTTATACGATCACGATGATGATAAAACAAAAAAATATTAGGCACTGTAACACTGTTGTTTTTAATTAATTGATTATATACATTGAAATATATAAGATTTTGTATTTGAAGCAGGTTTCAGGTACGACCCAAATAAGCATTAAATATTTTACATAATTGTATTATAAACAGAGAAAGTATTATATTATTTACACGTTGTGTTTTTGTAATTACCACGACACTGGCGCCCTCATGCGGTAACTTTTAGTACTACAAAAGTGATATTATCACTATAATTGCAGAGATCCGTTTAGGTCATGCAATGTTTGTTTAACTTATTTTTGAAGCAATTATAATTAATATTGGTCTACGATTAATTCTCTTATATTATTTATATATTTTTTCTTATTGAAATCATTTAACTGAGTTTATGTATAATTTACTTAAGATATTTAAATTAAAAGCGATATATCCTCAGATATTACTTTATAAGTCTTTTCATATTTTCGTACCTTCATTTTCCATGTTAATTTAAATCATTTTAACTACTTTAATTATGGAAGAACATTTTAAATTGCAACTCTTTATTATATCCGCTATTATACCAGCTATCTATGAGTGAAAGTTCTATCAAATCGGTCAGTCCGTTTCCGAGATTACCTTAAACAAACAGACAGAAACACACAAACAAAAAATAAAACACACACACACAAATAAAATGTATATTTTGTTTAATGTGCCATAATGTACAAAAAGGTATGAACAAATATATCCATATACATTTTTTAATAAAATTTAATAGCAATTATTTTTATACTACAAACAGACACTCTAATTTTATTTATATATATAGACAAGATTTATGTTGTTTTTTACATACATTTGTACATAACATTTAATCGTGCATGTTGCCTGCTAGTTTGCCTATTTATATAGACTAAATATTTCTAAAGATTTGAATTTGTTTCAATTGATACACGAGCGCTGAAACGTAAACCGCATAAAACTTTTTATACATTCCCTTAAATTATGTCAAAGTGGCCTTCAAGGCCTACCACCACCAACCGCTCCATTAACTTTCAGCCGATAAGTCATTTTCAAATTTCGTCTTCGAATTTCCCTCTTACTCTTAATCACCTTAACAGCAGATCAGCCATTGGATGTCCATAAGCCTTCCCAAATAAAGAGGGAATATTGTTCTTAACTGCTACGCGCAAATTTGGTTATAGCAGAGCTTATTTTCGCGACGAGAATTCTGCTCTCCATCCCCGCTCTATGTATTAAGTCGGATCCAGTTCCTCTATCACCTCCTACATCACCAGCTACAGAAACAGGTACTATTCTTTTTTGCCAATCTCCAACTGTAAGTGATATTAAAACTAATCAAAAAAATATTCTCTCGTATTTTCTTTTAACAAAATAAAATATAATCCTCTTGTTTATACAGAAAACAGTTTTCAGATGCAATTCTTATTCCAAAAACGGCTTCTCGAATCGTTTCCACGTGGCTATTACTCCGTGTATCCAAATATACGCCTCGTACCGGGTCGGGCAAGTTTTCACATAACTCAGGCCACTCGATTTGGTAGCAGAGTTTATTATTTGCGCCTGATACGCCTGTACATATTTTGTGTTTTATTGCGATGTACAATATCTTTGTTTCACTTCGGGATCCTGGGGAAAGATTTTTGTACAGTGCGTTTTTTATTCAAGGTGTTTGTAAATGTGATACTACTACTCCATGATAACCACAATTGTGGATATCTGACTGAAGTCAATAACATCTCAGATCTTCAAGCCTATATGTTCTTTCTGGATTTTATTTTTGGTAAGTTGAGTGGTGTTCTGCTAAGCAGTATTTCGTAGAGTCCTAGAACTACTCTTAACTTCTTCTTTCTGAGTTGCATTCTTGGTTAGGTGTTCTGATCTACTAAGCAGTATTTTACACTTCCTACTCGCAGCATCAGACTCTCCCCTCTCATTATCGTGTCAGTTAGTCAATCACAGAAGTTCTGAGTTAGGTCAAGATGTAACAGTCTTCCCAAAACATAAAGGTATAATATAGTAATTAAAAATAAACCATTTATGGCATTTCAAGAAAAACAACCTATTTAGGCCATCTTTCTTGTCCATGCAAAAAGTATTGAATGCGCAGACATAAATACTATCAACATTTCTGATTCTTAAGTTTAACCTTTAAACTTTATGTTAAGGAAAAACATTGGCTAATTTTATTCCAAAATAACAAGAGGAATTGAAGCGACAAAAGCCCCTGTTTGAAACTAGTATTTTATTAAAATAGGCAATATTTTTAAGTTACAACATTTGTCACGATAATTGTCGCCTCTATAGTTAGAAACTCAAACTGAAAATAAATTATTAACATAAACTTTGACAGCAATTTTTGCGACAGACTCATTTTTTAAATTGCCCTTAAAATACGTTAGTTCCACAAATACTTTTATTTGTGTATTTGAAGTTTTAGCAAAAGGTAAATATTGCTAATTATAAGAAACGGAATGTATCTCGAGAAAAAGTTACATTGTAATAGATTCCAGGATTATTTTTACCGAAGTCGTCAATCAGAATTTAAGTAAGATAAAGTCCACCTTGTTTAAGTTTTAAAATTATCTTTAAACTACTATGAATTGCAAAAATTTTTCAAATTTTTCAAATTACATATACATGTAATTGTTATATATTTTAATAAATAGTTTCTATTAAATATATATTTATATATATATATCAATAATGGTTTGCTCACTTGAAAGTGACATACATATCTGTATATATAAAATGCTTTTATGGGCAGCCAAAATGTATCAAAAAAGGCACAATTGGCTGTTCCTAGAGATGTGTTGATTTCAACACTGCCTTACGGTAGTAAATGTTGGTAAGAAGGTATGGCAAAAGAAACACGTGAGTAAAATGAATGCTGTTAAAATGAAAGCACTTCGAAGTATGTAGAGTTTATGAGAAATATTAAATGCTATAATAAGAGATCGTGGTGGTGTAAAAGATGATGTTGTGACAAAAAAAGAGCTAGGAATGTTAAGATGGTTTGGAAATGTAGAAAGAATGGATGAAAGAAGAATGACTACACTAATATATAGAGCGGAAGAAAATGGAAGGGATAGTACAGGATGACCGAGGCAAACTTATCTACCAGGTAGAAGAGGTATTATAGAAGGGATCGTAGCAAGTGGAGATCCATAGTCTCCGCCTACCCCGATGAGACACAAATGTGATGTATTTATGAATAATTAATAATTCTTTGTATCTATGTAAATAGATGGAGCTACAGATAGCTATGATAATGTATATTATTACTAACAACATGAATTCACATTTATTTTTAAAGGATGTACAGTTAATATGTTAATTGTGCATGACTACCACTGCAGTGAATCTTTGGGTTACCTCAAATTAAATTAGATTGATTAATGAAATAATAAATTAAATGTAAAATCCACAAAACGTTTTAAAATCATTCAACCTTTTTTTTATAACGCATTATAAAATTTGTGAACCAGAAGTATTTTTATCGGCTACAAAATATTATTTGCAAATAAGAAATTCTGTCCAGTAGATGAAACCTTTAAAATCAGCAGTTATTTTGTAGCAGGTCACGTAACGTAATGCTGCAAGAAACTTTGTTTTCAAACCTTTCTAGTGTCAGCAGTCTAGTTAAAAGTTAGCCTAATTCAATGACCTTTACTTTATGTAACTCTTAAAATCTTTGGATAGTCAAGGTAATCCATATTATTAATATAAATTTTATATTAATACTCGTAGGTATGTTATTATTTTTATTTAGGGTATGTACAAAAGTATCTTCCTTTAAACTTAATATAGTAAGATCCGACTGATATACAGACTGATGGTCATACATTCATGTAACGACAACTAGCATCGCTCCACAGATTTACCCACGTTAAGTTGTAGAACTTTCATACTAACCTAGCATCCTTCTTTTTCTCTCTCTATAGGTGATTTTCGAAAAAAAAATACTTTAAATAAAACACCTCAATAATGAATTTAATTCAAATTACTTAAAAAACAGAGTTTTATTTTAACTTTGCTATTTTTTTCAAATTGATGAATTTTTAAAAATGCTTTCTTAGTGCCACCTTACATTATAAAAGATACTCATTTAAAATATGAACTCTTATAGTTAAGGACTACTATAGGTTTAGACATATCAACGCAGCACGCGTTGATATGTCAGTCAGTCAATCAGCTTTTATTTTTCTATATACATAGCATCTGGCATTAAGGCCGCCATTTGTAATTTTTTTAACATTTTGTACAATAAAGTTAAATGAATAAATAAAAATAACGCAAAAAAACGCATTAATTCAATAAGGTGGAAATGTGCAGCAACACTCCAATCACGAGTCTGAGTGTCACCAGGCCCGCTCATCGTGCCGATTACAAGCGAAAAAGACAAAATTCTCTTGGAGATGCCTATGTCAAACAATAAGTCCTATAACTAATACGGCGAAAAATATATTACAAAAGAAGTATTCTTTTCTAAGCCAAGCATTTTGTTTATTTTCATTTTGAGGAGTCTAGAAATAACCAAAATATTCACAATATACAAAAAGGTAGTTGGTCATTGACAAGTAATTATTTCTCTCACTGGAAGTGAAGTTCATTCCTTATTATTCAAAATACAGTGGCAAATTGGACGGACGTATTTAGTCGTGTCAGCTTCAAAATGAGCTCAGAAATCCCGCCATAACTTCTTTATTCGTCATCATTGGACAAAGACATCAAAACATTAAGCCCAAGGATATTCTCGGTGGTACTTTAGTATTAACAAACACCAACTGGTGCCGTTTACAACTGATTAATGTACATTCATTTTATTTACACACAAAGAAAGGAATAATTTTTAAACTTACTAAATTAAATATATGTCTTAGCACCGCTACTCGATACGAATAAATAGTATCTGAAGCGAAATATGAATTAGGAAATAAATAGACCAAATATTCACGTTTTTTTTGTGTGAAATTATTCTAGGCACTTCAAACGAAAGTACTGGTAAAGATTATCTATTTTCTTTGGCTTATCTATACTGATATAAGAGACCAATTTAAATAATTTACTACAAGAAAACTTGTAGTAAACAAAATCAAACCTTCAACACCTAAAATCGAATGAACGAAGATTTATATTATAGTGCGTTTGAAAAATTATTAAAAAAAATTAAACTTATAGCAAAATATCATAAACAATTTTAATCCGTAGATTCCAATGGCACAAGGAATGAAGATGGTAAAAACGCGGTGATTTGCTAGTGTGAGATATGGCTGAATTACTAAAGCTAGTTTAAAGAAAAATTCTAGCAAATACGAAATGAAAATATCTTTATTTATTATAAAAAATAATCAAAAACAGATCTTCATACGTACATAACAAAATTGCATACACTAACACTATTAAAAAAAAAACCTACTGAATGAACACCTACTTCCTCGTACATGCAAAAGTGACACAGCTCTAAGATTTTTGGAGGCAAAATATTTCGGTAAATATATAGTGATAAATAATAGGGTTGACGTTGAGCGATCGTGGGCACATTTCCACCGTCTGACCCCTCTTGTATTCCTGTTTATGTATGGACGAAATATTGTCTTTTATGTACTAATAAATTAAGATTCTTGTTTATTGTACGACCGCCCCGGCTCCTTTCGCTGCTTGATTTATGTCGACCGTACACACTGCGTATCCTCGTTTGAAAGTTTACATATAATTTACCCTTTACACTGTACCAAGTACCACTTGTACATGTACTAATTTCTGAACTAGATTTAGGACTGGAGGTACACTTACTCTCGCTTATTTCAATTGTCAAATATCAGGAATAATAATAATATACTTTTTATTGTACACCAATAAAAACAACACAAGAACATCACAAAAACATGGAATAGTAGGTACAAGAAGCGGCCTTATTGGTAAATTCAATTTCTTCAGAATATTGACTTAAGGTACCTAACGGTTTCAGAAACAATTCCTTCTGCGTAATCTAATGTTGCCACTTTGTACTGGCGAAATAAAATAGTACCGCCCCCTGCACCAGGTATCGTAAGAAGCGACTACAGTTCCAGAACTGGCACAAGACGGTATATCCATCCGTAATGATGTAATTTAAATGCACGGGGTGGAATTGGGCAGCAGCATCCCCGTCGCGAAGCTACGCTCTGCAATTGCCAAAACGCTTGCCCAGCGTGGCAGTTATGGGTAAAATTTCCTCTTTCTTGAGGAGGCCTATATCCAACAGTAGACTTCCAAAGGATGATATGCATGTGATGATGCTAAATTTGTGAAATGAGATCCCTGCAGAGATTTACCCAGCGGACTTTTGTTTGAAGTTTTTTAATAAGAGAGTTAATAGGTTTTTTTAAGGTTGGCCAACTCGTGAATGATGCCCGGGTGTTGTAAACGTCTTTAGGCTGTGCTGACCGCCTACCATGAAGCGGATCGAATGATTGTTTACCACTTAAGTGGTATAAAAATATACCAAGCTTACAGCAGTTAGAGTTATCTCTCGATAAAGAAAAAAATTTGGTAATTCGTTGAAATAAAAAAGGGAGTTTATCATTTTTATATATAAATATATCATGTGACAGGTTTGTTGTTTGTTCGTGATAAAATCCTAAACTACTGAACTGAATTGTATAAAATGTTATCTATGTAACTTTAAAGGTAGGATAATTTATAAGTTAGGGCGGTCGGCTAATAGTTAACATTTTTGAAACAGTCTTCAATTAAGGTTATATTATTATCTTACCCAGTTATCCAACGTCTGTCTGGAATTATCGATAGATTATCTTTTTTGCCTAGAGGTTATTTGGTAAATAGTACAATTAACCATAAATTTCGCCGTTGACACTAATTTCTAAATGGTAAAAGTATATATAATTCAAATATTGTCTACACATTTACTTTACTCAAACCTATTTCTATCGCTTAATCTGTATTACATATATAATGGTGAGAGAACCAATTAAATTCCTAGATAATGTAACAAAACATATTCTAACTGTGCCGTATAAGCGTAATAGGAATTCTTGCGATGAGATGGACTGTATGCTTGTTTGTCGATGGTTCACACACTGCCGACACACACAACACTTCTTAATTCAAATTCCAATAATCCACAGCGTTTATATTTTATATTTCAGGAGTAATTGGCTATCTAGATGAATCATTGATCATAATCCATCTTCCGCAGCACGGTTCCGTTCACATTAGCGGCGATACATCGTGTGCATTTCAAGTTACGAGCGTTCCACTCTGTGAGCATATTTTTAAAGTATAGAGCGATCCATTAACTTCGTGCGAAGCCCTAAGATTGGTTACTTCAGCACGTTAGTATTTAAACTTAGATTCTTTATACAAGCGTTCAGACTCAAAGTCATGATGTGTATTTGACGGGCCTGATGTCGCAGATGGTAATGATCCTGTCTTTTACGGGGTCGGATCCTCGCGCCGGTTAACCATATGATGATATTTGTGTTTGTTCTGCGTCTGGATGTTAAAATATGTATTTAAGTATTTTATTTGTAATTCCTCTGTTGGTTGATGTCCATAACATAAGTGCTTTAAGTGGCTTACCTCAGAGTGAGGTCATGTGGTTATCATATGATATGTTGTATAAATTTTATTATTTTTTTTTGTATTGGAAGAATTCAACTCGTGGCGTTTTCTTTTTTTGTACCCTTCATATTTAAAACAAATACGTAACTTTTAGATAATATTCGTTTTTTTTTTATTTTGTGTTTTTGTGCAGCCGAATGTATTTATGACTATGGCTATTTCCATATAAAGGAGTAAGAAATACTTTTTATTTTATTTAATTATTTTAATTGTAAAACATACCATTAAACATTTTGTTTGTGTTTTAAACTGTGAAAATTTAACTATATATTGTTTTTTGTTCATGTACTCTTTTCATTCTAAATACCTGCTAGACAACAATTTGCCAACGACTTTAAGAATTGATCAAACAAAAACAAAAAGTGGATTTTTTATTATTTTGTTTATTCATAAGGTTATCTTACTAAAACTAAAACACACATTAAATAAGAGCAATCGTCATATTATCTAACTTAAATGCGTTCACTACATACAAAAATATTGCTTATGAACTCTTTTTCTTTTTAACTCCTTGGACATTTCACCTTATGGCAACCGTTCCCAAGATTGACGAGAGCTATTATTCTAAGTATAATAAATATTTTAAGGTAAACACTGCATGCATTCTAATGACATGTTAAAATAAAATTTGAAGGGATCAAAAATCAAGCATCCATTGTTATTTTATTTTGGTGTTGACTCTCACATGGATGTCAATTTTAGAGATAGATATTTTACAGAACCTTTAATTAATTTTACAGAATTTTTATTTTTTGCATTGAATAACGTTTAATTTTATACAAAAGATAATAAATAAGATAAAACCTTAGCTTGAGCGATAAAGATTTATCACTCAAGTCCGATCTGGGGACTATACTTTTGATAATAAAATTAAGTAACTATTGCTTCCTTCTTCATCGCTTGCTTCAAACCTACAATATTAGGATAAAATCTACTAAGGCCTTGGTAATATAACCGCAGTGCAGTTTCCCAAATTGATAGGTTCAAGCCCCGTTTGTTACCTTGTTTATTTTCCTAATTAATATTCATAAACCTCAATGGTTAGTTTAGATTTCCATGAGGTTCGCCGGTAGCAAAGTAGAATAGTACCTCCCCCTGTACCAGGTGTCGTAAGAGGTGACTAAGGTACCAGAATTGATAGATGGAAGTATATCTATTCGTAACAGTGAACCCTAAATGCACAGGGCGGGGTTAGGAAGCAGCATCCTCGTTGCGAAAGCTGCGCTCTGCGATTGCCAATACAAATTTCCCCCTTTCCTGGGGAGGCCTATGTCCAGCTGTGGACTTCTAGTGACTGTTGTGATGATGAATGTTTGTTTGTTGAATGTTTAGTTACGTTAAACTCTTTTTTTTACTAATCTAATCTACTTTACTGAACAGTTCTAGCAGCTCTCTCTATCTTAACCGTCGTGACTTATCTCGAAGTCAGGTCAATATTTAAGATGTTTAAAATTATATTTTTTAAGAAATAAATAACTTTTGCACTTAAAGAATTGTGGTATGGAAAATATGACAGTATCTGCCCGCCTGAAACCAAAAGACAAGTTAACTTTACTCTAGTAGTATACATCACCTTAAATATAATTCATAATTGTCTTTACCAATGAGATGTTGTCTGAATATTATTTGTTTAATATCTTCAGTTTCGCCGTGAAGTACTGGCAGAGTAGAATAGTACCTCCCCCTGTACCAGAACCAACAGATGACGGTATATCGATGCAAGAAAGTCAGCTCAAATGTACAGGGCGGGGATATGTAGCAGCTTCCCCATCGCGAAAGCTGCGCTCTTAGATTGCCAACACGCTTTCCCAGCGCGGCAATTATGTCCTTTCTTGGGGAGGCCTATGTCTAACAGTTGACTTTTAATGACTGGTATGATGATGATAATGATAAATATCTTCAAGTCACAAGGTTGTTAATAGGCTAGTTCTTGTTAACAGGCTGCGGTCACGCGGATCGTATGTTTATTGGGTTGCTTAGTATAGAAATATACAAAAAACCGTGCTTACACTAGTGCTGGAGTCCAGATCTACTCCGCGATCGAATACAAGTAAACACATGGGCATCAACGAAGTGTTTCACTTGCTTAATATTCAAGTTTTATACACAATATGAGCAAACTCCACATCGCAGTGATCCATTAACATCATACTGAATATCAACGTTATTTATTGTTCGCAACGTCTAAGAAATTTTAAACTTTGTTTTATGTTGAGCATGATTGATTATTCAGTGATGGATTCTTCAAGGTACGTTTAAGATTACCTCTTTCCCACAACTCTGTTAATATTTATAAATAACTTTTGCCCGCAATTTTGGCCGCGTAGAATAAATATTTCAAATGCGTGGATAATTAAGCTATTACTAAGAATCTAAAATTAAATAGATAAATTGAACAGAAAGAATAATTATAAAAGACAAGTTAAGTGACTAGGCTTATTTTGCTCACCATACTTAGAATAAAGTAAGGCAATCAAGTTATGTAAGCATGTAGGTCCAAAGTCAATTCATAGATGGCGCTATATTTATTTGTTAAAACTTATTTGTTTTGTAATACTGTCATTATAGTTTCTTTAGTATTTAACTAGTTAAAAGTTATTTCTTTATATGAAGCGTTTATTTATCCGTAACAAATAAAAGGTGATTGAAGTCGATGAATGACGGAGGAAATAGGGACTTTCCAACTTCTAAAAGTAGGTTATATGGCATGAATCAAGTTTGCCGTTCCAAAACTTTAGAGGGGGCTACCTAAATATACCGGTCTATGCCTTCACTTAAACAAGAATGTATTCCGTTGACAAATAGGAAAACCAAAAGGAATAAAAAAGGAATTAAGAATGACATATTTTTGAATGTTGGTGTAAGGGGCAGTCATGAATTTTGCAACAGGTGCTGTGTTGGATTGGGGTCCGTAAATTTATTATCTTGACCTCTACGCTTGAGATGACTGGTTTCACCATTCCGGCTGCATTATGCCTTTAAAAACCATCAATCTTTAATGAGCGCGTTGTAGGTCACAGTCCTAATTTAATTAAAAAAATAAGACATGAAAAAATTACTGAGGTGACACGTGCTGCAATAAAATTGGTACGCATTCGACGGGCCTGATGGTGCAGATGGTAGTGCTTCTATGGTGGTCCAAAGACGGTGGGTTCGATCCCCACCCAGGACAAATATTTATATAGTGATATTTGTTTTTGTCTATGTCTGGGGGTAAAAATTGTATTTAAGTGTTATATTGATTCCTCTGTTGTTTGACGTCTTTAACACTAGTGCTTTAAGCGACTAACCACGAAGTCAGATCAATGTATGAGATTTTGTGGGAATATTATTTTGAATAAAAATAGTTACTACAGTTCAATCATTTGAATTCGCATTACTAGTTTGATTTCGCTGAAATAAAATAGGTACATCAAAATTTAATCAAAGTGAGTATGTGTTTGAATAAGTTTTACTTTGTTGAATTTAAATTGCAATTTTCCCGTAACTAGTGAACTCTGCCAGGTGTCGGGAGAATACTTAGTGGAGCTATCAATCTTGTGGCGCGTTGGGACTAGGCGCAATTTATCTAGTCTAGTAATATCTTTTATGATATATGTTAAATATTTTGATCTATAAGTACTTCTTTTAAAATTATTTACTATATTTTAAGATTTGAATATAAACCAATCATAATATCTCAATGTCAAAACTGTTTTTGCTAGATTTTTATTTTACTATTTAAAGTTTTTACCTCCAAAGAGCAATTTTATGTAAATAGACTCTTGATATAAATGATGTTTTCTGATATCTGAATGCTGTAAAGCCATATATTGTAAAGTAATTTAATTGAACCTAATGCTTTAATGAAATTTTATACTAAAAAATCAGGAGGTTTCCGATGAAGTGGAAATAGATACAAAACTAGTATTCCATATTTTAGTATCAAATAGAAAACTAAACATTTGAATAGATTAAAAAAACTTGCAACAACAGAGCCTTCTTGAAACGACGTTTTATAGCATCTCATCTTATCGAGATGAAATACAACGTATGAAGGTCCGTTATTTTTAATCCCATTTTTATAAACTTTAAAGTGTAAGGTTTATTTTATGATTATTACATTTTATTTTAAAATTGTCAATTGAAATTAAATGAATTAATTAATACGATTCGTTTTAAAAATCTTGCAATTAATAAGACAAAGATTTTGTAAGCGCCATTGCTGATGGAGGTTTCGTCAACCTGACCAATGTGACGAAGGGACCTTCATCACCATAAATTTTTCTTTCAGGCTATTTTCTATAGGAACGTTTATTGAACCTGCAGTAAACTTTGGAGGTTTATTTGTCAGATCCGTCTAGTTATAGGCTTGCTGCACGATGACAGATGCGATATGTGACTCTGTCTGCGCATCGTTAAGCCTTTAGTAAGATTATAACTCTTCGTCTTTTTTCAAAGTTAGGCTTAATTGAATTAATCATATACAATATGGCGGTTGATTTGATTTAGGGTTGCAGTTGAATTATGTAAGTAAAAGATGTAAAATAAGTGTTGAGGTAGAAGGATATAAAGTGTGATTTCAATCCGAAGCCGTTTCATTGGACAGACATATCGTTGTTATAATATATCAGAGGCCACCCGTGATTTCGTCCGCGTGGATTTTGGTTCATTGATGTGTAGATGTGTCATACTTGAAATACCATAATCGATAAATCTATTTTCATTTAGGAATTAATTTATGTGCTAATTAAATAAAATATCAATTTTGATTTTAGTTTTGGTTCACAATTTTTTTAAGGATTATGGTAGAAACATAAGATATAGATATATACTGTTACGAGTTTTTTATAGGACCATTTAAGATAAACATTTCCATCCTATTATACATCAAATATTTGTAACAGTCTTGGTTGCGCAAGCCAGAATAGCTCGCAGGTGGTAAATTTTTTCCTACTTACTAGACACGAATCGTCACTTGAAGCAATTCAAAAATATCTTTATAAATTGTTTTATTATGATGTACAGGCTACAATAAAGTAAAGTTTTATTAAAATCATAAAGTAACAAACATCCAAACATCCGTACTTTCCAATTTACAATATTAGTAGTATTTACCGTGAGGTACCGGCGGAGTAGAATAATACCCACTGTATCTGCTGTAAGAGGCGGCTTAGTTACCAGAACCGACAGATGGCGGTATATCCATCGGAAACAGTGCGGTTCAAATGCACAGGGCGGGAAGGGCCAGCAGCCTCACCGTCGCAAAAGCTACGCTCTGCGATTGCCAACACGCGGCAATTATGGGCCTCCTTTCTTGGAGAGGCCTATGTCCAACAGTAGACTTTTAACATCTGGTATGATGTAACCATTAGTATGATTAAATACCTTTGTATTTATTACCTTACAATCCAATCGATCTCATGAGTGATAAAGACGTTGTTTTAAAATGTTTGATGTATATAAGCTACTTCCAATACGTTTGGTATTTCAATTTCAATTTTGAATATTCGAGTTCCCTTTCTTAAAGGTGTTAAAATGGTGTTGTGATCTGATAGATCCGATTCTGCTAAGATGTTAGCCTTTTTTTATCAAATCCTAGTGTAGGGATCCTAGTGTAGGGTTTTTATACTATCCAGGTTAAATTATTCGTTTAAAAAATTTGTAATATAATAAAGGTTATTTGATTTAGTAGAAAATTAACACCGCCGAAGATGCAACATTTCTGAAACAAAGATTTACTAGTACATGTCGATTTTATTACACTAGGTAGGTGTAATTTTTGACCCACCTTCTCTATTAAAATTTGATTATTTTCTAATTTCACTAACCTCACTTTCCCACTAAAATTTCAAGTCCGTCATACAGGCATCCACTGTTTAATTTATATGGCTGTAAATTTATTTATTATTATTATCATTTAATGAAGTTTATCTTTTAAGAAACTGTTAAATGAATATAGTGATATTAAATATGGTAAACATATTCTGAATACTTCTGCAGGCAGAATATTGCCGAGCTCACTTTTGAATGCTGCGTTTAATTTCATTCGCTAGAATTTCATGATACAATTTAGCCTTGCTTTTTTCGAATAAGACCGGTTCGTATCTTGCAACAATTCTTTTATAAAAACTACGAACCTATTTTCCCGACCTAGATGAAACAAAGTCACATAACTTAATTTGTGATCTTGAGCTGCATATAACATTTTGCATTAAAGTTACAGTCTATTATTTGTTTTATAGTTTCTCTGTGACAAGTTTCAACTTTGGTCAACTAGTTTCAAAGGATGGGGATCCTTTGACAGTCTTTGTTCTAACTGGGGGCTGAGTTTCTGTAGAGAATTTCTCTCCACACTTAGTCCGGGTACGGTGGATTATTGTACTACTTTTATTCGAAAGTTTTCTTTGACTTGGATTGTTTTATTGCTTTTTCCGATTAATAGATTGAAGACAGTCAAGGTGTTGGTGATAAAAGAAATATTAAATATTTTGAATATACTGTAATCGTTAACGCTGTTATGGCTACACAAATCAATTGATTTATTTTAACTTACAAGCACTGTTATTTATAACTCAATGAGGTAAATCTCACACAAAGGCCGTTGGCATTGTAACCTGTCCATAGGACAATGTAACCAGCAAGGTGGGGTAAAAAACGGAATATTTCACCGCGGTTGCTAAAGTTTACCATTATTACATACTATTTTTAATGTAATTATAGTCGTTGCTATCTACTGGATTCAATAAGATACGTATTACAATATTGATTGTACCTACAAGTATTGAGTGATTAAACAGCTCTAGCACCTCTATGGGCAAGAAAAAGTGAAATATATTTTACGCGGTATTAGTTACTTAGTAATGGACTGGTGTTCATCAGTTTTACATGAGGTTGACTTCAAACTAACTTCATCATCATTGGAACATTACTCTCATGTATTTCTTCCGCCAAAGGTTAACATTGCTGTGTTCTAGTTTACAGGCACATGGTATCATCAAATCACAAGGTTAGCACACATTAGTATTATCCTTGTAATATTACCATAGTCTAGAGGCTGCCGAGAAGTAAGCATCACGCGTACTGTAGGTTTAATTATCGAACGGGAAAATAAAATTTTGAATAGACGTTTAAATAACATTAAAATGAAATTTAAATCAGATGAGATACAGTAAATTATTATTTAATTATCTATTCATACATTCCCAGGACATTTCGTACATTAACCTAGCTTCAAGATAAGTGGTTTAAAAAATAGTTACATACATTTAAATAATATCCAGATTAGAAAAAATACAAATATTCATCAAATAAATATTTGCCCAGGGAGGGAATCGAACAGACGACCTTGGCACACAAGATAGGGTCACTACCATCTGCGCCATCGAGCCCGTCGTAAAAAAGACAGAGTATGCTAAAATTGTTATATAAAATGTATTTTTGAAAATACTAGTTCTAGTCCAGATATTTGTTATGTATGTTTCTGTTCTATAATAATAAACATGCACTAATGCGAATAAGGAAAGTGAGAGAGGTATGTCAAGATCTTAGCAAGTGAAGATTATAGTCATTGTATCTACCTGACAACTGCGTGATATATGTACGAACTTCAAAAATCCACCATCTCAAACAATAGCAATGCAAACACTGCTATTTGGTAATATTAATTCGTTTCTGTTAAGATAACCTTTGAATAAGGTCTACTTCATGTTATTCTTATCGAGAATAGTTCCTATCTTCGTATTTTCAATAAAATCAGTAATATCACCTATCAGTTTAGGTACCTCAGTCGCCTCCTACACCTGGAGGTGGTACTTTTATACTCTGCTAATACGTGCTTAACGCTTAACATCTTTGTTAATATCTTTATAAATTATAGTCTATTCTCAGATGATCAGGTAAGCTAATCGCTTCATTAGTTACAGCCTTCGAGCTATCTTAAAAACCCATTAAGTATTGTCTGCATGAATTAGTAACAAACGTCAGTACATAAAAAGATTGTGTTGACTGTATAAAAAGTAGCAAAAACCTTATTAAAACAAAATAAAAGAGCTCTGCATACAATATGCTATAAATGTAATAGAACAATTCAATTGAAGCATAATCTGACTTTTTCATTAGGATTTCAGAATATACACGGAGAAGACCAAAATAATGGGTAAAGCCCATGTTGTACTTACCCAGGTATTAGTTGAGAACTCGCTCCTTGAAGTTGTTCATACGTACACACATACAATATATAGTCCAATGAAGGAGGTCCAGCTTAAAGAAAGAGCTCAGCTGGGCAGTATTCGGAAAACTGCGGCACATATTCCCTCCGACTTACCTCAGCGTCTCAAGTCAAAATTTTCCGATCAATGTATGTTATCAGCGATTACTTATGGCAGTGAAACGTGGTCTCTTCTCATTGGCCTACTAAGCCAACTTAAAATAGCTCAACAAGCCACGGAGAGGGCAATGCTCGGAACCAGGAATGAGAAGATCTGTAACAGAATCCAAGGTTACGGATATAGCCAAGCGGTTCGTATGTTAAAGTGTAAAATTCAAAGGAATTTAAAAAATGACTACACAGTCAATATGTTTGTAAAAATATTATTTATGTTTATAAAAATAAAACAGATTTTCAAAAAAATAGCGTCATACATATAAACTTGCAATGCCCTTTACTAGGTTTAAAATAATTAAGTCGTTCAGGGGCAATAGTGAAAGATTTTATTATAAAATCCCAAGTAGAAATAAAAATATGCCTTTAAATAAATTTAAGAATTGCGTAGAAGATAAACTTATGGCTTAGGCTCATTACTGTTTGAAAGATTATATGATGAAACTGCTTGGGATTGAACTGAGTTGCTCTAACATCTACTATTAGTACATCGATTTCTTAGCGTCGACGCCGGTATGGGTTCCAATAATATCTAACATAAGGTATTATTGGAACCTATATCACCATTAGTTTTTTTGTAGGTTCTTTCTGGTGGTTTCTTTCATAGTTATAAGACCCGTCTGGTACCGGCATACTATAACAAAGAGGAAACTCGGTAACCTAATTGTTTAAATGACTTTTAGCGGGCAGAACACTTAGTTCGATGAACGCAGAGCCGATGACCGATGGAGTCATAAGGTTCTGGAATGGAGACCACAGACGATCTGACTAAAACTACAGGATCGCACTAGGTGTAGGCCGCAAACAACCGGTCGTATTTGAAATCACTTGATAACGACGTCCATCAGTGGACGTCTTGTGGCTGATGATGATGATGTGTTAAACGTTAATTGGTTTCATTAGTCTAGTGGATATATACGACTTAAAATGAACTTTATCTTTAGCGTGACTATTGTCATATTTCAGGTACAAGTTCTGACTCCATGCTTCTGTTGCGAACTACGTTTTAACAAGATCTGAAATCTTTAGCTAACGGGTAAACAGTCTACACTCATTACAGCTAATTGATAATTCAATGGCCAAGCTAACAAGGTAAAAGCAAATAATAAATGTTATATTCTTTAATTTTAATTATACTTTTTTTTCTTAAACTTTTTTTTTATGAATCATGAGCGAGTTAATGTCAGAAAAGATAATACTACTAATAAACATGTATTTAACATATTCAACACCCAAACACGGAACAATCTCATGTATTCATTATATAAATATTTGTCTTGGGTGGAAATCACCCTCGGCGTACAAGAAGGATCACGTCTAAACTAGATTAGTATTGAGTTACCTATGAAATCAAGACGACAAACTATGATGTTATCTTACTAAAGGTACTCAAATATACAAGATTCAGAACTTAATCATACATACAAATAAGAATGGAGGCTTAAAAAAAATGTGGATGCGACGCAATACCCCAGTGACATGATTTTTAAATCCTCATTTCCTTTACAAAAATGTTGACAAACCTAAAAATTCAGTGTCCTCATAAGTTTCACTCATTCGCTATTTACAGGCGCTGCGTGAAGCAGTTTATGGGCTCGCTCCTCCCCTTCGCTCCCCATTGTGTCAAAAACAAACGCAACCCGCAGTTAGTTGTAGGATATTTTCTTTATTTCGCTTGTTTATGGTTTAGGATTTCCTCAAACAAAGGTTTCTTTGCTTTCCCTCATTCTAATATGCTGTGAATTTTTTATAATTTTAACCAATTAAGATTCTATGATCTATCTGCATTCAGTTCTTCCATTATCGAACCATTTAAACCAAGGTGCCGAGTAGTACACCCTCTTGACCAGGTATCGTTAGAGGCGTCTAAGGTTTGAAGATTTGACAGGTGGCGGTATATCCACCCATAATGGTGTAGTTTAATTGCACAGGGTGGGAATGAGCAGCAGCATACCTATTGCAGAAACTGGGCCCTGCGTGTGCCATCACGCTTACCCAGCGCGGCAATTACTGGAATTTTTCCTTCTTTTTTATAGGTAGGTCTCCAGCAATGGATTTCTAATAACTTATATAATGGTGCAATTAATTATATTGTGGATATTTTGAGCAGATATCTCCTATCTGGTGGTTTTAATACTTTAGTCACCTTTTACGACACCTGGTACAGGGGTGAGGGGGGGGGGGGAATGATACTCTCTCAATTATGTTTATTCATGAATACTTTTCTTATGCCTTAAGAAACATACTATTAGTATATTACAGCTTTTTGTCATGCTTAAAATCTGGCTAAGTAACTCATATTGTAGTCTCATATGAAGTCAATAGGAGCTGCGCGAGGCATTTTATGGGCTCGCTCCTCCCTTTCTCTACCTATTGTGTCAAAAACAAACGCAACCCGCAGTTAGTTGAGGGTATTTTCTTTATTTCGATGGTTTATTATTACACACACAAATAGTCTTTGTTATACACACGTTTTTATGCTTTATGTGATTCAATCTTTTGATTCTTTTTATTGGTTTCATTATTTATTGAGAAATTTAGCGTTCAATGAACTTTATATGTTGTTATAAATTAATTTCAATACGTGAAGTGCGTGAATGGAAACCACTCACCGGCAAACGATGCGCGAGATTAGCTGACAAGCTGCGGGATAGTGAAGGTTGTAGGTGCATAAAGATTATATATATGTATGTATATTAGATAGTCCCTGACTAGCAGTGTACTGATGTGACAATTTTGTATCAAAATTATATAACAATACCAGTCAAGCCGATAGACGTTGCAACCATGAATTGAGGCATAAACTATAATATCTCTCAATTTGGATCAAACTGTACCCAGTCAACAATAATTGATAAAAATCGGTTGAGTTTTTACAAGTTCATCTCGGACAAACAACGTTACTCAAATTTTTTACGTATAAAGATTTGTACCTATTTATTTTGTTAAATTGTCACCCGTAGGATGTAAATTACGTGAGCAACATGGCTGGACGTTAATTGTTCAATACGTGGTCGCCATTCTATAATCTTATGGTAACCTTCTACCAATTGACCGTCACCTTAACGTGCTGTTTGTTTCGACCATTGTGGACTGGTCTCTATTTTAATATTAAAAAAAGAGTCCAGTGTGTAATGCGCTTGTTATTTAAAAACAATGCATTACAAAAGTGACGGCTTATTTTTATTAAAACCATTAGTGTTGCAAAAATTTATGAAATATATATGAAAATGATTTAAATATCTACGAACAAACTGAAAAGAGCGCTGATTTACGTTAATGTTGGCTCTCGTAATGTACAGACAGAAAATTAAAAGGTTTTTTAAAAACAACTTGTAGATAAAACTGGTTCAAAAAGCTTTCGAATAAATCAAAAAATGGACATTTCTAATTATATTTGGACAGAAATTTTCTTACGTATAAATGGTATTTGCATTTTTTAAAAATTCATATGACCGGGATACGGATGTACAAAATTACTTTAAGTATTTTTTCTTTTTTTCATTCTCATGCACTGAGATGAATATGCCCGTCGTGCGATTGCTGAGGCCAACCAATGTTACCAACAATTGTTGGGATCATTATCGTATTAGCAGTTATTATCGACGGGCCCGATGGCGCAGATGGTAGTGATCCTGTCTTGTGCACCAGGGGTCGTGGGTTCGATTCCCACCCAGAGAAAATATTTATATGATGATATTTGTGTTTGCTCTGTGTATGGGTGTAAAATATATGTATTTAAGTAGTATATTTGGGATTCCTCTGTTGTCTGGCGTCCGTAACACAAGTGCTTTAAGCGACTTACTACGGAGTCAGGTCAATGTATGAGATGTTGTGGGAATTTATTATTATCATTTATTATTATTATAGGATTTACACTTGCTGAATATCCTTTTTTCAAAGAAAAGAGGTATTGTGATGAGTAAACAACAATATTTAGCCCTGTGCTTTTGAAAATAATGTTAAACCTCTGCCATATAAGTTAACACGCTCTTTATTAAGGCTTTACGCAATAAGGCCAGCAAATTTTAAATTAAAAGTACTTGTTTATTTATGGCGTTTTTTTATTATTTAGTCAGCAAACAAGCATCCGGTCCACTTGATGGTAAACGTGACCACAGCTTATAGACGACATAGTCATTACAAGGGTGTCACCAGCGTGTCGTTAAGTCTGTATACTAAATGTACTATGTCATTACTGGGTAATTAAATTACTGAGTAAATCCTAGTAATGAAACTGCCAATCTCACCCTTCAAACGGGAACACAGCAAAGAGAACACTGCTATTCGGCGGTAAAAATAAGTGAAAGTCAAGTTCTAATGCAAACGACATTTGTATGAGTTCTACCTGATGTAAACGTTACCTACCTCTTAAAAACAATACTACACTTATTATATGAGAGTGCCGCTGACCCTCTAGGGTCTGCCTTACAAGCGAGCAACGTTCTCAGGGTATGGGATGAGAGTGCAAGCACCATATGCGGCAGGTCATACTTTTTTTTATTAGAACTGATCAAGCAAGCAACCCTCGTAATAGTAAGCGTCACCGCAGCCTATAGCCTTGACGCTCGTAATATCACAAGGATACTAGAGCGTTACTAATCTTATGATTTGATGATATTCTGTCACATTACCCAGTACCCACATTTCACTGCCTCTCTCGCCCTTCAAATAGAACGCAGTAATGCGAAAACTGCTATGTGGCGGTAGAAATAGGTGAGAGTGAAGTACCAATGCAGACAATCTTTGTATGAGGTATACCTTATGTGAAACTGATGAGCTAAAGGCCATTTCTTAGTAACTGTACAGCGTGAAATCAAATCTACCCCATCTTCCCCAGAGAGGTACTGAAGCTGTAAAATCGCTGAATACTCGTCGTTGCAATTAACAGCGTAAGCCCTATCTTCTTGGCACCTGCAGATAGGAACGGTATTAAAAATGGCCTATAATAATGGTAAACTTTCGCCATCGCGGTAAAATATTCCACTCTTTACCCTTGATAATGGACAGGCTCTATCTCTACTTTCACTTTCACACAGGCACAGGCCAATCTTTCAAAACTGCTCGTTTACCAGCCACAGTTGGACGCCGTTGAATAATTACTACAGTCCCGATTAGTACTCGTCGTCCTAGAGGTCAATCTCACTTCACGTAGGTGCCACAAGGAGCTACTGGTATTTATGAATAGGTAACTTATTAAAGAGCAGTCTATTATTTTAAATGTTAATAGGCTCTTTTTAAAAAGTATCATGATCTGTATTTCCTTTTCATTTCTCTCTATAAGAACTTCAAACAAATTTCCAACTAGCTTCATTCGTTTAAAAGAGGTTTTTCCAATACAAGCTGCAATTCGAAATAGGGAATTCAGCGGAAAGGACGGATTGAATGGATCAATTGAAAATACATCGCCTAAGATCGTATTGAACTGTGGCGAGCTGGCTTTTGGTGAGTCATAACCTTGACTAATAAAACTAGGACTTGCCGGTATAAATACAAAAATGGATGCTGACTACTACTATGTATTTTGCATTCCGATCGTAGTCATTTTTGAAAATAGATAAAGAGTCACCATAGTTATTGATTTTTATCTATAAACCTATTTTAGGTCTATTATTCATCTATATATAAATACAAATTAAAGGTCAAAATAAAATGTATGAATCCAAATAAAAGGTCAAAACGCGTATTACTCAAAAACAACTGCATCAAATTAGATAAGTTTTTTTTGGTGTGTTTGTAATCGTACGAATCAGATTTAAAAGGAGATTAAGGGGATCTGAAACTTTTTATTAAAAAAAATCGATTATATAACTAAATGGGATAAACTCCCCTATGGTCATGGGATCATCAGGATATATATTTACAAAACATGAAGACGTAGTCGACTCGCTAGTTGTTAATAAGTGCGAAAAGTATTATTTGTATATTATTTATAATGTAACTGAGATATCACTCATCATCTCTATCGTTATAACGCATGAAACGGAAACTCTTATTTTAAGGAAACAAAAAATAACCTTTGTAATGATAAATCAAATAGATTCAACGGTAAAGCTGTGAATAAGTTTCAAAACATACAAGATTATAGATACATCGTCTGTCCGTCGTAACATTAAATATTAAGTATGGATTTCTGAATGTCTTAGCGTGATTTGACTTAAAAATACTGCAGTTCAGAAAACAAAAAGTTAACTGTTTTTTATGTATCTTTTAGGTTGTAGAAGCCAATTGCAAAAACTTTATTAAGACCAGCATAGCTACTTTTTTTGTATGACTGAGTCAACAAACAAGACAGTAAGCGTCACCGCAGCCTATAGATGAGTATCATCATAAGGATATCATTAAAGCATCGTCAACCTTGTGATTATCAGTAAGAGTAATTTTACTGCCTCGCTCATTCTTCAAACTGAAACAGCAATACAAACACTGCTGCTAGCAGTAGAAATAGATGAGAGTGAGGTACCAATATAGACTACATTTGAATAAGGTTTACCTCAAATAAATCATTATTACTTAGCATTATCCATTCGGGAGTTAGGTTGTCTCGCTGCTAACAAGTAAACTTGTAGGTGCAAGACAGACTTCGCATTTGTAGAACTTCACTTGACCCGAAACTTGGAATTTAATAACAAGATTATTGTTTAACTAGGTCTGGTCCAAACACAGACTGTTTACTTGTGAATTTCAAAATAACATATCCTGCCTCAAAGCTCTTACTACTAAAATTTACTTTGATATTATGTTAAAAGACCCTTCACATAAGAACAAAGAGTTTACAAGACTGCATTTAAGAAGACTATAGGGTATGGAGAAATTTATTTAGATGTAAGCACGGACACGACCAAACAAATTTTTTTATTTGTTATATTTTTTATACACCCTATAGTAGAGCGTACCCAACTTAAACTGTAGAACATTATGTCACATTACCCAGTAATTTTAATATCTCTTAAATACTAATTTTGTGAAACGCAAAGGCCTTGCGTTAAAATTAACGCTAGACCTAAACTAGAGAGGTGAGAAGTTGAAATTTTGCACAAGGGTTTATTTTATTACTTAGGGAAACACAGAAAGTAATTTTTGAAATTCTCTTCCTGACCGGGAGTAAAAAAGTTTTTGAAGTTCAAATGAAATTCAGTAAACAAGTTATTATTTTCTAATTTATGAAAAACGTATTATATTTTGTTGAAAATCAACCCTTAAAGGGGTAAAAGGGGAATACAAAGTAAGAATGATAGTTCTACAACATAACGCGGTTGAAACCGCGGGGCGGTGCTAGTACCGTATATAAATTTATAATTGGAATTACACACAGGTACTTCAAGTGTTTGAGTCACAAACAAAAGTAACTAATTAAGTAATACAGGAATTGGGTATTTGGATTTGGTGGAAATAATTAGAGCAGAACGTTTTCATAGCTTATGAAAACTTTTTTGACTAAGACATCCTTCTTTATTTGTGAAATATTATTGTCTCAAATTAGTCACCTTGGACAGGAATAACTAGACTCTCTACTAGTTCCTAGTAAGTTAACTTCAACAAAAGACGTCTGCCTTGGTACCACCTATTTAAACCGCCAACCAGCAGTGTTCATATTATTGTGTAGCACTGGACTGGGTAATGTAACATAGTTTTCAAATCACAATTTTGTCAACGCGCTAGTGATATCCCTGCGATGATATGATACATTTGTCGATAAGCATCGGTTAAATTTAGAATTACGAGGACTACATGCTTGTTTGTCAAATGTCTTTTATAATTAAGGTTTGCAAGCTTGAAGTTTAAATGATGTAATCAAATAATGAGGCCTTTATAAAGAAAATAATAAATAAGAAACTGATATTTCTTTAACTGTTAATCTTTTAATTAATGAAAAATGAATATCTTTAATTATTTATTTATATTATGGTCGAGAGGTATTCTGTTTCAGAATAAAAGTCAATGAGAACAGATTTGATTACATTCAGTGTCTCAATTCATGTTAGAGTTCTATAATTTATAAGAAAAACGGCACTCTTATAGGATAATTTTGTTGTAAAATGTGGGGTATGTACGGTGAAGGTGATCATTATCATTATATCAACCATAGAATGCCCCCTGCTAGACAAAAGCCTCACCAAGTTATTTCCAATAGGACCGATTGGAAGAGGTCTGCGTCCATATTGTTTGTTCACCTTGTGGGTTTGCGTCTTACACTGCGCGTGCCGGTACGTGGTCTCCATTCCAGAACCTTAAGGTTTTATCGGCCATCTGTCTGCGTACTTTTTGCCCGGCCCACTGCGACTTCAACTTGCTAATCCACCATACGTAAAAGAATCAATCCTGTTTGGTTTTTTTATTTTTATCTTATCATTCCTGATTGAATCGTGCAAAGAGGCTCCAAGCATTGCTATATCCATAGCTCCTTGGATTATTTTAAGTTAGGTCATAAGGCCAATAGTAAGCGACCAATTTTTGTTGCTTAGGTTTTCTCTGGTAACACACATCACATGTAGGTATTAAGTTGAAATTAACACCTAACATTTATGTCTGATGTCCCTTGAAGTTGTACAACTCATTACTCTAAATTAGTTTAATACAGAAACACTATTAAGGGTTTAGGATCATAAAAATTTGCAAGAAAGATGATACAACGGAAAATATCAGTAAATTTAATATTTTATTCCATTATAAAAAAGTTATTTAGTGTTTATATAAACTGTTAAACAAAATTGAAACAATTATTTGGTATGAGTCTGAATCACACATGACGGGGTTTTTCGTACAAACTACGAAATAAATATAAGAAGTATCCCAATTTCATCAATTCATATCGGGTTGGTTCACATTGTAATGCGGTTCCGTTTTATTTCGATCTCAATAATGATAAGTTTACTAAAGATTTCATTGAGATTTGCCATTCTCTATCATCATCACAACAGCAGCCACACGTCCACAGCTGGACTGGAATAAGGGATTCTTGCCCAAAATTGCTGAATTGCGTAAGCGTAGTAAAATCGCAGAGGTTAACCATACTTCTATAGAAGACTATACCCGTCTATTTGTAGTAAATGGTTGGGACACGAACCACTTCAACACGTAGTCCTATTGAGGGTTATTTCTTTAAACATCTTCCCTCAATCGTTATCTCACAGGTTTTGATCACATACAATTATAAACACTAAACACGTATTTGTTTCGTAGAGCAGCACACCGCGTGCAGTTTATACCCTATGAGCGAAGTCCGACCGCACCAGTACGACCTTTTTTGCAAACAATTTAAATTTCCCCAACGACAGCCACTAGAGCCGAGGTCCTGTCCAATGCCGAAAGCATTGCGAGGACGGCTACACTACGGCCAATCTCGCAAGGCACGTGAAGACGTTCGGCTCTAGGTCCATCAGTGAACGTCCTCGCCTATTCCCCCAATGGCGCTGGAATTGACACCTGAATAGCAAAGGAAAATATCTGGTGGTTCCGGTCGTCAGTTGCCTTCTGACACCTGGTACCAGAGGAGGTACCTTTCTACTCTATCTATACCCCACGGCAAATTCTCTCTGACTGCAAAACAATTTATAAAATACAATGCTACACCAGTAGTAAGGGCCACATTATTTTATATGAACTGAAATCATGTTTATTTTGTACTCGAATAAGATAGAACAATATCGCCCGTCGGGTAATTTTTGTAGCCAACTTGTGCATACAATGTTTGTTAGTGCAACTTTCGCGGAGATTTCTCCTTTTATTTTTACGTACATGTTTATTCAGAGTTTCAGCACATTCGTCTGCCAAGTCTTATGTTGGATTCTAGGGATTAAATTGTGAAATTGAATGGGATGACTTTATTAATACAAACCTTGCCAATGTTATGTTTAACGAGTGTAGTAAATAGTGAGGACGTACAGACGGTTCTTTCACGCAACAACGACCTATTTAATTTTAATGACACATTACCAATACTGTTTATGTTCACAGCGAGGACTCTGGTCTTCCCAACCAAATACTCATCATGAGGATTGTTTTTGTTTAAACTGTGAAGCTCTTTGAATTACAAAGGAGAGATAATCAATTTTTAATCACCCATATTAACAATTATGACGTTGTTTTAAACCATATCGCCACTCTCCCACAGTTATGTCCTATGACGGGTCCGATGGCACATTCAATATTGTGCCTAACTGATGAATTAGATCCTGTAATTTGAAATCCGTATCCGATATCCGTAACACAAATGCTTTAAGCTACTTATTACGTAGGAAGGTCAACTTATGAAATTTTGTGTAAATTTATAATAATTTTGTTTACCAAATATGAAAGGTTATTGTCTCAATAGAAATCATAAAATAAATATTTCTATGGTTAAAATACCTTGTACATAAATATATCAGCTGTGTTTTATCTTTTTAGTTGAAAACCGAGCTATTATTTTTGTGGTATTTATTCAGGATCAGCAACAATATTAGTATGAGTACAAGATACAGTAACATCCTACATTAAGCATTCTAAATACTATCTGAATTATAAGCGATACAAATATGCATTCATCAAACCAGCCATTAAAATCCACTATTGGACATAGGCCTCACAAAAGAAAACATGGTAGGCTTTTGGTTTAAACATTTTTATTTTTAGATATTTTATAACCTTCATAACCAACCCGGTGGATAGCCGAAGACCAAAGTGGAAAATACAAATCAACTTCCAAGACCATCACAAAGTACTGCAGAGATAGCTGCAGGTAGGGTAAGTGAAAAAACTGTATTAATCTAGTGAAAGCAAATCGGTAAAGTAAAAATTTATGAACGATTATCATTTTTCCCGGAATTTGAACTATTTCAAACAAGGAAAAGAATTCAACTCTGATACTGCACTGCAAACCACTTTCAAAGAGTTTATTGATTCTTGCATTCATTGTTTTTTTTAATAAAAAGATCAGTAAATACCCATGAGATGCAAAAGTGAATAGATTAATTATGTACCATTATTTTGCATACCTTTATTAATTAAATATATTTTACAAAAGAAAATTACTTTATATTAATTTACTTTAAATGTACATGATTATGTATAGTTTTTAATTTAATATTTTTTGTTTTATATAATTAATAATTATTGTTTTATTTTATTATTATTTATAACAGGTAACCTTATCTCTTTTTCTGTTTTGTACGATGGTTGATAATGTTACTAGGCAATAAGTCCAGTTAAACAAAAAAAATATCTACTCGAGGGTGCAATAACATCGTTGCGTTGATATATATTAACAAAATATTACAGTTAGATTTACCCTAAAATATATATTTTTTTAATTTTTCCTTATTTTACCATATTGATATAACATAACTCCTCTATGTTATTTTGATCTTATATAATGCTCTTTAACATGTTTTTACTCTTCATGCATGCATGGAGTATTTATAACATTCTAAATTTGTAATCTACTTTGTATCCGTTCATCTTTGCATGCTGATCTAAGTGTTTAGTAATCGCCTTGATACGGTCAAAAAGTTCTATCATCGTCACATTTTTTAAAACTCTCGTCTTGTGTTTTGGCGCCGGTCTGTATTGTTGTTTTTCTTTCAAGGCTTTCTTGATATAATCAGGTATATCTGTAATAATAAAACTTTTTTCATTATCCATCATAATACTATGTACAACGGTATTATGCAGTTTATTTTCTATCGTTTTACATTACAAACCTGCAATGTATACAATATCTAAGTCAGAGTATTTTAATAGTAAATACAAAAAGATCTAACATTCGACTATCTACAGCAGAAATTAAGCAATATAACGCTACATTGACCTGATTCAGAAATAAGTCACTTAAAGCACTTACGTTACGGACATTAGACAACACAAGAATCACAAATATAAAAAATAAATACAAATTCAACACCCAGAGACAGAACAAACACAAGAATCATTATATAAATATTTATCTAGGGTGCCAATTCGATTCAATTGTTCGCCAAACAAGATGGAATAAATACTATTTTTGCCATTGGGCCTGTCAATAGGTGTCTATTTTGTTATAAATAGTTATTAATTCGAGGAAAAAAAAACACTTCAAAGTTTTTGATATAAGTACATCTTTTTTATATTTTATTGATAAATATCAGAAAAAATATTACATTGATTTATTAAAATATCTTGTCTTTAGATTGTTTGTTTCATAATTGGACACTATAGATGACGCTGCTATTTCCTTTTGTGGATGTCAATAAATAGGACCAGCTTTTAGCCCGCATTTTCGTCCGAGTGCACTGCACTCTTTAGAGTCCTTTAGGGATATTTGTCTTGAATTTCCGGTGTCAAATAAATCTACTTTCAAGCTATGGCTAAGATTAAAGCTATTGCAGTCCAAATGCTAAACATCGAAACAAATAGGCAATTTTCGTATTTCCAATATATTTTTTGTAAAAAAATATCTATTACCAATTTTAGGTATTCTAAGGTATCGGTTGGAGTTGGGCAACAGCATTCTTAACGGAAACCTACGACTGCCCTGCGCCTAAATTATGGACAAAACTCCTCCTATTTAGGGAAGATCGATGTCCAGTGAATGTTCTTCGGCTGATATGATAAAGATGTATAAAAATAAATTCACATTAAATCTCATACATTACCGTGACTCTGAGATAGATAAAAGCTTTTGTATTACCGACATAATATTACTTTTGAAGTATTTTAACACAAATTTTACATCCAGTTCAGAACGAACACATATATTCATCATATAAATGTTTATCCTGAGTGGAGATTTAACCCATGACCTTTGGCGCTTAAGACCAAATACTACCGAATGCGCCATCTATTACATTTCCGATTAATTACAAAAATACAAACCTTTATTATCGTGGGGATAAAACTGTGCTTGGATAATAACAAGAAGTCCCACCAAAGTAACGCACACAATGACCAACATGCTTCAGCTGTTGTTGTCGTTCACTTCTGTTGTTTTGGAAACACAGTTTGTTTTGCTACTCGGTACTATAGAGTGATAACTCCTTCCATAATAGAACTAGGTTAGGAACCAGTTAAAATACGGAATGTAAATATTTGACCAGAAATTATCAAAGACAGATATAAAAATAATGTTATATCAGGTGTTAATATCATTTTGCATATATTCGAGCGTCGAGCGCAGCTTTCACAACAGGGATGCTGCTGCGAGCTACACTGTTTCAGACGAATATACCTTAACCTATCAGTTTTGGTATCTTAGTTGCCTCTAACGACACAAGGTACAGGGAGAGGTACAATTTCTACTTCGCCGTTACCTTTCGGCAACATTCATATAAACTCGATCTGTGTAAAATTCTTTCGCAGTTTACATATAAGTTAACAAAAGTTAGAAAACTATCCAATTCGAGCTGCTCTTAGTATTTTTAATCAGAAATGTCCGATTAAGGTAATATACATTTGCATATTTCTTCAGGGTTATTTTAAGATCTCCACAAAGAATATATGAACAGAACTTAAGTAGGTATCTCTTTTTGAAACCTCATAATGGATAATTTCCAGTGAATTTTAATGCTAAGCAAACCGAGGACACAGTCTCTCGGCGTACTTCATTTTGTTTGTTTTCTGTTCTTGAGATTTGTTTGTTTCTGCTGTATTAGCAACTATATCACTAATGAACTTGTTTCTTACAAGCTACGTTTCAGTCTCTTTGTTTCATTTGAAAGGTTGTGTTTGATGAGTCTCTTATTAAAATTTTTTTTTACGACTTTCTGATAACAGTAATATTAGTGATTAGTATATCCTACCTTATCTCGTACACTAAAGGTGCGTTCATCACACAACTACTTATGTGATTAATATCTGTTTGTTCTGAAAATGGGTATTAAACATGTATTTTATTTATATTTTTATTTACATGACTTATCCCAGAGTCAGGTCAAGGTATGAGATATTGTGTGAATTTATTCCAAAACAGCCATAGGACTCCTACAGCTGAGTATTGGTCGAGTTATATCTAATAGGACAGCATGTATACGGCCTAAAATCCAGCACGATCCTACGTAATACATCCATACAACATCTTACACATTGACCGGACCACGAGATATGTAGATTCAGGCATAAGTGTTATGGATATCAGACGAAAGAAAAATTTCAAGTTAGTGGGTCCAACTTTAAGAAAGACGACAATCGCCGAATCCAACTCAACTGGACAGCACTCAGAAAACAACAAAACATCTTCTCGTTTGACATACCTTAGTATCTCAAGTCTAAAGTCTTTGATCAATGTGTGTTACTAGTAATGACTTTTGGTTTCTTATTATTGGCTATATGTACCAAATTCAAAGTTCAACGAACTACAGAGTGGACAATCTTTAGAGTCTCTTTGCGCTATTGAACTTAGAGTGTAGAGATCCGTAAAAGAACTAAAGATACTGATATAACCCGGCAGGTTAGTGGTTGGAATAGAATTAGTTAGGGCATTTTGTACGCAGAACCGATGACTGATGGAGCTGTACGTTTCTGGAATGGAGACCACGTACCGGGAAGCGCAGCGTTGGACGCTCACTAACAAAACACAGGACAGACGATCTGACTTACTCCGTTTGATAGCGCTGAACGCAGGCCACATACAACCAGTCTCATTAGGGAGGTATATTTCCAGCAGTGATACTGAATAATACCCTTCACGAATGTTCATCCCATACATATATCCCCTCAGAAATGATGGCATACAAGACCTTTGGTGCACAAGACAATAAAACTACCAAACGTAAAGACTTATATTTGATTTAAACAATCGTATTCAATATCTCAAATAATTCTTATCCTATTAAGAATCAACGTCAAAATTGATATAGCAACATAAACATCCATTAAGTTAATAATTATTTGGACCTCAGCTTTCGAGGTTGCAATGAATCATTTTGTATGCCGCCGTCACAACGACAGTTCTCGATTTACTCGTGATTAATGGGAAAGGCAATTACTAGAGCACAATTTTAGTTATAGTGAAATACAGAGTAAGTATGCCATTTGCTGTTAGGTAATGTCATTTAACGAGCTCTGTTGTTACTCAAATCCAACAAAAATGGAACGGGTTTGAGGGTTGATTCGGGCTACTATAATTGATATACAAAATTCAGCTGTATTTTAGGTCCAGTGTAGTTCAAAATGCATTAGCAATGTTTTTGCGTTGATAATCGTTCAGTTTGTAAAAAACATGCTTCAAATAAAAACATCAACTAAGGTTACTTAGGTATCAGCTATATTTTTATAATTTTGCTATTTTCATGGTTATATTATATATAATTTACCCCTAAAAAAGCTTCTAAGAGCTTCTAGCTTGAGAGAAGTTGATTTTTTCTAGTAATCGGACGGGACTTGTTTTTGCATCTTTCTAATGCCGACGGGTTTCACAGCACAACACAATACTAGGAGAATTTCAAAAGGGTCTGCTAAGCAGCACTACTGCAGAGAGCATGAGAAAGATACAGGTTCGAGTTTTACCTGATGCCTTAAACAACAAGCATTTTTACTAGTAAACATTATCCTAAAAATATTATTTTTTTCTACCTATAAAACCTTTAAAGTGGGTATTCTATAGTTACATATTTTTCCTATTATAACTTTATCTAGATAATTGATAAAAATATTTATTGATAGAAATACACATATTCTTATTCACTTACACTAAAATATATAGAACTACTCAAAGCTTTAGATATGATTAAGAGTGAGTACTGATGATGTTCTATCTATTTTCCTTAAGAGGTCTGCCTCAAGTATGTAAACCTTTATATATTTTGTACAATAAATATCTCCGAAATGGCGTTTGTCTGAGTAAAATTTTGCCAGTGTATAAAGGGAGTCTTAAAAACCACGTAATTAACTATCAGCTAATATCCATACTACCCACTCTGTCAAAGTTTTTAGAGAGATTGATGTACAGTGACTGTGTGCAATCGTTCACAATGCTATACTTCTATAACAAAATGGATTTGTCCGTAAACGATCCACAATGACTAACTTTGTAGCATACACAGCAGATTTATTCGAAAATATCGATCATAACAATCAAACCGAATGTGTGTATACTCATGAAGGCTTGAAACCAAAAAATTGAAGATCAAGCATGCAAGCTTATCGTACTGCAAAATTGTTTTATACTAAAAAAAAATAACAACTCTGGAAAACGCTGTAGCGCCTGGCTGATAACTTTAACAAAAATTTAACAAGTATAAATATCTTTAATCACACTGATGATTCATATAAAAAATTATCGCAAACATATTTACTAACATTGCCCGGTGGATTAGTAAGTTGAAGTGGCATTGAGCAGGGCGTTGAGTACGCAAAACCGATGGCCGATGGAGTCGTGAGGTTCTGGAATAGAGACAATGTACCGGCAAACGCAGCTTAGGGCATCCACCAGCAATATAGACAGACGAACGAAGACTAAAACCACAGGATCGCGGTGATAACAGACCGCATACAACTGGTCCTATTGGAGATTACTTAGGGAGGCCTATGTGACGTCTTGTGGTTGATATAATGATGATATTAAAGTAAAATTAACACCAGTGTACCATTTACAAAACTATATATGTAAAATTGGATGCATCATTTAGGCTTTATACATAAGTAAAGTACATAGAGCAGCGGATCGCCTGCAACAACCTGTCAGGGTGTTGCAGCTGATTTTGAATTCAATGACTAATCCTGTGTGGGCTATCTGTCAAAACTTAAAAGATATTTTATTACCTATCTATCTGTTGTGAACAGTGCTGGTTTACCATTAGTATATGATTTACCACTAATTTTTATATAAATAAACTGTGCAATTGTTTGCTAGTCTAAATAAAGAGAAAAGTAAAATAAAATGCATTAATATCTAACTTTCACCTATTTCTACCGCCCAACAGCTGTCTTTTTATTGCAGTGTTCCGGTTTTAAGGGTGCGAAATGTTATTACTGGGGTACTACTTAATATGATAAAAATATCTTGAAGTCACTAGGTTCGTAAGTGATATTCTTCTGATATAGCAAGTGTGTATAGGCTGCGGTGGCACCTATCTTCAAGGAGTATGTATGTTTGTTTGTAGACTTCATCTAATATAATAAAAATATTTTACTTTTTAAAATAAATTTAGAGTATAATCTAATAAAAAAAAACAAGTTTTAAAAGAATCTCCATTTAAACTTAGTCAAAACGTACCACAATTCGGGCTTATCTGCAAGTGGGAACAAAGTCGACACCCGACAAATTGGCAACAAGCACATAAAGATAGACTCGGAGCCGGCAAAAAAACTGTCCGCTGAATCTTGACTTATTTAACAAAACACAGGCGATATGTCAAAGTCTCCCAGCCTATTCATGCCAAGGCAAATATTTCCTCTTCGCGATAACGAAGTCGTACTCTTTCCTTCAGTCGGAAAGGATAAGTAAATAAGACAAGTTTCTTTGCGATCTTGTTTTGTTTCTTTCATTTATAAATGAAATTCTCTTTCTAATGCTGTTTAGAAGAAGCTGATATATTTTTATTGATATATGTCAATTTATTAATGAATTAGTGATCCTACATGTACGTCTTCTTGTTCTTTTACATTTTGTGTGGACAGTGGAGTTGATTGTAATGATTATAGTAAGTATTCTTATCATAACTAGAGATTAATGAATGATATGTTCAGTCTGTAACTTATCTACAACTAAATAATTAGAATTATTACATTACAATAGGTAAATCCCATAGATATTGGTTTTTAAACACTACGTCACATACATAACATCAAATAAAATATTCTTTTTTCAAGTAGGCCCATCACAAGCAATTTCGAATCGTCAAAAATAGTAAACAGAATAATTTTAATTTTGAAACATGAAGTACTTAATTGTATTATATTTACAATACTGATGACCCTGATGACCCGGCGGGATTATAAAAGTCATTTGGCATTTAAATTTGGCATTTAATTTACCTTATACTGGAGTCTGCCGGCACCAGACGGGTCTTAAGACTAAATTTAATGTTGGTTCAATACACGAGGCACCAAAATAGAGCGGACAAGTAAAACTGGTGGTGACAAAATTTCCATCAACACTAAATACATAAAGTTAATGAAACCTCTACCAGCGTCGGCGCCATCAAACCGTTGTCTTAAATTTAGGTTAAAGCAATGTGTCCTTTAGCCGTGAGGCACCGGCAGAATATAATAGTACCTTCCCCTGTACCAGGGTCGTAAGAGGCGACAAAGGTACCAGAACCGACAAATGGTAGTATATCCATGCAAAAAAGTCAGCTCAAATGTATAGGGCGAGGATGGCCAGCAGCTTCCCCGCCAGGAGAGCTGCGCTCTATGATTTCCACCACGCTTGCCTAGTGCGGCAATTATACGTAACACACCCCCTTCTTGGAGAGGCCAACAGTGGATTTTTAATAGCTGGTATGATAAATGTGTCCCTATGTTGTTTTACTTAAATTATAGATGCCCGTGTTATCACGGTGATATCATTGTTGAGTCACAATCTTTGTTAATATAGGTCAGCGCTAGGAAGACGTGATGGCAATCGCAGAGTCCAGCTTCACGCTAACTGCCCCAGATCACCTGGATGTAATTGTGCTACGTTGTTTCTCATGAATATATCGATATCGTCGGTTCCGTAGTGATGGTAATTCTACTACTCAGCCAGTTTATTCCATGGAACTATTTAATTTTCTTTCGAACATGTTAATTCAAACCAAACAGAGTAGCTCAAATGCGACAGAGAAAGGATGGACAGCAGCATTCTCGTAGCAAAGCTACGTTGCTATTATGATTGCCCATAACTGCCATATTCTATTATATAGGCCTATATATCTCTTATATATAGGCCTTCCCATTCCAAATCCCCCTTTCTTAGGGAAATTTATGTCCAGCAATGGCCTTGATCGGCTGTTTTAATAATAATGAATGGATTTAAAAAAGATCTTTCTTATTACTTTAAGATACTTTATTTTAAGAATAAATAGAAATATGATACTTAATTATTACCCTCTCATTTAAAATCTCCTAGAATATTGACCAAAAAACTAGAGAAAACTCAAAAACTTATCTTCATTAAAACATGGAACTTATCCTCATTATAACATTGGTACGATATTTAATTAATAGGTACCTTCAATTTCTTCTGGAATATTGACCAAAAACACTAGAGAAAACTCAAAATGTTATCCTCATCAAAACATTCATAGGATATATATACACTGAAGTTTTTGTTCCGCTCTCCCATAGATTTATGTTTACGGCAGTGTATTCTGACCGGAAACTTCGTAATAACATGCTAGACATTTACAACGAACATTCCTCAGTAAACGAGGGACGTACGTTTGTTTGTGTACGCCACTTTGTTGAAGAGAATGAAATTTTAAATAAACTGTAGAAAGATGTACACGAATATTTTCATAGCTACTTCCTCTTCATAACTTTCTAATTATATTTATATCTATTTGTATTGTCATAAAATGTTTCCGAATATATGCATATATTTATTTTACAACAATTATTACACTATAACTATCATTCTTATAATATTTCGATCATCATACAAGCCATTGAAAGTCTACTTTACTATTATATGCCACTTAAAGAAAGAAGTAATATTGCCCATAATTGCCACACTGGGCAGGTGTGGCGCTAATCCCAGAGCGTAGCTTCTGTTGCCATACGGTCCTGTTGCATTAATGCTAGGCTATTCCGGGTGGATATACCGCCAGCTGTCAGTGCCACTACCTTAATCACCCAGTACGACACTTAGCTTAGGAAAAGGTACTATGCTACTATGCCTTAATCTGGCACCCGACGACCACGGCAGAAAAGAATATATACTTAAAAATATTTAGCATTATTTAATATGATTCGGTATTGATGTTGATATACTGAATATATACGTGTGTCAATTAATATAATGTAAGTATAAATGGAATTTTATATAGAAACTTATTTATTACTTGCAACTAACTAAAAACTAAATTACTTACTATGTTCTCGCTGTTCACCTAACAAGGTTGGAAGTAATTTGATAAAGCATTTATTGTATACCTTAAATTATACAAAATCACTAAAATTCCATTATTTTAAATACAGTATTAGGTTTCGATGCCAAAATTACGACATCCAAGCTCATTGTTTGTAAAAAAACGACTTAAAGGTTTATTGGAAGGAAAATGCTGTATTACATTTAAGATAATTTTTACTTGAAAAAAATTAACTGTCTGAGGTGTCAGGCGGTACTTGAACCTGCATCATTCCCATACTGGAGGACTGCACTACCAATGAGCTACTGAGTTTTATTAGATATGTCGAATTTTTACTAGTGTCCTTTTTTCACTGAAAAGTCAGCACCATTTATTTAATGTTGTAGGTTTTTATTGGATTTTGTACCAACAAACAATCAAATGTCAATGTTTACAAGCTTGAAACAATCGATAAAGAATACATGCTAACTCAATAACTAAGGGTTTTATGCATATAATTTGCTGAATTATATTTAAGATGATATTCTCGGTAGCTCATTGGTAGTGCATTCCCCTTTTATGGGAAAGATGAAAGTTCGAGTCCCGCTTGACATTTGAGACTTACTGACTGACTTTCAAATTTACAAAGGCTACTACCATATATTGATTTTAAATTTAACAGCTTCGTTTCGTAAATAAATCGATGTCCACGAAAATAGATAAGGAAAATATGATCAGAAGTCTATACATTAAATTTCTAAGGCCACATATACTTACCATATCCATCACCACGACTGATTGTCAGCAGAACTAATACCAACATTACCATCGTTATTTTCCCAAAGAATCGCATCGAGCCACCGATCCATCAAGGGCCTCAAAACTAGACTACGTCGACATCAAAATGTAGTTACTATTGTCCCCGGCCTTATAAAATATGAGCTGCGACGTTGACAAATCGGCGGAACGTGTAAGAAGCGATCGGTGTAACCTGGAGGAAATATCATTCCGCTTCGACTCGCCTTCATTGCCTTAGCAACAGTATTGCCAAGGGAAAATCGACTTTGATTACTTGTTTTAAGATATGAACCCACGATGTAACATCTTGGTACCGTGACGTCATAGTTGTATAGAGCTTTGTGGCTGGTTATACCCCCTATTAAGGGGAAGCGCTGGGGCTTAAAATCGAAGCTTATTGGTCCGTCCACCACATGTGAGCTTGCTCGATCATTTGTTAAGTTTCAAGAAAATATCTTGGTTCCAAATATGAAGGAACTACTTTATAAAATGCAGTTCTGTTTGCTTTTCTGTGGGAACACGTTATAAAATTGCAGATGTGATAATGATAGACTTATTATCTATATACATGTACGAATTGTACTTTGAATATAATAGATGACATTTACACTCAGCCTTTGGCCATTATTTTATCTTAATTGAAGGCATCCCGCGTTAGCCGTCTGACTTAATAACAATTTAAAAAGAATTAATTAGAGCAAAAATCCCATCAATTACTGAATTTATAAGAGTTACGATCCCCAATATTGGAAAATAAATTGGTCAAAGAATGGAAAGTCAGTAAATAGGCTAATTTAAAAATGGGGTTAAAGAAATGGCTTTATGACAAAAATGTTCATAGTGTTAAGGAACATATTCAGAAAATGTAGCTAATATTACTATATATAATTTGAGTATATATGTAAAGTAACATTGTAAATAGTTTGCATGCTATCTTGTAAGTGAAACATGAGCTCCTTTAATTGAGTTTTGTTATCAAGATCTATTATTATTATGATGATTACCCATAAGGTGCCGGCAGAGTAGAATAGTACCTCCCTCTGTACCAGGTGTCGTAATAGGTCACTAAGGTACCGGAATCTTCAGATGATCCATCCGAAACAGTGCAGCTCAAATGCAGAGGGTGGGGATGAGTAGCAGCATCTCCGTCGCGAAAACTGCGCTCTGTAATTGCCACTTGCCCAGCGCGGCAATTATTGGTAAAATTCCCCCTTTCTCGGTAAGGCCTATGTCCAGCAGTAGACTTTCAATAGCTAGTATGATGATGATGGTGATAATTATTATTATTATAAGGGCGCAAGATTCCATATCTAAGGTTAAGTCAATCGAAATTAGTCATTAAGTCTTAATTATAGAGAAATGTTTAATAGCGTATATAGCAATGTAGAATTAGTAATGTTTTACTAACTCAATATAAATTATTTATTTGACTCAATATGAATTATTATTTGACTCAATATAAATTATTTATTAGACTCAATATAAATTATTTATTAGATTACTCAGGACTAGTACATTACTTAATTTTTGACTAATAATGCTTTGACAATACGAACCTTAGGTTGTATAAAATGGGTCCTGTTTTAAATATCATGGAGTCTAGTTACAGTTATCTTCAACAGAACAATAATTATAACCGATTTATTCTCCCGCCTAGTGTATTCAAACCAAATATGTACATCACACAAAGAAGAATATGAAAAACTATAACCCATTCTGTTACTAACAACCCCAATCAGTGTGATGGCATGAACACACATTTCCTTGCGATTAGACGGAGCAATTGGCTGGCCCTGGAATGGATGTAGAGGAATTATGATAATGTGTATAACGGCTTAGCGACCTTCTTTGTTACAGGAACATTATGTCCGGGAAAACGGCCAGCAAGGGATCTCTGTATTTTTTAAACACGGAAATATTACATAAATTGTGAAGTTTGCGAAAACACTTTTGGGTGCTTTCAAAGTAGCTTTTATACCAGCTAGATGGTGCATTTGATGGTGTTCCTATCTTGTGTGCCAAGGGTTGTAAGTTCAATTATAAAGCTGTATTCCTTTGTTGTCTAATATCCGTAAAATCCTCTTGGATTTCTATCAGAGTCAGGTCATAAGATGTTGTGTGAATTTATTTAATTAAATAGTTTTGAATTTAATGAAATATTAAATATTATAGAAAATTATTACATTTTAATCACAATTAAATGATAATAAAACTACAAAGATGTTGTTTCACCACAATATCTCTTGTCAATCTTGATAAAGGTTGCTGCAACCGAAACGTATAATAAAAAATGATACAAGTTTAAATAGACTACGTTTTAAAGCCATCAAATTGCCAAAAAAACAGTATAAGATGTATTATTGATTACCTCAGAAACTCATGCTATCAAAACTATAGTTGTAAAACAATACGTATGCGAAGTTCATTCCTGTTATCAGAAGCAAAATATATACAGATGAAAATGGAAACTAAGTTTTTCAATGCCTAAAAATAACGTTTTCCAATAATATGAATTATGATGTTATTTGTTAGTCAATAAATATACTAGTAAATTTTTAAGTTTGTCCCTTAAATCTTGATTACTCTTTGTGTTGTTAGTAATGATCTACGCAATTAAGAATTTGAATTAATTTGGCAAATGTTATGTATGTGATTGATTAACTTTTAGTTTCAGTTCTATTGGAGTAAATTGAATTAGAAAGCTTTCCAAATCGATCATTTGAGTGAGCCGTAGATAAACTTATCTTATCAAGTAGTACCTATTTGACTTATTATCCTACACCTATTTGATTGTTTTTCTTTGATATACAATGAAATATATACTTCTTCTTTATGGTCCAAATATAAAGAAAAAATAGTTTTAAATAGGGCTGTCATGTAAAAAGGTAACCCGGAAGAGGAATAAAAGCTTGAACTGCATTTGACCAGGGCTACAAATTTTTCATTTGACCAGGGCTACAAATAACCATACAGTCCGCTTGATAGAAAGCGTTACCACAGCCTTCATACGTTCGTAATATCACAATGACATCACTAGCAAGTTAATCTTGCAACCTTGTTAGCAACCTTGTAACTTGAAGATGTTATTTTACATATAAGTTAGTTTGAGTTAATAACAACATCTCATACGTTTTCCTGACTTCCTGGTAAGTGGCTTAAAGCACTTGTGTTATGGACGCCAGATAACAGATAAATCACAGAAATAATGACCTTTAGAATACTTAAATACATATATTTAACACCCAGGCACAGAACAAACACAAATACCATCATATAAATATTTGATCTGGGTGGGGATCGAGCCCATCACCTTTGGCGCACAAGATTAGATCACTACCATCTGCGCCATCGGGCTCGTCAAATTTACTTTAGATGCTGCTTCTTTCTCCCTTCAAATCGGAATACAGCAATGCGAAAGTAGCTATTTTTCGATAGAAATAGGTGAGAGTGAGGTACTAACGCAGACGACCACTTGTCGTTGGTTTACCTCAAATTAAACTTTTTTATTACAAGTCTTTTTCTGAATCAATGATTATATTAGTGATTTTCATAGTCTTGTGAACAATTTTTATATAAAATTTTCGTAATAGAAAATTAAGAGTTACTAAACACGAAAAATGGCAAGCTTGTGAGTTAGATAAATTATTAGGATAAAAATAGTTCATGGAAGGTTCCTTTTGTTTTTTCAAACTTAGCTGACACATTGCTATGTGGGATTAATAGTTTTCCGAGAATATCAACTATACTTAGATTATTATAATCTCACTAGGTGATAAGCTTACAAGTTGATAATTGCTTCATTTACATTTTCATTCACTACCAAATTAATGCACAAAGCTTGCCAAAACAAATGCCTGCATGTATCGCACTGAAGTTAAGAAAGCAGATGGTGACAATTGGACATTATACCTTAATCTAATCCACTTTTCTGTCCAATTAAATCCATTACCGTAGTAACGTGAATTAAAATTTAAAACCAAGCTCCCTTTTTAATGTCCACTTAAAATAAATGAAATAAATCCCTTAAAAAAAAGTTCAAAAAATCTTTCAAATAGGTTTTGAAAGATTTTTTTGAATCATTGAATGTATAACAATATATATCAATGTCCTGTCACGTTTTTTGTCAGGAATGAACTTCTAGACTATTGAAACATTATTTATTATTTTATGTTACTGTGTACATTTTGGCCCAACTTGAAAGATATAATAATTTAAAGTCGCAGTATTTTTTTCATGGTAAACGAATATAGTAAATATAATACAAATAAATATGATAAAGAACGAATATAAACGTATGTTATAAATGAAAGACAACGTCTATCGGGTTAGCTAGCTTTTTTATATTACTTATATAGACTGCGTGATAACTATAAGTATAGGATATATAGGACAATTATACCAGCTATTAAAAGTTCAGTACTGGACATATGCCTCTCCAAGAAAGGAGGTTTTATGCCCATAATTGCTGCGCCGGGCAAGCGTGTTGGCAATCGCAGAGCGCAGCTATCGCGAAGAGGATGCTGCTGCCCATCCTCGCCCTTTGCATTTGAGCAGCACTGATAGATATACCACTATCTATCAGTTCTAGTACCTTAGTCGATTCTTACGACACCTGGTGCAGTTAGAGGTACTATTCTGCTGGTACCTCACGGCAAGGATAATAGACGTAAGGAACTGCTATACTAGAATATTCTTAACAACGCACTCTATCAGATTTAGAAGTCCCCTCAATGAAATTTTGTGATAATTCTAAGGTACCACCTATAGGTCAACTGGTAATGGTAATGGGCAGCATTGTCAGTATCACCATGTGCCGCATTAATTGAGATTACTAACACATCTGTCAAGCGTGAGTCTGCCACCTATTGGTACAGTACCTACTATCAAAAGTCTTTGGTTAAGTCAATATCCAATTGTGGATATCATCAATCTGAAATAATAGTGGAAATACGAGTATGTAAGGTTTATTACATTTCTTTAACTTATTAAAACATTTTCATGTTTTCCTTACAGGTTCTGTCAAAAAACATATCTCTTATAGCCCCCTAAGGTAATGCAATGAGAATACTGAAACTCCAAAACATTTACCGCAAAATACTTCTAATCTCATTAGTGGATTCTGAACAATGGACAAACCGGGAGCATACATCAGTTCCCACTCGTAAGACCTTCTTTGTGGACAAGGAATTCCTTCGCCGTAGACGTACCAGAACTGACAGTTGGCGGGATATCCATCCGGAACAGTGTAGCTCAAATGCACAGGGCGGGGATGGGCAGCAGCATTCCTATCGCGAAAGCTGCGCTCTGCCCAGCGCGGCAACTATGGGCAAAAAATCTTCTTTCTTAGAAGGACCTATGTTTAGCAGTGCACTTTCAATGGCTGGTATGATAATGATGACATCTTACTGAGGAGGTAATTTTTTTAATTTCACATTCTTACTTTTGACGTATAGGTTATAGGTAAAGATTGCTTGGAAAAATCTCTTTGGACTCGATATTCGTAAAGAAGTCGGACGTATAAATATAAATGACGATATATAAACGACGCAACCGCAGAACTTCCACTTTAAAATTTTGCCATCATTGCCGCGCTAGGCGCTGTGGCAATCGCAGAGCTATGCTTCGGGAAAGGAATGCTGTAGCCCATTCCCGTTCCGTTGCATTTGAGCTACGCTGTTTCGTGTAGATATACCGCCTTATGTCGATTCCGGTACCCCAGTTGCCTCTTACGATACCCGGTACAGAGGAAGGTACTATTCTACTCCACTAGTCAGCTGCTAGATTATGAAATAAATATTTTGGAATAGCCGTTCCTTTAATAATTTTGCTTGCAACATAATTCTGATTGCTGAGTTCTTTCAACATCAGTTCACATGAGCAACGATTAAATATCAAAGGAAAATAAAGATTTTTTATTCGCATGTAAGTTGACATCTGAATATTTGTTTTTAGTACGAGTGTACGAATAAAAAATACTCGTACTTGTAAACGTTCAGCTGGTGTATGCAATGTCAATATGATTTTTGAAGACCAATTTACGCTTACCTCGTGAATATTCTGATATATCTTACAAAGGCCTTTAAATCCAGTTAATTTCAATTAAATGTTTTTATTTCCCACATTTCGACAACTGTACAAAAAACATTAGAGGTGAAATAGTATGAAGCTAATTACATTAGTTAATAAATACGATCCCTACTAATATTACAAATGCAAAGGTAACTTTCAGTCTGTCTGTCTGTTACGCTTTAGATGTTTCAACAGCAACTGGCATAAATTAATAATTAGCTGCCAATAAATAATATTTGTCTTTTTTAAGTTTGCTAGCCATTTCTGCTGCAGCACCAGATTTAGCCGCGGTTGCGAGAAACTAAAAGTATAAACACATGTAAAATCCCCGAAAACGCAATGATTCCTCTTCCACGGTATCAAAAATAGGCAATCAGGTCGCTTACCATCGGTACAACTAAGTTCCGGTGGCTCAAGAACAGAAGGGAATCCAGCCGACACGAGGGCTCTTCTAATGATATAATTCACATATTGGTTTACCTGCACTTAGAACACAATGAAGGCTGTGCCGACTCAGGGCATCCAATTCAGCTTCACACATGCAACGATGTGGCTCGCAGATCCTGCAGCCCAGACGCAATGCCACCGCCATGCATAGAGTGTCATTATCTAGCAGCGTCCCCAAATTTGGTGAAAGAACAGCCTGAAGCCACATACCTCATTCACGCCTTGATGCTGCGCGTAATCGAGCCATCTCTACCACAGAGATAAGGTTGAGGAGTTTCTCCAAAGAAATATCACATAGAGGGTCGACCCAGTCTCTTCCAGGAGGATCTCTACCTACGCTACAGGGCCTCGACCGCACAAAGAATTTGAACCTTATTGGCAATACATGACAAAATACGAGTAACGAGGTCTATGTGACGAAGCTAAGAAGGTAAGGAGTTGCGTGTTCTACAGGTGACGAGTACCTAGATCACTGAGCCCAATAGGCAGTGAAGCTTGGCTCCACTGAACTTAAGGCATTTCTATTTTGACGATTGTTTCTACCCTTTCCTTTAAAAAGCTGTTAAATTTGTTGATACCCTTAACACATAACCAATCTGGTGTGGTGGGAAGAAAATACACAAACGTAGCGTAGACAGGCAACTCCGCAAAATTGTTAAGGCAACGTGAACTGTTTTAAACTCTGTCTAGCAGATGACAAAGCCAATGTCTTGGAATGAATTAAACGCCTCTGATAGCGGAATGATTGGAGAGCTAAGAGAGAGAAAAGACTCGTATTTGTAAATATTCCGATATTTCGTGTTTTTTATTGTGCAGTAATAAGCGACGCTATTGAAAAAAAAACGACTGTTTTCAAAACTCAAATGTACCAGCTGAAAGAATGTATAAATTTGAATTTGGATTCTTAACTAAAAAGGAAATATTTCAGTTAAATCAAATCAAAACGCTTATTTCAAATGTCAGGATCTAATATTAAAATGTTATAGGTAATTGTATTTTAACTACTATTATAGACCAAGTTAACAATCTTGCAGTGTAATTGTAAGCGTCGCCGCAGCCTATGGATAGCTCATGATATCACAAGGTTATCACTAGCGCTTAGCCAACCCTTGTGTATTGAAGATATTATGTCATATTATCCAGTAATTATATTGCCTCTCTTACACTTTAAACCGGAACACGTCAATGTATACGTACAGCTACATATGATGGTAGAAATAGAAGTGTGAGATGCCTATACAGATGATCTTTTTATGACCTCATGTGTACAGTTTTAATGAGTTATACTGTAAAGTTAAAGAGCGACTAGCATAAGTCACGTAAATATAACATGGAGTGTCGGTTAGTTTGTCACAACTACAGTGAAACTAGTTTACTCGAGAAATCGAGATAACTTCAGATTTATTTGGAAAGGCACTAAAGAAGCATACATTTACGAGAAAACGTTGTTATTTAATTAGAGGCAGTGTATCGAAGAAAATTTATCGCAAATTTTAGATTTAGCTCTCAACAATTCTTGGCTTACACGAAACCCTTTTGCAAATTCAATACTTTGTTGATATATGTAAAAATAAATTTCGATCAGATTATTTTCAAGTATGTGATGTGTTAAGATTGTGAATATTTTCTATCTGTGCATAAATCTCTTTTATGTTATGAGGTATTTATCTATGTAATAGACGTTAGTATGAATTGAGAGAAATATCTAAATTATTTTTCTAAGAAGATTTACAAGGAGATAGATAAAGCTTTACAAATCTATCATATATTCATAATAAAATTTGTACTCAATGACTCTCTCTATCGTTTCTCTATATATAAAAAATACTTACCACAGTGTTTGTCTGGAATGAATTTTTGAACAACGGAACCAATTTCAATAACTTTTAGCTTACTATGTACAGTTCAATCCAATTTGAGAGGTAGGATAGTTTATATCCCAACTTATAGTCACAATATTTTGTTTTCACGATAAACGTAGCAATAAAGTTAAGTCAGGATAACTCTGCAGGGTCAATTTAGTTTACAGATTCATATATGTACGAACCTAAGATAAGTAAGAAGACATAAGTCGACTTTTATAACAGTATAATTCGTAACATTTTGAAAACAAGTACAAAGTATGCAACGACATACGAGTATACTGATGGTCCCAATGTCGTATCCGCTAGTAATCCTATCTTATGGACAGCCTGAACACGCTGCCCAAAATCCCCCTATCATGTCCATGTCCAACAGAGGGTTTTTTAAGACTGATATGATGATGAAGAGTCCAATATTATTTATTTGTTTAGAAGTCAGGTCAATGTATACGATGTTGGGTGAATCTGTTATTATTCATTCAATTCACACCTACTTCCCATCGGGGTTAGATTATAAATAACCATAATACCTGACATACATTGCTTACTTCCTCAGCATTGATTGATTGATTGATTGCTTGATTCAGTGGTGTCATCATACACAAGATTCATATAATGGAGCAGTACACCGCGTTCGCCGGCAACCACATGCAGTCCCTGCCCCTAAGAGCGATAACCGGCAGCCCTAGAGCTGTCGGGCTCACTCCGACCGTCCTCTTTTGCTGAATTGCATAATTAAATTCACCCCCAACGATGGCCACCTGAGCTTAGGTCAAGCCTCTAGAGGCGCCCTCGAGTGATCGCCGTCGATCCCGCTCAGATCTCGCGAGCCTTGCGGGCGCGACCGTAGCTAAACGCGTGGTCGCGGCCCTATGCCATCTATGCTCCGCCCTCGGTGGCACTGGAATTGACATCGGAGTAGTCCAGCAATAGGTTGGTCCGAAAAACAACACAGGCAAGATTTAACGTAGACGTCATATCAGGACAAATGTCAGTTTTGAAAATCTTCTAAAGAGCTAAACTAATGTTTTTATATTGAATTTATGGTTTTAAATTATTTAAGTTTATAATTAATAGGCCGGTGAAGCTGTATATTCGTCCCAGGCAACTGATGAAGCTTTTGACTGATGGTAATGCTGTTTTGTTAGCAACTACTATCGGTATCATAAGTAGATTTTGGAACTTTGTGATAGTAAAATAATAGCCCATAAGTACTATGACTGATAGTAACTGTGACAAAGTATTTACTTAAATAGATCAGCTTAGGACGATAACTCTACGCCATAGTTACAATCTATGTATGTCATTTATGTCACGCTGTTGCATTTGAACTACGCCCTTTTGCTAAGGTATACTGTCTTCGATCGGTCGCGGTATCTCTTTGTCACCATACTGCGTACTATTCCTACATGACCTTTTATCTATTTTTTTCCCCTATTTCTGGAACGCTATAGCTCTATAAAGCGTCCCTCCGAAGAGTTCTGAGATACAACAAGATAAGAATCAACTAGATAGCACGCAAAATCAATGCCAACTCCCATTTACAAGTAACAAACGGGACATTTGCCTTGACGACGGTCTAAATTTAAAAGGGACTAACAATATCGGGTTTTCCTACCTTTGTTCACATATTTCTTGTGTCCAATCCGCAAAGTTTCCCTTCAGTAAACTTCGCGAACTAAAAAAGGGAGCGATAAATTCGGTGGGATAAGACATAGATGTTTTTTCCCGGGAATCTTGTTTGCGTATTAAATTGATGTTAGTTTTGTTTCATTCCTTGTCTATAGAGTGATAGTTGTGTGGGAGTAATTCTAGCGTATAAACGAATTCTTATAAATAATAATATATCATATAAATACTTATTTTTTCGATAATAATTGGGAAAAATGCAATCCGAATTTGTTGATAGGTAGCTTTTTTCACCTACGTTCGTCATTGCAAAACGCGATATTTTGTCGACGATCCACTCGACAGCATTCTTCTTTAAATGCCTTCTTTAGACACCACTACTGTCTGACTGAATTCCAACTGTCACACATACGCAATATTTTCTTAGAGCAAACATGAGGTCTACCTCATGCAAAAAGTTACCTGCATTAGCATCTCGCTCGCACTTATTTCAAATAGCGGTATTCGCATTGCTGTGTTCCTATTTAAAAGCTAAACTGCTTCTCGCAGATAGTGAAACTAATGGATATTGTGACATTATATCTTTAAGTCTCAAGGTTGGCAATTTGCTAGTGCTGCTATGACGCTTACTATCACGCGGACTGTACGCTTGTTTGTCGACCAAATCCAATAAAAAAGAGCAGAATAAAGCGGTTGGTGAACGCGTGCAGTCCCCGCTTTCTTGAGCATATACTAGTGCCCTAGTGCTGCCGGGCTCACTTAGTCTTCTGAGGAAGACACTGATAGAATACTGATGACACTGGTAGAATAATAGTTACGACTATAGATAGTTATGTATGTATACTAAAAGGCTGAAAGTAACTAACCAAAGCTACGCTCAATATTAAAACATATAAGAACACAAAAATTTGGGGCCAGCAAGATTAATAAAAATCTTATTTTTTTTTCTAGCTTTTTATAATGAAACCACTAGTGAAAGTAGTATTATCAGTTATTTTCAACCTGGTTATATCATATTTTGCTTAGAGTACTTGTGTTGCGGATTGTGTTTCAAAATATACAATTGACCCTCAGACATAAAACAAAAACAAATGATCTTTACATACAAGTTTATCCTAAGTGGGGATCAAACCTACAAAAACCTTTTGGTAAGTGTCTATAGCAAAGTCGAATGTTAAAAAATATGAATGATTTCAAACAAAACAATTCGCCATTCTCTACGTTTGACTAATATCTATGAATCTTTATAATTTTGCAAATAATGTGTTTTAAAATAGTTTAATTTCTTGTACATATTTTAAAGGCCGGCATGTGGTACCAGCAGAGTAAAATAGTACCTCCCCCTGTACCAGATGTTGTGCGAGAAACTGACGAATGGCCACCTGTAACAGTGTAGCTCAAATGCACAGGACGGGGATGGAGAGCAGTATCCCCATCGCGATGCTACGCGCTACGATTGCCATGCGGCATTATGGGCAAGATTCTCCCTTTTTTGGGAAGGCTTGTACCTGGTAGTTGATCCAAAGGCTGATTTGATATTTTAAAAGGCATATAAAGTAATAAAAGTGTCGTAATCTTGATAATATTTAAGCAAATCATATTTAAAAGGCAATTATATAATAAAAGAGTTGCAATCTTTTAGATAACTACACGTTTACGTTGGACGAACGAACACATGCAAACGGTCTGGCTATTCTAGTCCATTCTAGTACTCTAAAGCTGGTTTTGTATTCAGCGATGATAACAACGGTATTACCGCCGGTCTTCAATTGGTTGCTTCGCAGGAAGATCAAGATGTTCGCAAGCATAGGATTGCTCATTAACAAGCTGTTGAATAAGAATAGTCCAACATACGTATAAAATAAAGGTTTGTATGTTATCTTGTATGTACTTATAACATTTTACCGTTTGGTTATCTACATAAATTTATTTATTATTTGGAAATATTATCTTCTCTTATCTGTAAAATAAGAAACAAAGGTTATATGATATATCAACCCAGGTCCTAAACTATAAGGGTTAGAAACTTAAAATTTTTCACAGGGTTTTTTAATTACGTCGGGGAGTACTTAGAAAAGAATTTTGAAAATTCTCTTCACCCAAGGGGGTAAAACAGTGGTGCAAAGTTAGTATGAAACTTTATTGTTTTTGAACTTATTCAAATGAAATTCAGAATGGTAGCTCTGCATTGAAATTCATGAAACACATAAAAATCTTTTTTGATAATCAGCCTTGTAGGGAGTAAAAGGGTACAAAGGTAGAATAAAAGTTCTACAACTTAATGATAATATACTTTTATTTGTACACCAATAAAAACAACATAAGCACATCACAAAACATAAAATAGTAGGTAAAGGTGGTGGCGTTATCGCTAAATGCAATTTCTCACAGGCAACCTTTGGATAGAAATAATGTTAACGCGGGTGAAACCGCGCGGTGTTGCTAGTATGTGTAAAATAATGTTAATTCACCACATTTTTCAATGTTGTCTGTTTAACTTTTTACATTCAGTAGCTTTTCGTTTTTCAATTGAAGATTCAACGTTATACATTTCCGTATCTGTGAAGCCCCAATCAGCAATATTGCCGAGAATTTAAGGTTCACGATTTAAAATCCAACTTACCAAAATAAATAAATTTATTCATAATCTCTTATCTTACTCCGTGAGGAATACCATAAAGCACTGGTGTTACGCATATTATATAACAGAGGCATTATAAATAGAATATATATGTTTTGAGTTTTACACCTAGATACAGAACAAACAAATACTATCATATAAACATTTAGGATAGCTGGGATCGAACCCACGACCATTAGCGCATAAGATAGGATCACTACAATCTGCGCCATTGGGCCCGTCAAAAAATGAACGATTGCATAATTTAAAATAGACTGTGATAATTTACCTTTTTCACTGGACAACATCATTTTATTCCCATTGTGCAATGAAATGTACCATTATTCATCTACGTATTAAACCATGAGCACTTGTTATCCCCCTTTTATTATTATGCGAGTTAAAATTACATAAATCTCTGGAAAGGGTGTTATAGACTTTAACACTTTTCAACCACAATAAGCAAATGAAGACCGGCATGATGAATATACACCATTATATCGTCCACAAAGTAAACAAAACATTTTTCTTACCTGCAAAAGGCACAGTGATTGAAATAAAGTAAGCCGAAACAATATACGAATCGAGTTAATACTCGGCCGATAGTAAATTTCCGGCCAGTTTACTGGCCGGACTAGATAGTTTTGTGAGTGGTAAAATGTCTCTTAGTATGTTAAAGGTAAGTGCGGAAATGGCTTGGTCAATTATTTAGGGTGGAGTGACACTAGGTGTACAGTGGAATCCAACTCAGGCAGCAATGTTGATAAGGGTCACAGTTCCTAAGGCGACGGTGTACTATCGAGCTTTACTCCCACTTAAGGGCAGGGCGCAAAACGCAAGAGATAAATTTGTGAACTCAGGTTAGTTCTTTTTATGAATAGTTCTAGTAAATCCTTTTTATATTATTAACATGAAAGTTTGGAAGAATGTATGTATGTTATTATTTTACGCAAGGACTACTGTTATATACTACTAGCTATATGTCGGTCCATATACCTTAGTCGCTTCCTAAGACATCTGGTACAGGAGGATGTATTATTCTACTCTACTGGTATTTAACAGGTAAATATAGAGGAATACATGCGTTATAACTTATAAAGATTTGTTAAAATTATAACTAAGAGTATTGTTTGCGCCCCTAACTCCTGCCTGTTTTATCCGCAAAAACACCATGCAGTGTTTGAGGTGCAGACAAAAATAAAAGTGTTTCCTCATCTATATTATAAGTAAAATTTAAGTACCAATATCATAAGTATTTAGTAGCTATAGCTTTTTAATTTTTTGTCTGACTGTTATGTCCCAGGAGTAACTTAGGTAACTTTTATTATTTATTTTGTGCACGGAAACAGAAACTACGCGAGTAGTATTATTCCAACATTTAAAGACTATACCAGAGACTATAAAGAAAATACTGTAGCCACTTATGCTAAGACAAATGATAGCTGGATGGCTTATGATGGTAAACCGAAAATAGGAGGTAGAAACGCGTAATATTCTTCAACGTTTTCTATTTTCTGTTTAATAAGGTTATTTTTCTTTATAGCAAACAACATTTATACACTTTTCAATTCCTGTAGATTTAGTTTTTCATTTCTGTCGTTTATCTGTAAAAATTGTACATTAAAACAATGTGTAATTTCTAACTTAAAAAATATTTTCAATATTTAAGAATCTTCTCTTGCTATTTTACAATATTATACAAAGGCGATGTAAATTCGAGATGGAAATTCTGCTGCCCTTCTTTACGGATGGATATACTGCCATCTATCGGTTTTGGTACGTTAGCCGCCTCTAACGACACCTGGTACAGAGGAAGGTACTATTCTGCTCTGCCGGTACAACATGGCAATTATTATTGATTCGAATCCTAAAACAAATCAATAGAGGGCGCTGATCGATTTTCATTAAAATATTTGTTTAACTTTTCGCAACAACTAAAATTATCTCTTCAACCGATCTTCGTGAAATTTCACATAGTAAGATATATAGTACCTTTTATTACCTCTTTGGTACCTACTGTCTCTATGAAATATTCACGTGGGCAAAGCCGCGGGTAAAAGCTAATTATCCATATTATTATACCTTAATCACGCAGTAACAAATCTTCCGCTCATGACTTACGACCCGTCGAAAGTCGTAAGTCCCCGGTAACAAATTGAGTTTACAACATTGGATTACGAGCCAAATTAGATCATATTTCTCTAGCCACTTTATGTGACTATTAGTTACTTTGTCCCAGAGCTATTACGACTCAATAGTTGTGAAATTTAATGTTTATTGTAAATTCTACGAAATTGGCTATCTACTCTCTAGAATGAACCGTTGTCGGCATCATTTATGAAACGACGACTTGAGAACCTCGATAAAGAATTTTGGAATCTTTACTAGGAAAATTTTGCAACTTGTCATCTGACGATAGTTTAATTATTTTTATTTTGTGATGGGTGTGATAGTATATACAGAATATTTAATTACAAAAAATATTTTTTTTGTTTTTGGTAAATATTGTTTGTTGCATAAAGAAATAATTCGGTAAACTGTAATAATAGTGATTTGGTAAAACTGTAATAGTTATTAAGTATTAATTGTTTTATTTTATTTTTATGTTTAAATAATTTAAAAATTAATTATACTAGCCATTGTAAGTCCGCTGCTGGATATAGGGCTCCCCAAAGAGGGGAGATTTGCGGCGCTGGGCAAGCCTGTTAGCAATTGCGAAACGTAGCTTTTGCAACGAAGATATAGCTGCCCCTCCCCGTGCTGGGCATTTGAGCTACACTGTTTTGGATGGATATACTGCCACCTCGTTCCAGTACCTCAATCACCTCTTACGACACCTGGTTTAGAGGTAGTAGAAGTACTATTCTCCTCTGCCGGTACCCCACGGCAAATTAATCAGTATTGTGTCTTATTTTTAAAACTTTTTAAAAAGTATTATGCTAATTATGTATTATATAATAATATATTATATAAATCATTGCGATTATGATGAATATTAATTGTAACTAACTTTGTCGCTGGTTGCACATATCTTCATGAATAAATATTATGTAAAAAAGTAATATAGTCCCTTCGGCTTGAATACCGCGCCAAGAGTTCAGTTGGTTTTTTACTAGTGCTACATTTAGTATTAATTTATAAAAAATACTACTTTTTTATAGTTTTTACCGTTTCAGCGTTATCGCAGCCTAAATACGGTTGCCGCTTTTAATGGGACGGTTAAGCTGTGAAATAGTTTCAACATGCAAGCTTATGGAAATATCGACCGTCTTTCGTAATTAAATATAAATTTCTAAATTATTCAATGTGGTTTAATTTGAAAATCTCTGCTGTTTAAATAAAAAAGTAACTATTGTTTTTTACTAATATATCCTATCGGTTACTTATCATAAAAACCATATTGAAACGTTCAATAAAGTTTAGAATTTGAACTGGTTTCGCGGCTAACATACATACATTTTTTGTATGACTGAGTTGACAAACAAGCATACGATCCACCTGATAGTAAACGTCACCACAGCCTAAAGACGGTCGTATCACGACAAGGATATCACTAGAGCATTGCTTTACTTGTGACTTGAATGTGCTGTGTCACATGGCTTAGACAAATCACTGCCTTTCTCACCCTTCAATCTGAAACATAGCAATACGGAAACTGCGATTCGGTGGTAGAAATAGGTGAGAATTAGGTATTAATGCAGGCGACCTCAACCTTATGTAAGCTATATATAAACCATAATTATCAAAATAATAATTACATTAAAAAATAAAATTAAAAAGTGAATATGTATATTACACAGATATCAATTTAAAATCATTTGCAGCCGTTGCCAAACAACGTACACTATCAACAAATAGATATAATTTTTTATTCTGAACAAACACCATAGTAATAATTTGTCAATTGTAATTGATAATTAGAACGGAGAATTCTGGCGCCTTCATACAATGATAAATACGAGTGTAGCTGATCTGCTATAAGCGATAGTTTAATATTCCCCAAAGACAATTTATTAACTGCTTTAATAAAAAACTTGTAACTATCATTATCGTAACCTAAAATTCATTTTAATTTTATATTATTATACCTTTATAAGAGTTTTATTAGGGCTTACTTAGATCTTAAAAACACTTGGCCGAACTTAATATTATTATCTAGATTAGATACCCTTAACGAATATTGCTCTTAAAAATCTGATTTATTTTTACCAAGAGATTATTATATTGAGGTTTTATTAAAAAAAGTTTTAGTTTTAAAATACATTTAAGAAAATTGAGATCATTTCCAACTTAAAGCAATTTAGTACCTACATACCCTCTTGGGACCACCTGAGAGATTATTAGTTGAAATTGACCTTGGTCATAAATAATTTTATTAATTTACCAAAAGCGTATAAAATCCCCGTTTCTATGAGAATAACGAAAATAAATATAGCTTTAGTTACTTCTCGTAACATCAGCTATCTGTCAAAGAAAGTTCTATTAAAATTGCTATAGCCAATTTAAATATCAGCCGGAATAAACAGACGGACATTTTTTTGTGACTAAAATTTTTCATATATTTGTTTAATTATAATTATGCTATATATTTTGTGACACAGTGTTTGCCCGGGGTAAACATGTAAACTACTCAACCAACACAAAATTGTTTTGTTTTCTGTGTACGATTAAATCCGACTTAAGCGATGGGATGGATATCTTAATTCAAGACATGGTCTGTCAGGTCTAGTACAGTATAAGATAAAGAAGATGCTTCATGTAGCCCGTATGAAAAACATTTAGATCCGAAATCCAATTCATCAGGTAGAAACTTGCTCTCTAACAAAATAGCAGGCAACCACTTGTAATTTATATATTAAACTAGCATAATTTGTCTTTAACAGTTTACGCAGCAGCGCACGCAACGAAAGCTCACAAAACGTATATCTATCGTGCGTAAATAAAATGTATATAGCGTGTTTCCCTACATTTTTGATTAATGGTTCTCTCCTGTAAGTTACACCGTGATGTAAAATAGTATAGGTTACTTCTTTTATATCTGCTATCTGTCAGTGAAAGTCCATCAAAACCAGAACAGCCATTTTACAAGACAAAAAATTTAAAGATATTATTTACTAGCTGCCCCCGCGAACTTCGTTCCGCCTTAGAGGGAATACCTAAATTTTCTAAGTTTCCGCGTTTCTAAGTTCTTTATTTTTTTTCTGTCATAAGAACCTTCTCCTTCCCTCGGTTTTAAGCTCTCTACAAACTTTAAGCTAAATTAGTTCAGCCGTTCTTGAGTTATAAGTGTAGTAACTAACACGACTTTCTCTTATATATAGATAGCCGGTACCCGCGACTTTGTCTGCGTACTTTTAATTTGAATATTAGATATTAGATATGGATTAAAGGAACGGTATAGATTTGGATATAGCATTGAGTGGCAGAAAGTACTCAGGAAAATGTATTGGTCCCTTGTGTCCAAGAGACACAATGACCTAATGGATCGAAAAAAGTACCTAAATCTTTGTAGCGCAAATTTCTCTAATCGCATGCTTCCGACAACGTCGTCTGCCCTCACGTATCTGCCCGTTCGGGTAGGCATAGTTATGTAGATTCGTGCGCTCCCCCACCACACGACAGCGCCGTTGCCGGCCGCCACATTTCGGCGAATGTGCGCGACGACGACCGACGACCAATGACAGCGGCGGTGATGCAGAGTATTCGTTAGAAGGATTTTTTACTTCAAAGCCAATTTTTTTTTAACTTGATACACCCATAACTTCTAAATATCATGTTCCTAGGTTCAGTGCTTAAGATTTTGTATACAAAAAGTTTGGTTTCGTAGTTCCCGTTCCGAATCAGTTCCGTTCCGTTCGAATTTCGGAATTCCGTTTGTAGAAAAACTCTGCACATCCTAAGAGACCTACGTACCAAGTCTCATGGTTTTATTTTAAAAATGACGAACACCCATACAAACTTTTAACCCCTATTTCACCCCCACACTGGTAAAAAAGTGCAAATGCTAAAACAAACGATTTTTGTATCTTATTTAGTGCTTAAATACAAAATGTAATGTTTTTATCTTCAAAAATAACGAACTTCATACAAACTTTCAACCTTTATTTCATCCCCTCACAGTTAGAAATTTCAAAAACGCTAGAACAAATGTTTTATTATTTCTTATCAAGTGCTTAAATATAAAGTTTCATGGTTTTATCTTTTAAAATTAAGAAATCCCATACAAACTTCCATCCCCCTTTTCAACCCCTTACCACCCCTATTTTGCAATAAAAAGTAGCCTATGTTCTATCTCAGGGTCTAAAGATTGTCTGTGCCAAATTTCATTAAAATCGGTTGAGAGGTTTAAGCGGGAAAGCGTAACAGACAGACAGACAGACAGACAGAGTCACTTTCGCATTTATAATATTAGTAAGGATTTATAATAAACACCGTGTATACATCCATATGCATTTAGTTAAAAGCAGCTATTTTATTATAACAAACAATTACTTTTATTTTGTTCATATGTATTAATGTATTTATAGTTCACCGGTGAAAGGCTTTAAATATTTTATATTAGATACACACACACTTTCGTATTATAATGTTAGTATGGACTTTATTTCATACAAAACCTTGTGCAGCCAAGTTTAAAACAAAACACTACGATATTTAATACTGTCATTCGATGGACGAAACAACACAGGCTGTGCACAAACCTGAACTGAATAAAAAAACAAAAACAGAAAAACAAAATGGCGTCAAATCCACAGCGACAATCGACGCGTAGATCCACCGATAAGGCAGTGATATATGAGCGCAATTGCTTTTCCAAATTGTGCGTCCCACACTGTACAGGACAAATTTATGTTTCCCAATTATTTTTGCGTGGATAACTGAAAACAATGTGTGGGTTTGGAAAAATATGGTCACTTGGATGTTAAGTTGTTCAATATGTATTGTGTGTATTATCTTAAAAGGTTAGTTTTCATTTAGTTTAGTAATCAGGTTTCGTCATAGCAGTTGTCAAACTTCTACTCCAGCAGTAGAAGTTACGTATGCTTTCCCAAAATGTGGGAAATTGGCGAGCTGGGCAAGCGTGGTGGCAACTGCAGCAATTAAAGCACTTGTGTTACGAACATTAGACAACAGAGGCATCGGGATCGGGAACGGGTTACAAATATCATCATATAAATATTTTTACAAGATGGAAATCGAACCTACCAATAAGATAGTATCACTTCTGTGTCAGATTATCTTTAACCGTATTGACGAAGGCGATGCTGCATTCGGTATTGTATCTGTCTTATGCGGCAAGTGTCGTGGGCTCGATCCCCATTCAGGAACAATATTTAAATGAATATTTGTGTTTGTTTTGTGTCTGATTGTTAATATATAATGTTTTATTTGTGATTTCTCAATTGTCTGATCTGTAACACAAGTGCCTTAATCTATTTACTACGGAGTCAGGTCAACTTATGTGATGTGTAAATTTATTATCATTACGCTTTATATTTATATGCGTCCATTAGTCATCAGCAGTGGTGAATTTATTATTTATAGGCACCATATAAAAGGAAAAGCATATTTATTTAATAATATTAAATGAGGTTTAAATAGATAAGGCTTTACAGAATAACAGATTGGACAGGCTCGATGACGCATTTCATAATCGTTACTATTACTATACCCAGTTTTACTTATAATAAATAAGAAACTTAAACAATTTAACCAACCTATTACAGCCCCAAACATCAATTACAGTCAAATAACATTTGATCTGAATGAAGTTAATTTGTCATCAATCTTTGAAACAAATGATTCTGATCAGGCAATCGACAATTTAATTTCTACAATAAGCAATATTGCAGTACGAAATACAAAATAAAAAAACATATTCTAAACGCAAAACCCCATGAAAACCATGGATAACAAATGGTTTGCTAAGATGTGTAAAACACAAAGATAAACTTCATTCAAAACTAAAGAAATTACCAAACAATGGAGTTCTTAAAATATCTTACAATAGTAATTATCTTACTAAAATCATAAAAAGCTAAAATTAGTTGTGAAAAAGCACAACTTGAATTGGCTAGCTCTATTTGTGCCAAAAAAACTTGAGACGTCATAAATAAAATAACACGTTACAAAACAGAACACAGTTAATCTGACCTCTTGAAACTAAGTAATGACCCAAAAAAATCTGTAAAAAATTGTAGAAAAACTGATAAATAAAAGGCTTATGAAATATCTTAAGGACAAAAACCTCTAACCAAAACAGTTTTCCGAGGAGGAAGATCGACTAGTGATGCGATATTAGAGCTCACTTATTTCTTGATAATGAACTGAATTATGAAAAAAGAATATATTGGTTAACTCTGATCATATTTACTAATAATAAAAAATCATACTTTGACCTGAGTTACCTTGAAGCTGTTGTGTTACCGACATCAGACAATAGAAAAATCACTATTCATAAATCTTTAAGTGTTATATTTGTGATTTTGCTGTTGCCTCATATACGTTACAAAAATTATGTCTGCCATGGTGTATATCAACACTCAGAGAGAGACTAAAAAAAAATATTCTTCATATTTATTCCTTTATCATGATCACGGGTCGAATCTAAGATTGGGCCCGTTAAAAGTAAACATCCCTTGAATGATAAAATGATGAAAGAGCAGTATTATCAACAGTCATAATTAAATATATGCACCTTAATGGTGGTCAGTATAAAAACAGGTGTTAATAACCGTATTTGGTAGATTTTAAGTGCCCCAAATGCGTCATAATGCAGGTAAAGTACGATAAACACAGTAAGAAGTATAACAGTTCCATATCAAGTCAGAAATGACAAAAAGTTGGTCACACGCGAACATACGGTGTGTTCTGGCAAGAACATTAGTCTTCAGGTGCTTTCTCCGGAACTTTGGACGCGTGAGTTGCAGTTGTAACAAACTGCTTGTTTTAAAGTTGATTTTAACTTGCATTATACACTGTATGAATACCTCCAAGGTGAAAATTGTATCAACTTAAAACAGTTGTTTTGTGTTATATTGTGTATACTTAGAGTTAATACTAATGTTACTGTTTTGCATAGGTCTCCCCAAACCTATAAAGGGATGTTGCCCATAATTGCTGCGCTAGCTAAGCGCGATGATAATCGCAGACCTTCACTGCTTGCTGCTGCCCATTTATGTGCTTTCTAGCTAAACTGTTTTAGATGGATATACCGCCGTCAGTCGGTTTTTGTACCTTGACCAGCCTTAACATTCTACAAAACCTGGTACTGAGAAATGTTTTATTGTATACTGCCGGATCTTCATCATCATACTAGCCATTGAAAGTCCACTGCTGGACATAAGCCTCTTCAAGAAAGGAGGTTTTTCGCCCATAATTTTGTTGGTAATCTCGCAGCTTTTTTGGCGTGGATGCTGCTGCCTATCCTTGCCCTGCACCTTAGAGCTGCAATGTTTCGGATGGACATACCGCCATCTGTCGGTTTCTTTATTGATCGCTTTTACTAAATCTGGTACAAAGAGAGGTTTTATTGTATAATACCGTGAGTTACGGTAATACAAATATACTCTATGCTTGTTTACAATAACAAAAGTCCAGTCTACGACCTAGTCGAAAGTTATTTTAAAGACAAAAGTACGTAAGCTACTATTACTTTAGAAAGGTCAGTGGGTTTAGTTAGTTCGAACTGTGATAACTTTTAGTCTTTTTATACTGTGCCAGGCTTACTGAAAAGATAAATGTATCGAGATTTCAAAGCTATAAATAATATCAGCGATAAGGCGCCCAATGCTGGATATAGGCTTCTCCAAGTAGAGGGATTATTTTTCCCAATATTGCCTAGCTTTCTGACGTAGATATTATTCTAATTTTTATTTTACTAAGTCGAAAAATTAGCATACAGTCCGCTTGATAATGAACGTGACCGCAGTCTATAGACACTCGTGTCATCACAAAGATATTACAAGCGTATCACCAACCTTGTTACCTGAAGATACAATATCACAATTATCCAGTACTATCATCTTTTACCGGGACACAGCAATGTGAACACTGCTACTTAACGGTAGAAATAGATAGAGGTTTATCTCTAGTAATTTATTCTTTGTGGATTGACGTACAACGCTGAACTGTATATATCCATTATCTATTCCAAAACTTAAAATCTTATCGGCTAGTGCTTTTAATTTTTATATCTGCAAAGTACGTATTGAAATAGTCTTATCTGAATAATTTGCATGGTTGTAATTTTTTGTTAATAAACCATCATTCTAAAAGTTTTACGAAACTGGTAACACAAACCTTCACGCACAACTTTTTTTAACTTTAACAAAGGTAAAGAGCACCTTTATTTTAACTGTAGTATATCATACGTAAGCCAGAGATTATGTACGTATTTGTAGTACACTGTACGTGTACGACCTCTCTTATAACTTCTTATCTTTCGCGAGTGAATAATTAATTATTGAGTTAGCGTGTGTGTATATGTGGGTAAATACAGCTGTTAATATATGATGTTTTTTTTTTGTAAGACCAGGTCGACAACTGAACATACAGCCCGCTCGTAATATTACAAGGATATCACTAGAGCATTACCAAAATTTTTACTTAATGATATATGTCACAGTACCCAATAATTTTACTGCCTCTCTCATCCTTCATACCGGGACACAACAAACAAAAAGTGCTATTTGGCGGTAGAGATAGCTGATATAAGGTGAATAAATAAAGATAAAGTTTGTTGTAGATTATTGTACAATTCACAAACTATGTTGCACTTTGGCAGTTAAAAAAAGTCATAATTCTAAGTTTAATTTTAGAATAAATTGAAGAAAACACCTTAAATAGATAATTCATGATTACCATAAGTAAACAGGACATAGGTACATTTATTTTTCCAAGCAGAATGTAGGTGGTAGCAATTTTATTTATTGTCAATCAGAAAAACTATGAGGAAAACGTTTTATGCTTACAAATATAAAATACGTGGCAGTAAGCTACGAAACGCGGTACGGTATACGGAGGTTCCGTATACCGTACCGCGTTTCGTAGCGTAGTGATGTATACAATCGATATTGATCAACTGTCAAGGTCACATCGGCTTATAATATCTGAATAAGGAGTTTTTTAATAAATTCTTGTTACAAACAATTCAAACGCGTATTCGGTCGGAAGTTTCCATGTCTATTATTATTATTAGATTAAAGAAAGTTAATGTTCATCTGTCGTGCGATACATTGCGATGAAAAATAATTGTTACAATTTAACAAAAAAAAAAGTTAAATAAGCCAATTTAAAACTGATAAATATGTGATGTCTTATTGTGACCAGGAAATGCATGGATTTTAAAAAATGTAAAGCACACATTTTTAAAATACTCGCTTTTAATAATTCTCTTTCATTATTTGTCTATAACATAAGACTCTCACCTATTTCTTCCACCAAATAGCAGTGTTTGCATTGCCGTATTCCAATTTGAAAGGTGAGTGAGGCAGTGAAATTACTGGGTAATGACATAATATCTTTAAGTCACAAAGTTGGCACTGCGCTAGTGATACCTTTGTCATATTACGGGCATCTATAAGCTGCTGTGACGTTTACTTTCACTAAAAAAGCGTTGTGCTTATATTGGTCAATTATTTTGCAAAGTCAATGAAAAAATTCTTTAGTTATACCACACCTTAATATACGAAATATAAATATTTAATTTAAATGACGGTTAAATGCGTAGACTAAATTAAGACGTTAAATTGACCGACAACAGTATACACTGATCTGTCGATAAACCACCACAGCGGCACTAGTCGAAAAAATAAGCCAATAGTTCTGTAACACAACTAAAGCGTTATTACTTTGCAATGGAGGTTGAGACTTATAGAATATTCGGAGTTTCACATAAAAAGGAACGGCTGAGGCGTAATATCCCTCCTTTCCGTTCGCCCTCAGGGGTAGGAAATTGCAGCCATATATCGAGGCTTATCTCTAGATCTATTTACATCTTAGAAGTGTCGCAGTTAGTTTTTTTTCGTATAAAAATGTGAATTGCTTAAGTTACCTTGGCGGGTACTCTTTTAAACGACGATATCTATTACGCCGTGTCAGACAGGTGCAGCTGTATTTCTTCCGTGTGAGGATAAAATGATGCGACTGTCATTGCGTCAAAGAAGCTCTAACGTACGCAAACAACACACGCATAAGTCAAAATTGGCAACTTACTGCAATAAAATCATGATATTATATTTCTACTACCGCAATATAAGTTTAACGTTATGTATTGATTAGATTAAATAAATTTGTCATTAAATATATGCATCATGTATAGGGAGGAGATGCGCAGAAGCATCCCCGTCGCGAATTCTGCGCTCTGAAGTTGATACCATGTCTATCCGGCACGGCAATAATGGGCATAATTCCCCCTATCTCGGCAAGGCCTATGTCTAAAACTCCTATGTTCAATCTCTGGTATAATAATGATGATGGTATGTAGGAACACCAAGTTTTAAAATTCATAAATATACAAAGTTTCAATATATAAACAAACGCTGTGTTAAAAATTAGTAATGACAGGTAAAATGCCTGTTAACTGCCGTACGGTCGCTATATCTATGGTCATCTAGCTAAAATGCCACCAAATTACATTTGATTATAATAAATAATATTGACGATATTGTATTAGTTTCTTAATATCGTTGATAATTCTGTTGATATTTTATTTAGTTTATAAATAAAAAAATATTTTAGATAACTTTATCTATATCATCATCATAGCAGCCGTAGAACATCCAATGCTGATCAAAGGCTTCTCAAAGGAGGGAGAAATTTTGCCCAAGATTGCGACGTTGGGCAATGGCAATGCCAGGCTGTAGTCATTTTACAGCGCGGCTGTGCAACTAGAAAACTTCTACTCAGCCCCAACATATTCCAGTTGAGTTACGCTGTCTAGGGTAGCATAAGAATATCACAAGTGCGTTACAAACCTTGTGACTTAATATTATTATTCATTACCTAAAAATTTCACGACATTTGACCTAAAGGGTCAAACCGGAACCGGAACATTGCAAAGTAAATACTGCTATTAGGCGGTAGAAATAGGTGAGAGTAAAGTACAAATGCATGAGACTTGTATGCTAAGTTTACCGTTTGCGTGGTCACCATGCCAGAACATTACAAAAATTAGTCTACTTTGATCAAAATGACTTACATGGCCGTGAGGTACCGGGAGAATATAAAAGTACCTCCCCATGAACCAGAACAGGACAGTATATCAAGCGGAAATAGTGTAGCTCAATATACAGTAAATGCACAAACGGAGAGACATCCCTAAGCGACATCTTTTACATAGCGAAAGCTACGTGAAAGTACGATTGCCACCACGCAGAGCGTCAATTGTGGGCACCATTTCCCCATTCTTAGGGAGGTCTATGTGTAGCGGTGGGCTTTCAATGGCTGATATGATGAACTGACAGCAAATTACATATGTTCTAGTTAGGAACACAGTTTATTTTAATTAGAATAATGTTTTAATATTAACCTTTTTGCAGGTTAGTCACGGTCAAATCACAATTTTGAGTAATATAGATTTATAGAAATCTATAAACCCTTAATCTGTTTTTCTGGATTTATCAAACTGACAAATTTCAATTACCCCCTGAAACAATAAAATAAAAAGACATAATTCTTTCAAGAAACGACATCCGATAACTGGCCAAGAATACGGCACGAAGGCTGGCTCAGTTAACGATAGCGGTAAAATAAATATTTTCGGAGCGTTGCCAATCCTTTTACACTAGCTTTAAAACTGCAGAAGCTATTTAATATCTTGCTTGCGTTTATTCATATGATATTAACCTAAAACCGTTCTTTAACTTTGGCTGGGGCGGGCCCGATCGCGTGGATAGCAGTGATCTTATCTTTTACGCCAAAGGTTGTGGATTCGATCCCAATCCAGGGCAAATATTAATATGATGAATATTTGTATTTATTCTATATGACTGTTGAAGATGTATTTAAATATATATTTGTAATCCTTCTGTTGTCTGATGTTCGTAGCACACTTGTGTTTAGTGGTTCAAGCGACTTATTTCGGAGTCAGGTCAATATATGAGATATTTTGTGAATTATTTTATACTCGTATGTTATACTTACTACGATGCCATTTAACGCCCTAAATAAGTAGTGGCATTATTTTGGGTACTTCTTTTTAAGTACACAACTTTAGTTGGGGACCCTGCGGCTCCTAAGATGGCAGATCCCGATTAAAGTACTATTACCCGTAATATTAGAATAATAAAAAGTAAAAGAAAGAATATTAAGAGAATTAATCACAAAGAAGTGAAGAGGAACAGGTACCAATGACGATTATAATAACTATGTTCATAAACATACAACCTGTATCAGTCACCCAGTCAATATTGGGGTCTATGTTTAGTTTTGTAATTGGACCTGACACTTTTTTATTTTAATCATCTCCAATATCATCATATCAGCCGTTACAAGCCCACTGCTGGACATAGGTCTCTTCATGAAAGATGGAGTTTTTACCCGTACCCGCACCCGTTTACCGCACAGTTACCCGCACGCACGGGTATGATGCTGCCCATTAACTATATATAGCCATCTATCCGATCTCGTACCTTAGTCGCCTCTTACGATACCTGGTACAAATAGACAATATATATATATATATATATATATATATACAAGAATATATATATATGTACATATATATATATATATATATATATATATACATATATATATTTTTTTATATCATATGCATTTATTGCGTTTATTTATACAAATAGGTGGCATACCTATTTGTATAAACGTTTTTTTTTTTTGTCTATATATTGCCTGCACCACTATATATATATATATATTTCTGTTTTGTGTACTGGTTGACTGGGAGATAGGGGAGAAAATCTGGCATTAAGTCCGCCATTTGTACATTTTGTAACATTTTGTGCAATAAAGTTAAATAAATAAAAAATAAAAAAATAAATATACGTGTTCTTCCATTACCCGACAACAATTTGCCTGAAGTTACATACTTTGTCTGCTTTAATACATATGAGTAAGAATATTCACGCAAAGAACATTAAATAAGTAAAATACTACTTTTGATTAGAAAGAAGTTCTCTTGGTAAGCTTTATAAAGCAAAACCATGCGGACAGAGACAAAAATCTAATGAATATAACCGCTAAATGATATGAAAATAATTTTATTTATTAATGGATTATTTGCGTACAAATAGATTAACGTGGATAGAGTCACTTTGTTTTATAACATACTTGCTTTCCAACCACAGCCTTGGCTGTGAGATCTAAACTTTATACTAAATCCCTAAAAAAATATTTTATTCTAGTAAGCCTATGTTATATCACTCTTTGACATCGAAACTAAAAAATCAAGCCTAGCCACGGAAGCATGTTCTGAGAAGCTTTCGCTTGTATAAAATTATTAGGATATATACAATATACATGCGTTAAACTTGATACAAAAAGTTGTCTGAATTGTGTTATATTATCAATGATATTTTACCTTTTCCTATTTCTACGGTTCTGGTTTGTGAAAGAGGCAGTGAAATTACTAGGTCATGTGACATATTATCTTTAAGTCACAGGGTTGATAACGTGCTATTACAAGCACCTATAGGCTGCGGCAATGCTTACCATTAAGTGTACTGTATGCCTATTTGTCGATCCGTTTTGATAAAAAAGAAGAGTCTACAAATATTAGTACTTCATAAACGTGTGTGCATTAAACATTTTAATTAAATCAGTCAATTTATATATGGAATGTCAAAGGTAAAGGAAACATTATGTAGATATATATTAGCTACAAACTTATTAACATGCTTGGAGTTTTTGAAGTTAATGAAGAGGTCCGTATAAGGTTACTGGCGCAGATCAGAGGATTATCAAGTTGAAATGGCAAAATGCAGAGCATATAGCACGCAAAACTTAATCATTTGAAACGGTAATAACCACTCCGTGGGGTGGACTCACGATGAAGACTTGCTGTAAGCAAATTGCATACAACAAGAGCTTCCGGTAACTTCTTCACAGTGATTTTGTTCGGTACATAATGTTCTACAGTAATGGGTATCATGCAGTTATTATCAATATAAAGTGGTTATAACCAACACACACTTAGTAAAGGAGTGTTCTTGATTCTTAATTTTGGGACATCTTTGTACAGGTCAAGCCGTGCGGTACTGGCAGAGTAAAATAGTACCTCCCCCAGTACCAGGTGTCAAAAGACGCGAATAAGGTACCAGAATAGACAGATGATGGTTAATCAATCCGCAATATATTAGCTGAAATGCACAAGGCGGAGACAGGCGGCCCCCTAGGCCCCCAGACATACCCCTCGCGAAAGCTGCGCTCTGTGGTTGCCAACACGTTTGCCTAGCGCGGCAATTATAGGCATATCTCCCCCTTTCTTGTAGAGGCCCATGTCCAGCAGTAGACTTCCAACGGCTGATATGATAATTGTAAAGGTAGCTGTTACTGGTACATTTGTTTTGACTGATATTAGGTAATGTTTTTTGAAAATGTCATTATTTTCTTGAAAAATAAATTCTGTATTTTTTTTTGGGAATAAATTCCTTGAACTTTTCCTTATAATAGTCAAACACTTTACACTGCTTTAAATTTTTATTCTCCAAATTGTTGAGCGTCGTATATTTTACAACAGACATTTTTATTTTAATATAATACAAAATTGTTGCTTTAATAGAAAATATGGTGAATCACTAAGTTTGTAGATTTAACGGATACATTAAAAGATTTTATTTTGACCAGACCACCGTTACCGAGCCAGCTGCAACCGACGGCAAACAAACCTGCAAACCTTTAATTATTGTGAGTACACCTAATTAAAATTTACAATATACCACTAATTCCATATTAATTTTGGTTTCGGTAATGAAATTGCTGATTAAAATGTTAATATTTGCCAAAAGCGATTTCTCGTTATACGATCAATAAATCTTTTGGATGCGGTAGATTTATTTATATGCATTTTTTTCATTATACAGTGGACTAGCACTCTGAGGTTTCAGCCATGCGGTTCCTTTTCCTAGATTAAAATGAAGATAAATTATAATTTATATTACTTTAATAAAAATATAAATTTATATTGATTATTAAGTTTTTAAAATCAATTACATAGTTTTTAGCAAACATCATTGTAACAAAGGACCTCCTTTGTTACAATGATGACCTACAACCTACAACCTAATGATGTTCCGTATTTCCATTTTAAGCAATGCTTTCTTTTTTTTGTAAATATAATATACCATATGTTCACTCTAGAAGAATATAGGTATCTGTTAATTCTTCTAATTTAGTAACAGAATTTTCTAAATCCCTTCTGAATTTTTCCAGCCTATTTATATATACGCAAATCTTTTCTTTTTATAATATTGATAGACGTGGATAAGATTTTAACGATGATAAAAACCACTACTCACCAAGTGCTCTTTTTTCGATATGTTTGATATTGTAACAGAAACAAAATAGTGCGACAGTTTCATATCTAACTACTACTGAAAGTGAAGCGATCAAAAAGTCCTTGACACATAGATACATTTTCTCTAACAGGGGCATTTAGTATTCTTTCCTTAATATATTAACAGCTGTAAACTTGCCAACGTTTTTTGCTGTTGCAAACAACAAGCGACCAAAAGCCGAGGCTTCTTGCTTTGCCGTAGCAAAGTGCTCTTGCACTTCCCAATGAAGTCCAGGGACGCCGTTCCGGTCAAACTTTTGAGTTACCTATTTAACTGATTTGGTATCTGCGACTTTTCGTTGCTCATCAAAATTCAAAGAGGTTTTTATTGTCTGAAGACTATCATCGTTGAAGGGACATGCAAAAATAATTCTTTAGCATAAGTGCTAGTAGAGGTATTGGCAGAGTAGAATAGTAGCTTCCTCTGTACCAGGAGTCATAAGGGTTGACTAAGATATCATAACCAACAGAATGCAGTAAATCACTCGCAACAGTGTAGCTCAAATGCACAGAGCGGTAATGAGCAACAGCATCCTCGTCACGGAACGCCTGCCCAGCGCGGCAATTATAATCAAAATACCCCCTTTCCTTGAGAGGCCTATATCTAGCTGTAAACTTCAAAGTGATACGATTATTATGGTAACTAGTAAAAAAAATCTGCTATGATGTAAAAAAACATTAGAAACAATCAAATTTGATTACTTTATTGAATCTTTTGGATAATCCCAGGGCTTCCAATATCATAGTTTATTATTTTCGCAAGTATTTTGTAATTTAAAATATATAGTATTTTCTTGTAACTGTTGACAATGCTTTAAGGTGTTTTTCCTAGAGACAACAACATTTACTTCTTCCAGAGGTACTTGAAAAGGAAATAAATCCTTTTTTAATGTTTCGTCGTCAATACCGTAGTAAATTTTTAAATAATATTGAAAATTAAGTCATTAAATTCAATTTATTTAGAAGAGCTATTAAAGAAGGTCAAGTCAGAAGCACCAAGAATAGAGCGTGATAAATAGACTAATGTGATAAATAGACTAATGCGAGTAAGGATAGTAAGAAAGGTTTGCGGAGATCGTAGCAAGTGGAGATCCATAGTCTCTACCTACCCAAGGGCCAAGGTGGGATGGGCCAAAAGTGGGATGTATGTAAAATCCTAACTATATCTGATATTAATTTAGAACAAATCCTCTATTATTTTATATATCTAGTTGCTTTTAGACTTGGATGCATTCAAAGTGGCTAAGATGAAAATAGCGTTAATTTTCTTTTATTGCAGAATAAATTGAACTTTCTCCTATACTCCTACTTGTATTTATGTTATATCACTGTTAGTCCTTGGCACGCAAAAAGTCCAATAGTTATTGAGAAAATGCCTCAATATATAAAAAACTAGATTGGTAGTAGTGAAGGTAAAAAAAAAACTGCAAAACGACAGTATTATCCTTTTCTTAGTAAGATTTTCGTAACTCCTGACCATTTTAGAATTCGTGCCCGCAGCAAAAGCCATAGGTTGCCCACTCAGAGATATTTGTTTAGATAAATTAACGGTCCGATGTTAAGCTAATGAGGGACTGATTAAATTGCCGTCGTTTTTGGTAATTAACGCGCTCCCACCTTAGGGTGATAGGGATCGGGCTATCAAAATCCGTTTTGTTATTATGTTAAGCATGTATTAATACTTTTTTATAAGTAGTTATATATATATATATATATAACTACTTATGAAAAAGTATTATAGTATATAAGTATATAAGTATACTTGCGTTACGGCCATCATACTCTCTTTGTGGAAACTTATACAGTCAATGAATAAAGAAAAAATAATGGCATATATTCTGCACACATTTGTGGAAAATACGTTTGAGATGTATTAGAGTTATATAAATTAAATTGGAACCCGCATTTTGCTATAATATGCAAAACGAATAACAATAAAACTTAGACTTAAACACACACACACACACATATATATATATATATATTAATATTGAATATTTTAAAAATAAATAACAATTTATTGTTTTAATTACAAAGTTATTTTTTGGTTTCCAAGCTTACAACAAATATCACTAAATTACATTTATCTTAACTAAAAAATACAAAGAAACGACTTTTAACACCCCTTATATTGCCTCTTCAATTATATGTTTAATTTTAAGTTTTCCTAAAATCTAAATACATAAATGAATCTAAACGCCATTCGGCATTTGAATCACGTGTTGCTGTCCATTGCGCTCCCTATCGACTTCGGATCAGAGCTTTTTAAATGATAAAATAATTAAATGTTATTTATTTCATTACAATTATATAATGTAACAAAATATATTAGACAATAAGAATATTATACTTTATAATTGAAATAATCATAGTGATAGTCAGTTTTCTTTCACTATTTTATGTTTGTCATCCGAAATCAAAGATTTTTTTATTTTGAAAAAACGGGCAAGTAAAGCGCCCATAAGTGCATTCGATAACTCATTTATCTATAGTTAAATCAATAATTGTTATACAAGAAACATAAGCGAAAACTTCGAACTCAGTGTATAATAAGAAGGTTCACACAGCGTCGTCACGTTGTGCAGCCAGACGACATTAAAATTACTTATCCTTCTAACTTTAAACTTATTTAATCTAAGTCTTATTGATTTATTTGGCGCCTAATTCTATAGTAAGGGAAGGAAAATAAATCAATCTAGATTATCATGCCTATTGTTAAGTCAACACAGCCTAGGAATCGGGGAACTAGAACGAAAAACTGTCTTTCATTAGTGAGGGGAAAGAAGATTAATAGGTACCGGTATAGGGGATATCTGAAAGAAAATTTAAATTAAATTTTTGTAATTATTTCGGGAGGGATTATATAACCATGCAGTATTTTAAAGTATCTGATGCATTTCTCCTACTTTAAGGAAGTCTTTATATGGACTATATATATATTATAACTACCATCACATCATACCAGCCATTAGAAGTCCTCTGCAAGCGTATTGACAACCGCAGAGCCCAGCTTTGTACTCTGCAAGTACATCACGACAGAAATTTATTATTATTTATTACTGGCTGTGTCCGTGACTTCGTCCGTGTGGAATAGTTTTGGATACCATACCTCTTTACCTTAACTTATACTTCCATACAACTTTTCATCCTCCTTTTCAACCTCTTACAACCCTTATTTCGAATGAAAAAATAGCCTGTATCATTTCTTAGGGTCTAAAGATTGTCTGTGCCAAATTTAATCAAAATCGGTTAAAAGGTTTAAGCGGGAAAGCGTAACAGACAGACACACAAAGTTACATCTGCATTTATAATATTAGAAGGGATTATTTACTATAAAAAATCAACTTGTTTCAGATTTCAGACAGGACTTGAACCTACTACGGTCTTAATAACACGAAGTTCCAAAAGGTAGATAAATCTATATACATAAACCGAGAAGCTGACTGACTTACTGATTACTGACTATATATGGACGCAGGGTCTAGACTATAAGGGTTGGAAACTTAATTATGCATAAAGGTTTCTTTTATGACATAGGGGAGAAAAGAGAGAAAAGATTGAGAAAAGATTTTTGAAAATTACCCTTGGGGGTAAAAGAGAGGTACAAGTTAGTATAAAACTAAACTTTTATGTTGAAGTTATTCAAATGAAATTCAGTAAAACAGTTCTTTATTGAAAGTCATGAAATACTTGTAGAATATTTTAACGTGACGATGTAACGTTATACGTGTAAATCATTCCTTAAATGGGGTGAAAGGGGAATGCAAAGTTAGTATGTAATTTGTACAATTTAACGTGAGTTGCTCGAGTCACTGCTAGTAGACACTTGCCAATTTTGTGACAATCATCATCATCATAGCAGCCATAATACATTCACTGCTGGAGTAAGACCCCAAAAAAAGGGGGACTTCGCCCATAATTGCCACGTTTGGAAATCATGGTAGCAATCGCAGAAAATTGCTACACAACGAGATTGCTGCTGCCCATACCCGCCCTGTTGTATTTGAGCAACACCGCTTTAGATGGATATACCGCCATCTGTCGGTTGTTCTGGTACCACAATCGCCTCTTGCGATAGCCTTGTATTACTACTATTTTGCTCTACTAGGTACCACACGACCAAAACATAAAGATATTTGGTATGTCACGTTACCCATTAATATCATTATCTCTCTCACCCATCAAAACGGTTTGATGATATTACTGGGTAATGTGATACGGATCACAGTCATTAAAAAACTGCTAATTGTAAGTAAGCTGTAAGTGATTTACTAATCGAGATGATCTTTGTGTGCTCTACTTTATTGAAAACCTTAAAATGTATTCTTCTAAAAGTTTCTTTAATGACGCTATATTGAGAAGCATTTACCTCGTCTTATTTTAGTTAGTAAGTTTTAATGGACATGTGAGAGATTGGTGTCTATTGTGATAGAAATTACGACACAGAGACGGTACATAGACGGAAAATACAGAAGTGCCGTTTGAAAAGGAAGAAACTTAAAACTTTTGATACTCGATTCCTGTCTTCAATAACTAGAAAGTTCGATTTCAATAAAAATACTGAGATATCTTCAGCGGCGATTGTCCGCTTCTTCTGAAACCACTGATTTATGTATGCAGATGGTTGATTCTTCGCAGTCGTGGTGGTCTTGTGGAAATTAGATCAATCTACTAGTTTGATAAATGTTAACAAGATTTTTAGTTAACATTTAGCATAGTTTAGTTTAGTCTAAGTCAAAAAAGTTTCTTAGTACAAGTACAAGGCCAAAGTAAGACAGATGTATATTATATTAAGTAAATATTTTACCGAGTAGAACAGTACCTCCCACTTAACCAGGTGTCATAAAAGGCGACTAAGGTAACAGAACTGATGGTAGTATATCCCTCCAAAACAGTGTAGCTAAAATGCACAGGGTGGGTGGTGATGGACAGCAGCGTCCCCGTCGCGAAAGCTGCGCTCTGCGATTAAGAACGCTTGCTCAGTACGGCAATTTTGGGCAAAAAAGCTCCCTTTTCGGAGAGGCCTATGCCTAGCAGTGGACTTCCAATAATTGGTATGATGATATATGTATAGTAATAAGGAACAAGTATGGCATTAATATAAATATTTCATATATAGTTTACTTCTCGATGCCATATGAATGCTAAATCGTATCGCCTGATTTTGGGTACTTGTCATATACATACGGCTGGTCAGGTTGTGGTTTAGAGTCAGGTTTTGTGTTAGATTTTCTCTTAATACTATATATTCGTGTATGTAACTTTCCATTAAAAGGTAGCAGTTATTAAATACATTATTATTTATCATATTCACGTTCGTCTCTCTATTAATCTGATTTACTCAACTTAACCACTTAATTGGAGGCTACTTTTCGACCTATAAACTCTTGAGGGATGTTATATGAATTAATGGGATAAGTAATTCAGCAGTAGAGCATTCGGTGGTAATTTGATGTTATGCACCTTGGGTCGTGAAATTGATTCCCATCCAGAGAAGATAAACATGTGATTGTTATGTGACTGGGTATTAAACATGAATTTTAGTATTTAAATACCTCTCTTGTCTGATATCTATAACATATTTTAAGTGTATTATAATTTTATTGGTCTGGTTAATATAAAAGATGTATGTAACTTATTTATTTATTTAAGTCCACGTGGAAGAAGCCACAAGCGCAGAACTTTTACAGTATATTACGAACATCATTATTCAATTGAAGAAACCAGAGTACTATAATTGCTCGCTATACCCTATGATTCCTGTTTGAAATGTCTGATGGAGGGGACCATCTCTGCTATTTCACTTCGTGTTACCTCAGCTATAGTTCACTGAAGTCGCGAACAACTATTGTCATTCGGGATACATGCGAACTACGAAGAGCTGCGCGCGTCACGACAATTAAACGTAGAAAAGCTTCGGTTCAACTTCGGGTACGGATTTTAGAACTTTTCAAATAAATAAAGTATACATGAAATTGTAAATACAATTTTTTTTGTTTTTATATAATTTAATTACCCGTGTTGATTTAATGTGAGTTATGAAAAATATAATATATATTATATTATATTTTTATATATATATATTATAATATATATTGATTATTTATGTTCATTCTATGTCTAAGTATAAAATATGTATTTAAGTAATATACATGTGATTCCTTTATTGTCTGATGTCAGGTTGAGGTGTATAATTGTTTAATAAATCTTGTCTAAAAATTATTTTTAGTTATTCATGTCTATTAAATATTATATAGTCATTCTTGTCTAGTAATTCTTGTTCTATAAATCTTTTTAAGTCATACTTGTTTAGTCATTCTTGTCTAGTTATTCTTTAAATATAGTATCTAGAATAAACATATTTTCCTATTATTAGCCATACTATTTCATTAGATGTTATGATATGAGTTGATAATTATATAAGTAATTACTTAAGCCTGTGTTGATATGAGAAAATTAATAAATAAATAAAAATACACAAGTAACCTGCATGTTTAAATCATTATCATCTTCCAATGCTGGACATAGACCTCCCCAAGTATTCTCCAATTTTCACTGAATTAAATGAATTAATATTGTTCTGAATAAAGATGTTATTTAAGAATATTTTTAAAAGTTATTTTTTTCATACCATTACTAATTTTTCGCTATTGAATTGGTACGTGTGAACGCGCGTAACTTTACGAGTACATCGCATCCAACGCGATCTTTACCAGCTAAACTACTTCCACAGAACACTATACATAAATCGTTTTCGATTACCCATCATGAAAAAAGAACCAATCTATCACACAGAAACCGTAAATTTCTACGGAAAATATATTAACATATTTGTTATTGTAGTATGCAATCTACCTATAAGCCAAAGTTTATACTAATCCATTGAGTCATTTTAAAAAAACTTGAAATGTTTATAATAAGTTCACAAAACCACACAACATCTCATACCTGACGCCGAGATAAGTTGGTCAAAGCACTTGCGCTACGGATATCAGACACTAGAAGAATATAAAAAAACTTAAATACATATATTTAATAACCGGACACAGAAAATACACAATATCATCATATAATATTTGTCCTGGATAGGGATTGAACCCACGACCTTGGGCGTATAAGATAGTATCACTACGCCATCAGGCCCGTTAATCCAGTCATATAATATTAGTAGGATTCTGTATTAATGTCTATTTATACATCCAATTTATTCGCTATGCTTCATCATTATTACCAACATTACATCAGCAGTATGATGTAGACTGCTGGATAGGCTATCCCAAGTGATATCCATCCGGTGCTGCAATTCTAGTCAGAGCGTCAGTCTAAAGCTGAGCTAGCTGGGGCCTGATCTCCATTGTTACGGTTGCATTGTCTCAAGTTGAAAATTGTCGATCAATGTGTGTTACGACCAAAAAGCTCATAGCAATTAAACGTGGTCTCTTAATATAGGTCTATTAAACATCCCAAGGTGCCGTAAGGTACAGGCAGAGTGTCATAAAGTACTGCCAGAGTAGAATAGCACCTGCCCCTGTGCCAGATATTGTAAGAGACGATTATGGTACCATAACCAACAGACGGCGGTATATCCATCCTAAACAGTATAGCTTAAATAGGAGCGGTAATGGGCAGCAGCACCCTCGTTGCAAAAAGTGTGATGTGCGATTGCCAACATGCTTGTCTAGCACGATATTATGAAGAAAATTCCGCCTTTTTTGTGGAAACCTATGTCTAACATTAGATTTCCAATGCCTGATATGATAAACAAAACCAAAGTAAAACAAAAGCTTAGCAAGCCATGAAGAGGGCCATTTCGGAATATCTTTACGTGGTCGTTTAACCTCCTACGACATAATCATTATGTATTAATATCATTTTTAATGTCAAACATTTCCCAATATTTGCATTCATAGTATCACGAGCAATATTCATGTTTTGGGAAGTTGAATCCACTTATTTTGTGGACGGTATTTGTAACAAAACAAAAGTTAGTAGGAGAAACAAAGGCCACTTGTTATAACAATGGGGACAATATACGAAAACTGTAACGAAACTGTATAGAAACACTCCTATTTATTATACACGGGGGCTGACTATTGTCCTTTGAAAGTGAAACTTTCGCCGGACCAGCAAAAAATATTGTGACACGCGCCACGGCCTTTCCTACTTTATTTACATAGACGAATGGCGTACTCTCCATATCACACATACATGTCAGTCAATTTATGCATATTTTCTATTATGTACGCTCTTACAACAACGTTTTTTACTTCTACTCTGTTTCACTCATTACATTTAACGGATTGAAAAGCTTATTTAATTTTTACATGGCATATTACACTTTTGATTTCACGTCAAAGTCGTTTAAATGTAATGTTATTATTTATTTATAAAAAACTCCATACACATAACCTGAGTTAACATTTATATTTTAACTAGCAGCTTGGTCCTAGCGTGGTGATATTATAGCCCCTCTTTATATATATAAAGGAGTTTTTTTGCCCATAATTGTAGCGCTGGGCCAGCGTGTTGGCGATTGCCATGCATTTAAGCTGCACTGTTTCCGATGGATATACCGCCATCTGTCGGTTCTGGTACCTCATTCGCCTATTACGACACCTGGTGCAGTGGGAGGTACTATTCCGGTACCTTACGACACAGGCTCACAAATTGTATTATATATCATAATATTATATTATCAGAGTCATCCTCAGGCTCCACATACATTATCATAATCTGCTAAAGAGTATAAAAGTAATTCATCATGTATATTTTTTGCAGTGTTATATCTATAAGTTGAAAGATTGGCGAATAAATAATGACATGGAGTTGGAAGGTGTTCGCAGATTACTTTACCCGTAAATCTGAGCTAATTGCTTTCAGCTACTATATTCGCAGTGCCCATTTGGAGGCGGTGGGCACTATCTAGGACCTAAGGATACTTATTGCTAAAAAGTTAACGTTTATCCCAAATAAAGATTCAATTATCCAAAAGGCTTCTAGGTCTCTTGGCTTTGTTGTTAGAAATACCAAATCATTTCTGAGGACAAAACTCAACTCTTTAGTCCGTAGTGTGCTTGAGTATTGCGGGGTTGTGTGGCGTCTACATTATGCGACACATACTCTTCGTATTGAGCGTATCCAACAACGCTTCGTGAATCATTTAGCGTACAAGTCAGGTATCGTAAGAAAACATTAAAGAGTATACTCCGCGAGTCAAATATTAAAGAATAGACTTACTTGAAAATATGAGAATGATTTCTATTGGGTAATGTGACAATAAAAAGTTATCAACAATTAATCTACTAAAATTATTTCCAACTATAGGAGCCGTAGAAAATCAACTACTGGATTTTTTTTACTAGCAAGAGGGAATTTTGCCTGTAACTGCCGCGCTGGGCAGACGTGGTGGTAGTAATTGCACAGCCTAGCTTTCGCGACGGATGCTGCTGCACATCCCCACCTTGTGCATTTGACCTTCTGGTGCCTTAGTACTCTGCCGGTACCTCGCAGCAGTTTTCAAATAAACCACAGCATAAATAAATCAAACAAATGGTATTGCTACCCATTCCAAGCCAAGTAACAGTTTTACAACAACTAACAAATTTTACAATCGAAGTTTCAGCCATAAATCGCAATGAGGTTTGTTGTAAGTGGACAGTGCATTAGGTCAATGCAGTTCAGTGGCGAACGTAAAAATCTTGAAATATGTCCAATACAATCCGTAATGTTATTTTATTTTTATTGTAGCTCCTCTGAGCTCAACCTTGGGTGAACCAAACCAAAATACATACTGTAAATAAAGTAACCGGTTCACACTGGATTTTGAAATGTGCAATAATGACTGCCAATGTGTAGTTCGCTAACTGTTAGCCTTATAAAGAAGGTTAAAGTGGGTCAGCCAGCGATGAAGCATGACTTCGTCGGGTTTTCCTTACTTGATCGAATCCGAAGTGATCCGTGGGATAAGTAAAAGTGTTGACATAGCTCACCGAATCGCAAACCTGAAGTGTCTGTGGGCGGGGCACATAGTTTGACAAACCGATGCGGGTGAAGTGTTCTCGACAAGCGACCACTTACCGAGAAGCTAAGCCTGGGACGACCCTCTGCCAGATGTATACTCTGTGAGGTAGACTCTGTGAAGGTGTCGGGTAGTCGATGGTTTCAGGCGGCACAAAACCACGCAGTGTGGAAGAAAAAAGGTGATACCAAGCAGTGGTAGTTTTAGGCTGATTTAATAAATAATGACTGTGAATACAGATTCGTAGTAATAGAACTATAGTAGAAATATAGATAATTCATCCTTGCTTTTTTAATGTATGTTATAATTATATTAAATAATAAAAAAAAAATCCTTTTATTCGAGGTCAAATTAATTAATAACTGTAAAAGTGCTTATATAATAAATATAATCTTATTAGAACCATCCATTCTTTTACCGGAGTATAAGTGAGTATTACGGAAAATATATTTTTTTCATATCTGTTCACTTTTCTTATCAGTCTGTGGAAGTTCAAATACCAGAGAATCAAATACTACTAAAGCCTAGATTTTTCTTTATTTTCCTAGTACTTTTTAATTGACGTTACAAGAGTGTAGAACGAATAGAGCGTACGAATTAGAAGTCGTATTGATATATTGTGTCAGAAAGTAATATATAATATAATCATTCTTCTGGTTCATATAATTAATTTGGATCCCTGCATGTAGCCTTCCAAACGCCGAATGTTTTGTACGAAAACATCAAATAAATTTCTTAACGTATTTATAACGTATGTATAGAATAGGGACTGTATTGAGACAAGGGTGCTAAGGTGCTTCCCTGGTTTCTTATTGCCGTGTCAAACTTGACAGACGTTTTGCAGATCTTCAAAGGGACGAATTTTTTTGGCATTTGTTCTTAAATTATTTTGTATATTTACTTGATTTTTGTGTTATGTACTTTAAACTAGGACGAACCTTTTCTAGTTATTAAAATGGAATGTCATTGGAGTGCAGACTATCAGAATGATGATAGATGGGCCCACTGGCGCAGATGGTAGTGATCCTGTTTTGTACGCCAAAGGTTGTGGGTTCAATCCCCAATCATATATACAATTACATATATGATGATTTGTGTGTTTGCTCTGTGACTAGGTGTTCAATATAATATGATTTCTTTGCTACCTGATGTACATAACACAAGTGCTTTAAGTGAATTGTATCGAAGTCAGGTCAGGTAAGGAATATACAAAATGTTGTGTAAATTTTTTAAAAAAAATGCCACCAAATGTAAAAATAATCCAAGAAGTAACCTTATATAGTTTTGTATTGTTAAAAAGTTGTCAGATCTCGCGTAAAAGTAAGCTTTTATCTAATTTTATTCTTCTTTTAGTCTGAAGTTAATCAAATTAGAGACCTCAGAGTAGTTCTCTTAAACATATTAGTATAATTTGTGAGTTTATAAACAATTGCTGAGTCCATTTACCTACAAGTTTATTTACAACAGTAAGCCGTAGCCTTTGGAATTTGCTAGCTTTGTCTGGAACCTTTATCTAAAAGTGTATATACATAAAATTGAGTTACAATAGACTTCGAAATGTTTACAATGATTATGAAAACATCTAGAAATAAAAAAAAAATCTAGCTTTCCTCTGAGAAGAAATTGTAGAAATGCAATGTTCTGTTCAAAGTTATTTAAGATATTGTCGGTACCGATATTGTGATATCAAATATCTTATATCATATTCCTCTGAGACTGGTAATAAATTAACGCAATAACTATTTATTTTTTAACTTTACGGAAAGCATACTATAATGGAAACAGCCGTTAATCCAAATTTTGCAACAAAATAACATGTACAGCGATTTTTAAAAGTTGTGTATGACAAGGAATATTTTGAAAATGGATGTATTAAAAATATTAAGTAATTAATTTTAAAGTTGTTGTTAGTATGTAATTATAAAAGAGTATGCCATGTTATTACGTTTATTTTTAATTTTTTTAATGGTACACCTTAAATATATTTTCTACACATTTCCATGTAAAAGTTGCCTGGAAAAATACGCAATAAGGTACCAGAACTGAAAGGTGGCGGTATGTTCATCCGAAAAGGTGTACTTAAAATGCACAGGATGAGGATGGGCAGCAGCATCTCCGATGCTAAAGATGCACTCTGCAATTGCCATCACGCTTGCCCAGCGCGGCAATTATGTGTAAAATCCCCCTTTCTTGGGAAGACCTATATTCACGGCTGATATGATTAAAAGAAACGTTTCATTTGTAAAGACTTTTTTTGGTCATAGTACCAATGTACTATACCTTACAAATCGGCTTCATTAACATTCTAAGCATTGGCCTTAGTTTGAGTAACTTTGAGAAGTTAGTTCAAGTTGTTTCGGTAACAATTCTTCCTCAACTGTTGTGACATATGTCAGTCACAATTAATACTATCCTAAATAGTTCACCAAATAAGTTTATCCTCGGATTCTTTCAGAAATGTGTTTTAATGGTAGTTCCCGCGTTATATTGTAGAACTTTGCCGCTCAATTTACACTCTTAAGGAGTGAATTTTGAAAATAACTTACAAGTATTCCATGACTTTGACCATCATATGACCATATGATATCCATATGACCATCTTCATTGAATGAAGACCCTTCATACTGAATTTTATTACATATTATTGTTTTCCCCGGATGAACTTCTAAACTACTCACAACCAGAAGAGTTACTTTCTAGTAGTTTATCACTGCAGACAAAAACTTTTAAATAAAAATGTAAAAAAATGTAAAACTAGGCCCGATATCCTGACCATATAAATCTATTTCTTTCTCCTTCAACTTATTGTGTAGATGTCGGAATCTTTATGTAGCTGAAAGAAAAATGCATATAACGTTGCAACGTCTAGGAATATTATAATAACAATATATATAATATAATAATAAATTCCCACAACATCTCATACATTGACCTGACTCCGTGGTAAGTCGCTTAAAGCACTTGTGTTACGAATGCCAGACAACAGAGGAATCACAAATATACTACTTAAATACATATATTTTACACCCATACACAGAGCAAACACAAATATCATCAAAAAAATATTTGCTCTGGGTGGGAATCGAACCCACGACCCCTGGTGCACAAGACAGGATCCCTACCATCTGCGCCATCGGGTCCGTCGTGGCGAAGGTATAGGATTAACGAATTACGCACAAGTGAATGAACCTTCATTGAACGAGTTTAGCTAATAGGCCCGATGGCGGAGTTGGTAGTGATCCGATGTTGTGTGCCAAAGGTCGTCGGTTCGAGCAAAATCCAGGACAAATATTATTTTGATGAACATATGAATTTATGTGTCTGGGTGTTATTTACTTGTATTCAGGTATTATATTTGTAATATTGTTGTCTATTATCCGTAATATAAGTGATTTAAGCTACTTATCTAGGAGTCACGTCAACGCATGAGATGTCGTATGAATTAATTATTCATATCGTATTATTATTTATTACTAGCTGTAGCCGTGACTTTGTCCGCGTGAAATTGTGATTTTAAGAAGCATATTTTCTTTCGACTTACAAACTTTCACGCAGGAGTCGCAATGAACGTGAAATTTTTCACCCGTTTTCATATTTATGTAAATAAATGTAGCAGACAGACAAAATTGTAAAAAAAAATTATTTTGGTATGTTTACCGTATATACATTCATATGGATTTAGCTGAAAGCGGTTATTTTAATATTACAAACAGCACTCCAATTTTATTTATATGTATAGAAAATCTATAGAGATTTTATTTACTAGACATGTTTGATAAGATTTTGCTGGTGCCGCTTTGTAACTCGCCCTAAAAGGATGTAAAAGATATTTTTCGCATATGCTATATATAAGTTGAATGATCACCACCAACGTGTGGAGCAATAACAACATTTCTGTTTCGCACTAGCTGAGGTCAAAAAATTTACTCGTTTTCGGAATACAAAATGATGGAGTTTAGCTGGCACCCGCGGGTAACACGCTAGTCATATAAAGCCTGCGGTGATACTTACAATCAACCGGACCGTATGATTTTTTGTCAACTTGGCCTATGAAAATAATCCATAAAACATCTACAGCTATACGTAGGCCTGCCCAAGAAAGGAAGAATTTGCCCATAATTGCCGCGCTGGGCAACCGCAGTGGCAATCACAGAGTTTTGAAACGAGAATGCTGCTGCCCATACCTACCCTGTAGCATTTGAGCAATAATAAGAGCTTTGGGTGAATATGGTTCCCAGAAACATATCTATCCAAAGCTTTATTAGTATTGCATAAGCAAACCTGATCGTACACACAGTCGCCTTTTACAACACCTGGTAAAGAGGGGGATACTATTCTGCTCTGCGTGTACCTCACGGTTATATGACAAACGTATTTACAAGCATAAATAATTTAATTATCAATTATGTATATATTCTTATAAAAATAAATAATAATGATGGTCAATATCAAAAGATCGCATTCTGCCAATTTAATACTATAGATACATGAGTTACAGAGTATTTCCAGCAAATCCAGCAACTGAATACTATACTAAAGTTTACTCTACCTATTAGAAACTTATTTCATTCCATGAAAAACGGTAAAATAAGATGCTAAATACCTTTTTATAGGGGTTATCATCATCACATCACCCGCAGAACGTACACTGCTCGAAATCAATTATTTGGCTATCCCTGTTGCATTTGAGCTATGCCGTTCTGGTACCTCAGTCCTTTCTTACAACTCCTGGTACAGGGCAGGTACTATTTAACTTTCCCGGTCCACCATAGGCTTTCTTTGTTGTAAATCACTTGATGCTTAGATTAATCTAGCAGTGGACGTCCTATGGCTGATGTTATGATAAACATTTGTGTTGACAAAAACGCAATAATATTATTATTTTTCTTTTTTATTTCTTGTTCTAATACAATATATAAGAGAAGATTCGGGAGAGAGCAGCAGACATGTAAAAAATAATACTACTTTTTGTATTTGTATTTCATGAATTCTGGAATAATATGTAGGAATTTGATGGCATTTACCTACGAACTTGTGCGGCGTAATGTTATTCTATGGTTTTACCAAATTTTCTGAACCGTTTCTCTATTATATTCACGAATGCTTTCACTTTTCACTTTATTTACTGATTCTGCTTCTCTAACTTTATAACCCTATTTCTGATGTGCGTTATTTTATATACATATTATTTATATCATGTGTATTTTATTGCGTTCATTTATACAAATATATATGTAACGTTTATTTATTTAGTATAAATATATTGTCTGTGTTACTATATATATTTATATCTGTTTCGTGTAAAGGTTGACTGGAAGATAATTCCAGCTGGCATTAAGTCCGCATATGTACATTTTGTAATATTTTGTGCAATAAAGTAAAATAAATAAATGAAATAAATGCTTGCTGCGGGTATCATGTTATTACGCCTTACAATCAGAAAGCCAAACAAACATAGAACAGTCTGCATTCACGGTATAAGCCGTACATCTCTCCGCCATATGATCACTGCAGCGCAAAGTTTACAGAAGATACACTCGCTGGCTCCGATTTGAACGATCTCTATCAACCCTTTGTTGGCATTGCTTGCTGATGTTAGTGTTTCTTTTGGACCTCTGTTGTCTGAGTGTGGATGAGTGAGGGTTGTAATGACATGTTAGAGTGTTTACCGTGTCTTCTACTATGATATAGTACTTGTTTAACTCTTATTTAGTAGTATTGAATGCTATATACATGAAATAAACATCTCACGAAAGTTGTATGCATTGGTATATTACTATCTCTATTTTTACCGCCAAAGCAAGCAGTGTCCTGATTATTGTGTTCCGGTTTGAAGTACGAGTATCAAAGAGGTAGAGAAATTATTGGGCAAAATCACACGGTATCTTCAGTTCACAAAGTTGGTGATACTAGCATCTATACACTGCGATCTTGTTTACCATCAAGTATTTACGTTTACGCACTTGTTTGTGTTAACGGAAGTCGTTATATCGTCGTATATATTATAAAACAAATGTAAACACTATCTAATGTAATATTTTTTTATGGAAAATATGTTTTTGTAGATTGATGCTAAATCGCAAGATATAGTTTTTTTTACTAAAATAAAAATATAATATTTAAAAATAAACTGAAATAACATATTCATTTATGAATATAGTATCAAAATGAGTGTTAACATTAGGTAAAACTCTTAAAAGGGTCGTTTGCATTGAGACCTCACTCTCATCTGAAGCAGTGAAATTACTGGGTAATGTGGCTTAATATCAAGCCATAAGGTCGGCAACGGTCTAGTTGGGATATTACAACCGTCAGTTGGTTGTGGTGAAGCTTACTATCACACAGACTGTATGCTTGTTTATCGACCTGATCTAATAAAAAATGAAAACCAATAGCTACCATAGATCACGATTACCGTAACGTATCCAATAACTTAAAACATGTAAAACAAACAAACCATCTTAAAAAGCATAATAATATGTGTCATGAGGTACCAGCAGTTCAGCCAGCGTTTGCAATGTAAGCAAACTGGTTTCGCCTCTACATATTGGTCACTCTAGTGAATTGAAAAAATTTGGGAAACAATGGAATGAGAAATTATAAAAAATAAATGTTTAGTATCTGTTTATAATGTTCAAATAACAGCTTTTTAGAAGTGGCATCTAGGAGTATGAACGGTAGTTATAACAAAATAAACATTTTAATGTTTTCGATCTCTGCCTGTTTTAGGCAAAATCTAAAATGGCTGAACTGATTTTAAACGAGATTTACACTGGCATATAGTTAATGTTATAAAGAATAATTCAGGCTTACTTTTATTTTTAATTATTCTCACAGGAATTACGCGGGTTTGACCAATAATATAATTTCTTCAACCATTACATCCACAGCCTCCTTTCTACTTACGCAAACAAATGAACGCTCACTAAGATATTTAACACTATATATTATATGGTTATTTCAGTACGTTCAATTGGCAGCTTAACCTAAGGAAAAAATTTAACTTCAATTTCTCCGTACCCAACAAATTCACCAGAAATATTCATTGTTCGCTAGAATCTAATTTCCTTTTTGTGGACAGAAGCCGACCTAGTTACCCTTTTAGTTTAGGAAAACTTACTTATGTTAGCTTATGATTTTTTATGAATAATTGTAGGAAATGAGTTAGATTAAGATATTGTAGCCAATCATCATCATCATATCTATCAGCCATTAGAAGTCAACTGCTGCACACAGACCTACTCAGGAAACAAAAGGCCTAAATTCAAAGCGCTTTCACGACGTGGATGCTGCTGCCTATCCTCGCTCTGTGTCCAGTCGTATCAAGCGTGATCTTTCGGCTGATCGACTTTGATTAGACTGATTATACACCTTTGGTATCCTAATATTCAGTTGTCGTCTTTTAAATACGTTAAAAAAGTATATATTTGACTAGCTGTGCCCGCGACTTCGTTCGCGTGGTTGTCGGAAACTCTTTCGAAATTATTTTTTGATTGCTCACGTTGGTTTATGTTATTGTATAATCGTGAATAAGATTTTGTTAAATAATATGTAAAAAATAATGTTATTAAAATAATGGGTCAAAGTACCTACTTCGGCATTTTAACCGTTCCGTAAGGAGCCGACCACGCGTCTGAGCCGCGCGGCATGGTACCTCACAAAGATACTCTCGCGAGTGGTTGTGTCAAGCACGGCGGTGGGACGAGGCCCACATCCCCCTCACCCGCCGCCGCGGCCTGCTTGCACATTATAATGGTAGCTTCCTAGCCTTCTTCGACAAATAATGTTATTATGAGTAAATCTTGAGAGATAGACATATACTGTTGCGGTCTTTTTTATTATTAAAAAGGAATAATTCTATCATAGATTGTTTTTGAATAACTTAAACCGTTTATGCAGCGCATATGACGAACGACCTCAAATGTGAGTAATTTTCCCCGTTTTTGCAACATTTCTCACTGACGCTTCGCTCCTATTGGTCTCAGCGTAATGTTATATAGCCTAAAGCCTTCCTCTATAAATGGACTATCTAACAAAAAATAATTATTCAAATCTAAATAGTAGATTCTGAGATTAGCGTGTTCAAACAAACAAACTCTTCCGCTTTATAATATTAGTATTGAAGTATAGATGTTCGTAACACTAGTCACTGGATCAGATTAATGTACGAGATGTTGTGGGAATTAAATTATTAATATTTATACAGATCACGTGCCGGCAAGTGCAGCGTAGGGCGTCCACCCGCAGGTGGACCGGCAGTCTGACTAAAACCGCAGGATCGCGTTGGACACAGGCCGCATACAACCGGTCCTATTAGATATTACTCGGGGAGGCCTATGTACAGCAGAGGACGTTTTATAGTTGATATGATAATTATGATACATATTTAGTTTGACTCAACGTCATTTATATATTGTTATAAACACTCATACTTTATCGTCGTGATCATAATATCAGACATTGAAAATCCACTGCTGAACATAAGCCTCCTTAATAATACAGAATTTTGCCTATAATTGCCGCGCTGTGAAAGCTGTTGCTGCTGCCCATCCCAACTTCTTGCATTGGAGCTACACTGTATCGAATGGATATACCACTATCTGTCAGTTCTGGTACCTTAGTCGCCTCTTACGACACCTGGAGGCACTATTCTACTTTACTTCACACTCACATACTGTTAAACCGCACTGCATACAATTATGACCTTTTATATTGCATGCAATGCCATTGAATATAAAATTCATAACATAAATTTTGATAGTACTTTAACCTTTTATCCTATCTAAAGTCAAAGCAACTTCAACCAACACATTCAACTCGACGATAAAACATTTCACATTATCTAAAAGTAACAGGCACAAATCTACCAAATCCACGAAATTCTATTACAACTTGACGGATTTTGAGGCGAATAAGCCAAATGAAGTACTTCACCGTATTTTGTCACCCAGTCAATTTATGAGCGCAAACAACAATTTGTTTGAATCTTTATAGGCACCCTGGATTCTAACCACGGAAACTAATTTATTTACTTTTCTCATTGACTGTGAGTGCGGATATTACGAAAGCCTTTTCCCTCGTGGAGTTATTCTTATCATTTCGGTGAACGTAATTGAATGTATAAAGAATATTTCATCATCTTCATCATTGCAGCCATTGCAAGTACACAGCTGTACATAAGCTTTTTCGAAAAAGGCGGAAAAGGAGGAAAGTACTAGTCAACTCTGCCAGTACCCAACGGTACTTTTATATAGTTACGTCGAGAATTTTAATGTCATTGGCATTTTTTTTTAAACAAAACTCCTCTTTTACCCGTTCTCGAACGGAATAATTGTGCTAAATAACTGAAAGGTCGAAAAAAAAGTATAAAAGTTAATGACTTACGTTCGAAAGTCATGACAAGAGTAGCTTTATTATGAATAGTGAATGCATAAATATCAGAAAAAATAAGTCTTGTAATATTTACGAAATTCATAAATATGAAAAAATCATCAAAAATCTGTGTCGTGAAAATTTTCATCCAGTTATGATAAATACGTCTAAAGAGCTTATAATAATTAATAATTAGATATTAAGAAATAAATTAATATAAATTCACACAACATTTCATACTATTTGCTATTATGGACGCCAAACAACAAGAATCACAAATATTCGAATTAAATTTGTATAATTAGCATTTACACACAAACACAAATATAAATATTTGCCGGGGGGGGGGGGGGGATCAAACCCACGACCTTTGGCGCACAAGATATAAATTATTTATCCGCGCCATAAATTACTAATTTTCAAATTAATTGATTTCGAGTACAGATAAAACTATAGTAAGTACCTTACAAAAATGTTATCCCCAAATTCTGTGATTATTATTTCTGTGACTGCAATATCAATATACAAACAAAGTTTTAAAGACGAAATTATAATTATGTTGAAAGTATAAACAAACAAGTGGTCACAAGATGAAGTGGTGATGAAGTGGTGATTAAGATAATAAATAAACAAATCATATTTCATATGTAAAATGTTGTTATAACTGTTTTATTTGACGGGCCTGATGGTGCAGATGTGAGTGATCCAATCTTATGTACTAGGCGTCATGAGTTCGATCTCCCACCATGACAAATATTTATATAACGATATTTTTGTTTGTTCTGTCTTTTTGATTAAGGTAAAATGGGGTGCAAAGTTAGTCTAACACTGAGCTGTTTTGAAGTTATTCATATGAAAATTTGTATAAAGGTTTTTTATTGAAAGTTAAGAAACACGTGTAACATATTTAAAAAAAAATCAGGAGGTACACCGCAGGACACTGCTAGTTTCTAATATTAGTATATAAAATTACAAATGTTACTTATCGTTGAATAACTGGCATAAAAACTAAAGTAAGCTTAAAATGACTAGACAAAGCATAGATGTATCTGCCACATACCAAAAGTATAGTCGCAAAACCTGGCATCTCACTCAAAGTACAATGAACAACAGACGGACTTGAATTATACAGTACGCTTGAGTGTCAACGCACTTTAGAGTGCCCCCCCCCCCCCCCCGTTGTCGTTTATTTACAAACCAACTTTCTTAATGCGAGGAATAAATCTTTAGAAGCATTAGAATAGTGGCCATAAATTCTGCCGATCACGAACTCTCATATCGTATTTATGTTGTATTTGTGACGATATTTAGGGCTTTCACCTTATCTATTGGTGGTTGTTCGATGTTTCTGTGTGATATATGAGTTGGGTTTCAAATTGTACGATGTTTGATATCTGATTTATTAGGTTCTTTCGCAGTGTTCGTTTGATTTATATCAGCTTAGACGTTTTAAATTGTCTTACATACTTGACGAGTCGGATAGCGCAGACGTTAGTGATCCTATCTTGCGCGCCAAAGGTTGCGGGTTTGATCCCTATTAGAAAAAATATTTATATATTTATATTTGTGTTTGTTCTGTGTCTGAGTGTAATATGTATTTGAGTATTATATTTGTGATTCCTCTGTTGTCTGATGTCTGTAACACAAGCGCTTTAAGTGACTCATTTCGGATGTATAAGATGTAGTGTGACTTATTTTTTATTACATATATCAAATGCCGAGGGATACTGGCAGAGTAGAATAGTACCGCCCTTTGTGCTGGTAACGCAAAAGGTGATTCAAATATTAGCAGAGATAAATGGCGATATATTTGTTCTTACTAGCTTAACTCAAATAGGCTGAAGCATGCTAGTTACTGATGCTCTATCGTTATTTTTTATCTAAGGAGATTCTATTAAGTTTCAATAAACGATAAATATGAGCAGTCCGATGACGCATACGTTTATGATATGTCGGATAAATTTATTTATTTATATCGTCGTCGTCGTCATCGTCGACGTCCAAATATCACACATATGTATGTATATATACATAAGTGTGATTATTTATATATATATATATATATATATATATATATATATATATATATATATTAGTTACACATATATATATGTATATATATGTATGTAATGAAATGAAATTTCGTTATATGCTGCCGCGCTTCGCGCGTTTGTCACTTATCTGTGGAAGTTGTTAGTTTATCTTTTGCGCGTTGGGTTGATGCGTCATTCAATGGCGTATGAGACTAAAACATTTTGTATGTGCAATTCATTGTAATTATAAACCAAATAGAGAAAAGTAAAGGATACAATTAAGGGAGTAATATTAATAAACCTAAATGTTGTTTCTTTATATTTCAGAGAAAAAAGTTGTTTATTTTTAAATCCCCAATAATATATCTTATATGTAGAATATAATAATAATAATATATAAACATATACATATAGAAAACGTGAAAGTAATATATGTATATATTACTTTCACGTTTCTATGTTAATCGAATTCTTAAGCACTGCGCATTATAAGTAATCAAACTAAGAAAAAAGGATATTTGTATTCGCATAAAAACGACATTGTCACGACTTTGTTTTAATACCCTAGTAACCTCCGATAAGTCACCTAAATAGGTCCATTCAATGTCAACCGCGAGTCGTGATATTCAAACATTCGAGAAATTCGAGATCTCCCAAATCTTCACTATACAAGTATTGAACCTTAATGTCCCAGACGTAGTAACAGAGTAAAAGCTGATCTTTGCGCAAGGTAAAGTACATTTTCTTCTTTAAGGTAAATTAAGACTTCATGCTATATTATGTATGCTATATTATATATATATATATATATGTTTATAAAATTACTAGCTAACCCTACAAATGTTGATCAGTAGATTAAAATATAATAGATTTAGATTTTAATAGAATATACTAGATTAGAACCTATCTATCCTCTCTCAAGTTAAGATAACCTATCCTCAATAATTAAAATCGATGCAGCAGCTTAAAAGTTCATCAAGAAAAATGCATGGTGTTGATTTAATTAAAAATATAGTTATTGAATTAAAAAAAAAGAAATTGCAAGTAAAGATTTTTATTATAGAAAAAAATTATATCCGCGTAATAATATGTATCAATGAGGTACCGGCTGAGTCGCATATCACCTTCCCCTGTACTAGGTGTCGTAAACTGAGCAGCTGGCGACTGAAGTAGCGGAACAGACAGATAGCGGTATATCTACCCAAATGAGTGTAATTCAAATGCAACAAGGTGGGAAGTGACGCTTTGCAATCAGCCCAGTGCGGCATTAATGGGCCAATATTTCCTCTTCTCGGAAAGGCCTGTGTCTAGTAGTGGACGTTCTATGACTGATGATGAAAATAATCGTCACCAAAGCATAAACTAATTAGGTATTTTGTCCAAATTACCCAATAATTTCACTACCTTACCATTCAAACACGAACACAGTGATGCGAGCACTGTTCTTTGGCAAAATAATTATATGTAAAAGGTAATTTTTGTGACCTTTTATTTGACGCAACGAGGTTTAAATTTCCATATAAAGTGACACTTACAGTTGACACGTGTATCAAAAAGTATTTAAGAGTATTTAATCTCCAATTCTTAGAACAAGAAGAGAACAATTAGATCACAGGAATGTTACTCCTAAATGGGATTTGAATGTGCTTACACTTTATTTTTCCTTCAAATATTTCGGATGCAAAAACCTTAATATTTCGCCGAGCGCTACTTGAGTGACATAGACAAGCACTTAGGAAGAATTTTGCTTCTTTGGGAACGAAGTTCTCAGCGTTCTTCAGTTTTGTTTATAAATAGCTTTAAAGTAAGCTGGCCTAATTTGTAAATTGCAAATGGGAAACAAATTTAGTGTTGGCAACATTTAAGGTTTTAGTACATTGATCAAGGAAGTCAATTAAATATCTTAACTAATATTGTAGACATTAACACTTCTTTTTAATATAAAACGGTGATTTCAGTATATTGTTTTAGTAGCTTAATTAAGTAAGGAGCTTCACTATAATTAACAAATCGCTTACATGAGATACCTCATGCAAAAGGTTGTCTGCATTGGCACCTCACTATTTCTACCACCAAACAGTAGTTGTAAGAGAGGTAGGAAAATTACTTGGTAATTTAACAAGTCATAAGGTTGGCAATGCGCTATTGATATCTTCGTGATATTACGAGCGTTTATAGGCTTTTACTCTTAATATCACGCGGACTGCACGCTTATCATATAGCATATCTTGCAGAAATCCTGCTGCATTTTCCCTTTGTTTCATTTGAGCTGTTTTGGGTAGTTATACCGCCATCTCTCGGTTTCGCTACTTCGGTCGTCTCTACGACACCTGGGATAGGGGAGGTACTATTCTACTCCACCGGTATCTCTCGGCAATAAAAACTATTGCTTGAATCTTTAATAAGTATCAGTTAAGAACTCGCTTCTTGAAGCCGTTAATTTGTAGATAAATACTTATGTCTAACTTCAAGAAAGAGGTCATTGACTAAACCCAATTCGGCTAGAAATCGTTCAGAATATTGCCAAGTATTTATATACTCGTCCAACATACGTCGGTGTTCAAGTCGAAAGTCTTCGACCAATGTGTCTTGACAGCGATGAAATATGGTACAGAGCCCTTATGTCCAACCCAATATAGAGGTACCCTTAATCCTCAAACAATCCATTTATAAATTTGGTCGAAAGTCAAAAGGTAACAAACGTATGGTAATATGATATAATAATAAATGTACTTGATATTATTAATTAGATGTACTACACTATTATTATAAAGAGGAAATGATTGTTTGTGTGTATGTCACCAATAAATTCAAAAACGACCGGAACCATTTCACAAATTTCCTCACCATATAAAGTTATATTTATACTTAGCAACACAGCCAAAAAAAAAAAATAGCCATTCTTACTTAAAATGGAAAAATGTAAAAAGAATTTAATTTTCTACGTTTGTCACAAATATGTTATCGTCGAAGAAACATTAAATTTAATGTCATAGCCAGTGCATGCTAGCAATACTGACGTGGCGTGACGTGTAGCCACTAAGAGCCCACAACACTGCTAATAGCCTTTTATTATGTAATCCATTTGAGCTATTTAGGGTATGAAAGATAGTAAGAAGTTTACAACTAGTTACTTATGTGTATTCATTATTGCCGTGAGGTACCGGCAGAGTGGAAGAGTACTTCCCCCGTACCACGTGTCGTAAGAGGCGACTGAGGTGCTAAAGCTGACAGGTGGCGGTAAATATATACGTAACAGTGCAGCTCAAATGCATAGGGCGTATGAGCAAAATTCCCTCTCTATTGGGGAGGCCTATGTCCAGCAGAACTACCAAAAGCTATATTGATGAATGATAATTCACTTGATAAAACAGAGCTTCTTGCAGCTTCAGTACGCGAAATATTTTAATAAATTAGAGCGATATACGCGTTTATTTATCTTTTAAAAATGTTTCACCGTCACTTTTCAAGATAAATAAAGACAATAGTTAAAAACTGGCTTTACAATAATAGTTAACACCAATAATAAAAAATAATAAAGTTGTATTAAAATAAACATCTTTATTATCCTTCCTTTAGTTATGTATAAGATGCTGTAGTATTTATGCATTTTTATTTTACAATTACGAAAAGATTATTAATGTTTTTATCAAAATTATTGGTAAATATGCTGTAATTCACTTTTTTATATATCTATATTGATATTATGAGGTAATAAGGTATAAAGGTGAAGAATTTGTTTGTAAGATTGTTTGTTTGAACGCGCTTATCTCAGGATCTAGTTCGATTGAAAAAAATGTGTTAAATAGTTAATTTGTCGGAAAAGGCTATAAGCTATGTAACATCACTAGGATTGCCTCACAACTTTTATCCGCAAATCAGCTTTTATCGTATTGTGTTCGATATGCAGACAGGAATGAACTTCTGTCTTTGTATGAAATCATTTATTTTGTGGACTCTCACTCTATGACATCAAATTTGTAGAACTTTATTCGGATATTATAACAGTTTGTATGATTAGAGTTTCTTTTGTCACCAGCGGAACCAATACTATTTAATTATTATTTTGGTATGAATAAAGATAGATGAGTGCGATTGGATAAAAATACCTATCTGGTAGATCTATTACAAGAACTTTTGAATGGTCAATAAATTAAGTAATGACAATAACATTAATATTTCTATCTATATATAATATAGATGATTCAGATGACTTAAAGGATTATAAGTCATTTAAAACAGATAAATTTAATTAGGCCTGCCGGCACCAGATGAGTCTTAAACACCACAATACACCTTTTGACCAGCTTGGAATAAAGATCTACGTATTAAATATATCGATATCTTAAGAGATTCAACCTCTTCTTAAGAAATTCCACGACACAGTAAAATATGATCAAAAACAAAATTTTCGCATTATAGATTCCATCCCATCTATGTCCATCCTTTTATATAAATGAAAGGTTGTCTATGAATTTTTGCATAGTTAATTATGGTTCATACGACAGTACCTTCAATCAATTACGTACCGACGGGCTATTAACAGTACCAGCGCTAGCACTTCGGTGGCGATACGATACGTCACTGCAGCCCCGCCAATATTTACTGCCTGTTCAGAGTCGATGCACTCGTGGCATCTGTCTTTGTTGTACGGTATTGCTATCACGGAAATTTGGTTAATGTTGACAATTCGCTATACTCAATTAAGTTGCCACTTAAACGTCGCCAGCTATTTATAGTCATAATATTGGTAAATTTTCCAATGAAGTCACAAGCATTAATTGAAGATATTTTATTATAATGTATATGGTACTACTACTTACTAGAAGCATGAATAAAAAACTTTAACCACTTTAAAGATAAAGGATCAACAAATCTGTAATATCATCATGCAATTTTATACGTTTAATAGCTTTAGTTTCATTTTTTGACGATTTACACACTATAAAAATACTTATAAAGAAATGAACGTGAATGAGTAATACCATGTACTAAGATCCTTGAAATTAGGTTTCTATATACATATTGCAATAAATTAATACTAAAACGACATAAGTAGTTCGTGCCGAATTCAATCATCTTTTTATAATTTTATTTTTATTTTATATTTTATTTAAATGATACCTACTATACCTGATATACCTACGGAATCAATATATATAGTATATAATGTATTAAAATTAATTTCAGAATTAAATATTATGTCTAAAAATAAAATGCACAAAACATGAAATAAAATTATATTAAATGGTAATATCTTAAAAAAGAGAAAGAGAATTAAAATTATCTAGTAAAAAAGTACTTCAAACATTCCAGGAAAACTTACGAAAACAAGTAAGCAGAACATATCTTCCAATAACAACTTAAAATTGGCAATACCTACATATTAAATGTCCAAAACGAGCTTCATTCCCATGGATGCACAATAAAGGTTCTATTCGACTTCGCAGGAATACTCATAGTCTTTCTTTACTACATAAAGTATTGGCTTTTCCTTCCTCCTCTGATTATCTCAAACACCTTTTTGTGTTTTAAAGTGACAGCCACGAAAGATCTCTGTGATCATCAGAGAATTTAATATTTAGTATGTCGGTTCATTCCATAGTGTTTTATAGAAAATCTTTCGCAGTTCAGGCCGCCGCAAGTGGGCGCGTCCTTTATCGATCAGACGTGCGCAGTTACTGCTGATTTTTAAAATATTGGTAAAGGAGTACTATCTGTCATTGTAGTTGTTGTTGTCGCCTTATATGGTGACGCCACCCATTGTACCGTACTGTTGTATGTTTTTCTCCATTATTTCGATGGTTCTGCTGTTAGTGTATGTACAATAAAAATTATTATTATTATTATTAAAAATTAAGTATGCTCTCAAAAAAATGTTGTATGAATTACACCATTATTTATTTTTTGTTTTTATTTTATTCGTTTTTATATATTTTTATTCTATTGTTTTATTTTCTCATATAAATTAATAATTAGTTACACATCCTTTTAAACACAGTTTCAATCTCATCTATTGCTACTGCTAAACATGTGCAATGGGGGCGAGAATTATTAGAATTGCTTTAGTTGGAATTGTAATACCACATAACACATATAGGTTACAAGATTGATATCAAGACTATAATAACATTAGGGTCTATCTAAAGGCTATTGTAAAGCTTATCACCGTGTGGGTTTTTTGCTTGTTTACCGCTTATTTATCTAGAAGCATAAAAATAGCACTAAAATTTAAGATATTTTTAGAAAAGCACTTTTCTTAAATAGCCCTGGTCAGGAAGCAAAATTCTTACTTTCTTCGCCGAACACGTGAAGCGAATACAAAACCTTAATGAATGTTAAAATCTTCAAAGAGTATCAAAAGACTGCTTATGTTTCTCCGTCGTCTCTTAAAACTTTTTCACGAAACACCCCACCTGAAAATGCCAAATTGCCCGTTGTCAATTCAGGTTGCTGAAAATTTTTCGATATTTCCATAAAAAACATATTTTTATGTTAGCGATTCAAATGTACCTTTTATGCTTTTATATTTTTATTTCGCGCGATCATTAATTTTTAGAGACATTATTGATTGATGCCAAGGTCATCTCGACTCAACTTGAAGTTTCTCTCATTAATTTTCCGTCGTCTCTAATGGCTTCTCAAAGAATCTTTGATAAATTATTATTAGGCAGGACCTGAATGACCAATTACTTTAGCCTGTAAATAAAAAGGTACTTTGGACATGACTTATTTTTATTTAACATTTTTTTTAACCCTTAGAATTATTATACCTTTTAGCGACGAATATTGATAAAGGTCCTTGAATACTGGAATACTTTTTCTCATTGGTGTAATGGGCAAAAATAATAAGCCTAAATTTTACTATTGTTTTATTTGATTCAACTTTGAACGAGCAATTAAGTTTCACCAAACTTTTGCTCTAACAAGATACTTAGTCATTTATCCTCAATAATAACCTTTTGTAATAAATCTCATGGATTTCTAGTTTTTTTACTATATCGGATGGATAAGCAAGCATGCAATACATATGATAGCAAGCGTTACTGCAGCCAATAAACGCTCGTAAAATCACAAGCGCATTGCAAGCCTTGTAACTTAAAGATATTACGTCACATTACACAGTAATTTTGCTGTCTCTCTCATTTTTCTAACCGGAAAACGGAAACACTTGAACGGTGTTGGCGGTAGAAATAGGTGAGTGTGAGGTACCAATGGAGGTAACCTTTGTACAAGGTATATGGTTGTGGTATGTGGTTACTTCTTCGCTAATATTACAAGACTAATAATACATGTTGTTTATCGCCTCATATCACTTTTTGCAAAATAACTTTAATGTAATTCAGTCGTTTTCTGTATTAAATGAAGCCACGTCTTTTCTCTTTATTGTGTTTACCTAAATCATAAATAGAAACATAATATTTGTTTTAATCCCAAGATAGTTTATCTTGAGTCCCTAATAAAGTTGGCTACATTTCAGACCCTCTTCATTTCAATGTCCATTTTCTAGATTTATTGCTAGCCAAACTATCTGTGTGGCCGATGACAAAAATTGATATATGTAAGAAGAAAACGGACAAGTGTGATGCCAATTTGGATTAACGGGACAACATACTTTCAACATTAAGTTTTTGTATACTTCTTTAATATAGCAACATACAGGGCCTTTTCAGATATTTCTCCTCTATTTTATTTGTGTTTCCTATCAGTAAGAAGAAGTTCTGCTCAATTTATGCTGATCATTGTTATAAGCGTCGTGATGTACCGGCAGAATAGAATAGTACCTCCTACTGCACCAGTTGTCATAAGCGGTGAATAAGGTACCAGAGCCAACAAATGGCGGTATATCCACCCGAAACAGTGCAACTCAAATTCACTGGGCAGCAACATCCCCGTTGCGATAGCCGCGCTGTGTGATTGCGAACACGCTTGCCCTTGCCTTGCAGAGGTTCATGTCCAGCAGTGGACTTCTAATGGCTGGTGTGATAATGATGATGATTTGTTAAAAGTATAATATATATATGACAGGTCCGATGGCGCAGATAGTAGTGGTCCTATCATATGCGGTAGGTAGGTAAGGTCATGTGGTCACCCAGGACAAATATTTTTTTATGATGATTTTAGTAATTGTTCTGGGTATTATAGATAAGTTTCTTTTGTTATCTAAGGTCCGCAACACAAGTGTATTAAGTGACTTATCATGGATTCAAGTAAATATATGAGGTGTTGTGTAAATTTATATTTTCATATATTTAGCACAAATATTTTTTATATAATAAATATTAACTTTAAAATATAATATCAATAAATAATTTATACATTGCAAGTGTTTATAATAAAAATAAGCAACGAGATTTATATAGACTTCTTTATATAGCTGGATAAGCCACTTTTCTATAAACTGAACTTGATAAGGATGTCTTTTTAACAAAGAATAAATCTACTGGCACAATGAAAACCACTTTCGACGCGCTATCTTCCCGCACTAAAAGTTGGAAAATTGTTAGACTTTTAACTTATTTAAGACTTTTAACTAGATTTTAATTTATTTTCCGACTTGACCTCGAGTTCTAGAATTGTTCGATTTATTTACCACAGAAATATATTTTAACCTAATAAAGTAGAACATAATCAAACCATATTTTAATTTATGAATATTTTCTACAATCATAAATAAAATAATTTTGTACCTGAGATTTGTTCTCTCATCTTAACCGTAGGTTACGTTTTGCAATTTTATTAAGGGATGGCCTAATATTTTTATATAGTTTATATAATAATATAGTACTAAATTTATTTTTATTTAGATAGGCCTTTGAGTTGGGAACAAATAATATTCTATAATAAATATAGACTTACTAATTATAATAAATTACCGAAATGACCGAAGACTCTGATGGCCTTGGAGTATAATAAGAGTCTTTTAAACAAATACGTCATTGAGTGACCTACTTTAAAATGAGTCTGCATCAAACAAGTCTTAAAACTAACTGATAAATGAATAGAAACACTTGGATGTACCAGACTTATAAAACAAACGAACTAGCAAACTAATTAGACTACGAAACCGAAGTATCTGGATACAACTAACAGATACAATATATTCTAGATAACTCTATATTGGAACAATTATCAGGAGCTTTATGAGTTAGAAAAGAAATAGGCCCTTGGCCGTAATATATTTTTTAATTACTTGTTTATTATAATATTTTTAAACAGCTACGCGTTCTACTACTCTTTGTACTTCGTAGAACTACTTTTTATTGGCTTTAAACAGGGTTTTTTTAACTTATGACATTTTTTTCGATGATGTGGTTACCTTATGGTAAAACATAACTAGATTAACAAAGATATTGTATCAGGATAAGAAACTTGACAATTACTACAATAATAGTGTTATTTTTTATCTTTGCAGTTTTATTAAAGAACAAACTACAAAAATCACTTTTTAATGCACTGATAAGGTTCTATATTTTAAAATTAATAATCAATACATTCCTTTTAATTAGTTAGTAGGTAAACGAGGGAGGCCTCAAAAGGTCGTCTGCATTGGTACCTCACTTTCACTGTTCCGGTCTGAAGGGTGAGAAAGGCATTGGGTAAGGTGGCATAATAGCCTTAAGACACAAGGTTAGTAACGCGTTTGTGATATCCTTGTGATACGAGCGTCTTTAGGCTGCAGCGACGCTTACTATCACGCAAATTGTATGTTTATATATCGACTTGGTCTTGACTTGGATAAAAAAAACAAACAGTTATCTTAACAAATTAATAAAGAACATCTTATCTCTTTATATAATAGCAAAGAGGCATTAGTGAATTTCATTCGCATAATTGAAATAACATTGATGCCCTTAAGGAATCAAGAGTCAGATAATAATTTTTCACATAAATCTAAATCAGACCTACTTGAAACTAAACTGCCAACACCAGACAGGTCTCAAAACAAACTTATAGCTTCATTACGCAATCCATCTATCAATAAAGAACCTGGCAGTAAAACTAGTGATAAAGGGGCAAAAAAAGCCTACAAACGGTACCCTAAAAATAGGGTATAACGCGGGGGTCGGAACATCTGTCGCGGGACATGGGCTGGAGTGAATATTGACTTCTCGTGCGATTCAATGTTGTCAAATGACATTCCCCTATCTTTGGTTGAAATAAAAACGATTTCAAATGGTTGTTATAGTATTTATTTATTTGACTTAATTCAGTCAATTTATACTCACTAGTAAATACTGTATATACTAAAACTGTATTAAGTACAGTAATCTATTTAAATAAAAATTAATTATCTATAACTCTACAATTTCGTGTAATGTTAGTAAGAAAGATAGTTAGGTATACAACTATACTTGACACACTTTTGATGGTAGTAATATTGTTAGTGAAATAGTTGTGAGCGAAAAAAATCCGATATCACCTTGGGACCGTTTGTCTTTCTCCCTGTGGTAAAGCAAGTTGCCAAACTTCAGGGTTATCGTGTCCTCACCCTCTCTTCAGATTATAGATAACCTAGGATAGCATATCCTACTCAACTCTTCCTCTAACTCAACAATTTTCTAGTCAGTCAAAATATTCGAATATTGTGGGTAACCAGGACTAGTCTTCGGTTAGGGAGGTTGCCGTGCGACCGTCGGAGATTCTTAGGACATATTTCAGGGACTGCGGTGTCTGGGTTCTTAGCTTAATTTTTATATATCATATTAGTGGTTTTGACCCATAATTGTCAATGGTGAAAATTCTAGCGTGCGACGAGGATGCTACTGCCCATTCCTGCCCTTTGCATTTGAGTTACACTTGTAGGATAGGTATACCGCCATCTGTCAGTTACGGTACCCAGTCACCTCCTATGACACTTGGCACAGAGGGGGGTACCTTTTTATTCAGCCGGTACTTAACTACTAAATTCTATTAAAACCTAGCACAAAAGGTTATTTCTATTTAAGCGATAGCAATTAGTGAATCATTAGTTAATTGTATTTGAATGGTTAATTAGTTCAATAAATCCTTAATTGCTGAATCGACTGATTTTAATGAGTCGACTGTTATGAACGCATCATTTTAATTATTTGGGCAAAGTAAATATTTAGTTGAAATTTTAGAAGTAAAATAAACTTAATTTAGTTCTAACTCTAAGTTAACACTGAGTTTTGGATTTTTTAAATGTCAACTGTAAATAGCTAGATATATTTACGAAGAAGATTAATAGTTAGTATCGATAAAGTAGAACCGATAGAACAAAATCACAAACGATGCAAAACAACATGGTAAATTCGATCTTAACTAGGTAGACCTCATGCATAGCCTCAAGAGAGACAGCGCAATTACTGGGTAATTATGACAGGAGTATCTAAAGACAGCGGTCCAGTTTATCATTCAGGGGACCGTATGCTTGTTCTCTGACTTTATAATATATAAAAAAATAACTATGATATCTTCATATTAAAAGGAATACTTACAGACGTGCCGAGCAACGTTTCGATAATTAAAAAAAACACAGTATTAAAAATTCAAATAATAGCATTATATCTAATTAAAATTCTACTAAATCTTATAGAACTACTTCTGTCGACCTGTGAATAAGTCGTCGTCTTAAAGCCTTTGGTAAGCAGTGGACGTCCTATGGCTGATATGACGATAATGTCTCTTGGACGCTTTTTATGTTTTTTTGATAATCACGATGAAGGGCTTGAAAATTTATTTAAAACATATATTAATACTTTATTACAGTTACCCTAAATTTGAACCTATCGAATTTTGCAGGCAATCACTATGTCGTAAGAGATAACTAAAGTACCAAAACAGACAGATGGCGGTGTATCCATCCGACGCGGTACAGCTCAAATGTTGCGTTTTGGTTGGGTATGGGCAGCATTTCTATCGCTAAGCTACGCTCTGATTGCTATCACGTTTGCCCAGCGCCGCAATTATGAGTAAAGATCATTTATCCATCTGATCAATATTTTGCATTTCGTCTCATCCTCAATATTAAAAAAAAAAATTAATATCAAGAAATTAGACACACAACGAAAGTGGAAGAAATTATTAGAACATAAGGTAACTAAGATGGCGGTGGATAGGATGGATAAGGCATATGAAGAGAGAAAGTGAAACAAAATGGACACAAATTTTAACAGAAAGAAAACGAGTTAGACAACTAAAAAAGTGATCAGATGACATCAAAAGATAGGAAGAGCAATATGGATTAGACAAGCGAAGGATAGACATGAATGAAAGCAGCTGGAAAGCCTGTGTCAACTAAATGTAAATGTGTTTAGTATTCAGCAGTATTTATTATTTTTTCAGGTTTATTATTTTTATTTTAAAGGATTTTTAAAAATGGACAGTATTGACTTTAAGCTACTATAAGTAACTAATAAGTTTTAAGAGCTTTCGTTACGTAAACGGCTGAAGTTACGCAAAATTAATGTAATAACGCGGACAAAGTCACGAGCACAGCTAGCCTTAAATATAACTTAACTCAATTTAAACACCTATGCTTTCATCATTCATTGATTAAAATCTATCGAAATGCTCGTGTTAATGTTTTGAAATGTTAGTGACTTAAACTGCGATTCCGTAACAGATGGACACAATTTATCTTGTTATTATGGACACTTTATATCAACTCTCAATCATCAAAATCAACAAGAGTCAATCACAAAGAGTAATGTTCGCATTGGTATTTCAGTTTGAAGGATGAGAGAGGCAGTGAAATCACTAGTTAAATTAACACTATTTTCAGCTCAAAAGGGTCGGTGATACGATAGTGATATATCTGTGATGACACGAGCGTCTATTAGATGCGCACACCGATACCGTCAAGCGGACGTACCTATGCTTGTTTGCTGACATTGTTATATACATATGTATAAAGAAAATTTTGTGTAGATAAAGTTTTTCTGTTCTTAAATAGAATTTTAGTTTGTGATAAATTATTTTTATCCCATGCAGTCCATTTGTGATTTATCATCATATATAATCAGCCATTTGAAGGTCCATTGACATAAGTTTCCACAAGAAAGGAGAAAGAATTTTGTACTTCGCTCGGTGGCAATTTCAGAGCGTAGCTCTGCAACAAGGATGCTGCAGCCTATTTCTGCCATGTGCATTTAATATCTGCAATACTGATTCGGATGGATAAACTGCCATCTGTCACCTCTTACGGCACCTGATACATGAAACTGCCCGTACCACACGGTACAGGGTCATCAGTATTATAATTACAAATGAATCTAGTACTCCCTGTAATGAAATTATTCTAGTTTTAATTATTGAATTTTTGACGATTTGTTGGAGTTGGAGTTTCATATCGGCATTTAGCCTATAGGACGATCCCCAATCACAATAAGCATTAATATAATGATTATTATTCATGTTAGTTCGGTGTTAAATATATGTATCTATGGATTATATTTGTAATTCCTTTTATGATTGATATCCGTAACAAAAGACAGGTTCAGGTTAATGTTGATGTTGTGTGAATCTATTATACCTATATAAATTTATTGTATACTTATTTAGACAGCTCTATATTTTATATATTAAAACAGATGCACCGTATTGCAATAATCATTAATAGATATTCTGCTGAATTTAGGATAATGGATATGAATATTCAAATGCATAGATATACCGCTATAAAATTATGTGTTAGATGACTTTTATAATCCTTTAGGTCATCAGGGTCGTCTGTATTATATATAAATATGCTTAAAATACAGGAAGTATTTGACTTTGATTTTGATGATTTTGGTTTCTGTACCTCATTTGCACCACGTGGTACAGGGAAAGGTACTATTCTACTCTGCTGGTAGCATAAGGCCATTGTTTTTAGCCAATTCTTAGATGTTTTTGTCACATCGCATGTAAGTAGTCATTAAAAACATGTTCAATTTGTTGTTACTTATACGAATATACAGGAAATATATACGCACTAAAAATTTCGTATTATACGCCATGATTATCGTACACGGCTAAATCAAACAAAAACCAAACTCCTCCATTATAGGCATTGCCATTCATTCAAGTCTAATTTAGAGGTCTGAAACGTGTCCCGCCGTGCTGCGGTCGCTTGCGCTCATGAATATTCCCCTGGGATAATGCCACACGTTTAATATTGCCCCCATAGGGGTGTAATTGTCCGGTACGCGTAGGTTTCATGTATGGGAAAAACGACCATACCAATATTGAAAATGCGAATGTAAGCTTTTATACTATTTATAAGCCACAGGGTAGCGGCGGTAGTAGAATAGTAACTCTCTGTACCTTGTGTCGTAAGAGAAAACTGAGGTTATGGATCCGGCTGATGGTGGTAAATTCATCTAAAACAGTGCATCTTAAATACTACCATCCTTGTCCCAAAGTTGTTGTCTGCAATTGCCACCACACCTGCCCAGCGCAGCAGATATAGGCATTAATCCTCTTTTCTTAAGAAGGCCTATATCCACCTTTAGACTTTAATGGCTGATATGATTATATCATTTATATTTAATCATTATATAAATATTTTATCGGTCGTAAGACAGCCCGTAGACATAAGCCTACCCAAGAAAGAAATATTTTACTCATAAATACCATTTAATAATTTTAAGATAACATGAGGTAGACCTCTTCCAGATGTCGTCTGTATTGTTACCTCACACTCGTTTATTTTCTACCGCCAAATGGCAGGGTTTGCATCGTTGTGTTCCAATATGAAGCGCGAGGGAGATAGTGATATTATTGCATAATATGACAAAATATCTTTAAGTCACAAGGTCGACTACGCTCTAGTGATACCTTAGATGACTAGCTTCTATAGTCTGCCGTGACGCCTATTATCACGCGGACTATATGCTTTTTTATTGACTTGGTCCAGTAAAAAACATGAATTTTTTCTCGGTTAAACTGTAGAATAACTGTATGCCTATCGATATCAGAATAGATAGATACAGACCTAGGTGTTGTAAAGACTAAGTTACTGCATTCGACAGGTGATATATTTATCCATACTGGCAGAGCTAGAAACAGTTGGGAGGGGTGATGGACAATAGCATCCTCGTCTTAAAACTCACTCTCTGTTTGCTACCACACCGGTCTGTGCTGCAATTATTGGGAAAAATACGGCTCCATAAGATAAATAATTAATTCAAGTACAACTGCATAAGATTTTAAGCATATCAGGCTTACCGATAAATAAATTAAAAAATTCGGTAAAGAGTACAATAGTAAAATGTAAAATATTTAATTAATACATTTGAGAACTAAATTTTTTTGTTTATTCATTATGCATCAAAAATGTTCAATGCAATAATCAAAGGAAATGTGTTGTAAGATTGTATTAACACTAGATCACTAAGCTTCGTCGTAACGGCGACGCAAATTCGAAAAAAGTGTCTTACATTTTGAGTGCGCGGTCGGACTTATTTCAGCTCCCGAGTAATCTCAGTTGACCCGTTGTCCCCGCGACAGACCGTAGTTTTTCTTGTACGGGAGGCCTGAGTGCGCCAGATGACTCTTCGCTTCGACGAAGGTTAGTGTTAACGTTATGTTTTGTACTAGTATGTTTATTTATTCTAATATTTTAAGCTCAATTTTAAAATTTTACAACATAAAATTAATGTATGTATTTTTTATTTTAGGTGCGATTCTTCAGCTATTATTAACAAATAATAGTGACGAAAAAAATTCATCATAGAGTGAGAAGGAAGACCACCTCGATGTTGATCTCGCTTATAAGTCAGCTAATGAGAATGAGATCTCTTTTTTGACACCACCAGGTCAAGACGTCCAAGTAAATGAAAGGCGAAAGCAAAAGTGGAGTAAATACGTTAGAACAGATGTGCTCCGTTGCTTCCTGCAACCTTAAAACTGGACGTAGGCCTTTATACAATTTTTATGGAATGTTTATTATAGCATTCATAAATAGTTACATTGAAAACGTAACTGACAATTTAGAATCCCACAAAAAACTCATATCGAGGCGTGAATACATGAAAAGCTTACATTAGCTCTCTAGCCATATGTTACAAAACGCCCTTTTAAGTCCCTTTCAATCCGGTTTTACAACAACACTACAACAGCTCTACTAAATATCCTGGATGATGTAAGAGTTGGAATGGAATACTCCCGCCTTGCGGTCTTAATTCTGATTGATTTCTCCAACGCCTTCAACTCTATCAATCACGAAGTTCTCCTCTCTATTCTCTCTTACGTCGGAGTCTCTGATTCGGTTCGGGAATGGTTCGCATCCTACCTTCGAGAACGCCAAAAAGCGGTGCGCCTGGGAAATGATTTGTCCCAGTGGGTGACAATTGATGCTGGTGTGCCGCAAGGTGGCATTCTCTCTCCGTTATTATTTTCCCTTTTCATAAACCTTGTCACCAAATCTGCTGAGTAAAATAAATAAATATTTCATTATATAATAAATATATTATAAAGCTATACTAATATTATAAAGCGGAAGACTTTGTTTGTTTGTTTAAACGCGCTAATATCAGGACCTACTGGTCCGAAATGAATAATTATTTTTGTTAGATAGTCTATTTATAGGAAAAGGTTTTAAGCTGTATAAAATTACGCTAAGACTAATAGGAGCGAAGCGTCAGTGAGAAATGTTGCAAAAACGGGGAAAATTATTCACATTTGAGGTCTTTCGTCGCATGCGCTGCATAAACGGTTTAAGTTAATTAAAAACTATGTATGAAAAAATTATTCCTTTTTAATAATAAAAAGAAGTCTGCGACAGTATATATCTATCTCTCAAGATTTACTCATAATAACATTATTTGTCGAAGAAGGCTTGCTACCATTATAATGTGCAAGCAGGCCGCGCGGCGGCGGGTGTGGGGGAGGTGGGCCTTGCCCCACCGCCGTGCATGCCACTACCACTCGCGAGTGTATCTTTGCGAGGTACCACGCTGCGCGGCTCAGACGCGTGGTCGACTCCATACGGAACGGTTGAATACAGCGTGCTTAATTTTAAACAAAAGTAAAAATATAAATTATGCCGAAGTACTTTTAACCATTATTTTAAAAACATTTTTTTACATATTATTAAACAAAATTTTTTTTCACGATTATACAATAACATAAACCAACGTGAGCAATCAAAAAATAATCTCGATAGAGTTTCCGACAACCACGCGAACGAAGTCGCGGTCATAGCTAGTCCCTTATAAACCTACTTTTGACAGCATAGTTAAAACGACGAAGGTTAGTATTAAACGTTCAAAAATAAGTTTAGTGATCTAGGGTTAAGCGTAGTAAATAAATTATTGCTCCGTATTTTCAAAGAAATAATTTGTGTTTTTTATTAAATCCTCAATAATATTCCCATAAATACATAAGAAATGTGATATTAATTAAAGAAACAACGACCAATTTAGGAAACCTTTTCAGTCAGCTAAAATAGTCTGTTCTATCTGCGATAATTGTAATTTAATTGGAAAGAAAGCGCTTGTCATAAAATCGCTTCATTCAAGACTAAAAGATAAGACACCGAGTAAGAAACCAACAAATCTAGCATTTGTATGAGTCCATGTTAAATATAAGGGCAGAAATAGGGCCCTGCGGACTTCCATGCTTGCACTCATGCATATTCCTCGAGATAATCTCGTATGCTTAATATCGGCCGATTTGAAACCAACACCGTTTGTTAGTCAACTGTGTGACCTAGATTTGATTTATCGAATATAAATGGCTGGAGAATCGGTTGTGGCTTCGCTTGAATGTGTTTATACTGTAGAATTCATATCTTTGTATGCATTCGTTGTCTTTTGTTTTTTGGTGAAGGTAAATAACAAAATTTCCGGGTAATAGGTGTCAAAAGGCAACTGTCGCGCCGAAGTCGACAGATTGCAGTATACCCATCCAAAACAGCGTACTAAATGCAATCTATCCGGTAGCATTTCTATCGCAAAGCTACGTTCTGCGATAACCACGTCACTGGCACGGCAATTACATGCAAAAATTCCCTCTCTATCTCTTAAATACTGGTTATAGGTCCCATCAATAGGAGCCTCCTATTGAGGGGACCTGATGTTCGGCAGTAGACTTTCTACGGCTGCCATGATGATGAAAAACAAAAATACATATGATGAAAATTGTTACCATCTTAGATAATTGCTTAAAAAATCGTTTTGTGTTTTTAGATAACAGGCACGCAAGATCCCTGCGATCATCAGAGAATTTTCTACTTAAGATTCCGGTTCATTTAACAATATTTTACAGGAAATCCTTCACAGTTTAAGCTGTTCAGTTGGGAAATGCGCTTCCTTTGTCAATCAGACACGCGCAATCACTGCCAATTTTCGGAGAATGGTAGAGGAGTACTACCTGTCATTGAAGTTGTTGCTTAAAGAAAGAGATGGCTCTATACAATAAGGCCGCCTATTGTACTGTACTTTTGTATATTTTTTTTATTTGAATGTGTTGCTTATGGTATGAACAATAAAGAATATTATTATTATTATAGTTCTTATGCAAACGGTGCTATACTATTAATTATCTTTGTTTGCGCTTTTATCAGACGATACACAGGACGACTACTGAATATCGGAACTCACCTTATTCCCAGAATCTAGATTTATCTAAACCCTTCCTTTTCCAGCCTAATACAAATTTCATTAGAATCTAGTGCATCTCCGTTGTTATTATGAAAGGATTTTCGGATATAATCCCTTCACGTACCCCGCTATGTTATTGTTGAGAATATTGAGGAAAGATTATCTAAACTCTAGAAGGTTTTAAGAAGAGATGTCAACCGCTGTAGCAATATTATGTGGAAACCTAAACTCGCCTAAATGTGTAAAGCCATTGAAAATGACAAACATCTGCGCATTTGTATCTGGACGTAGACTTTGGTTGTTCACGCCTCTGCCATGTCGTATTGTAGCGTGCGCGCAATCACCGTTATTTCACTTGAAGCATACACTTAACGCACTCCTTGTATCTCAAGTAGAACTGGGATCTTGACGTATTTTACAATCATGTTACTACTACGTAACCATGTAAATAGGATAACCCGCACAATTATGTTAATAATAAATAAATAAATTGGTTAATTTTTGCCTAGACATGCAAAGCTCAACTGTAATATCATGTGTAACTGAGTTTAAATTAATCTGTTTTAGATGAATATTTGTAAATTCCAGTTATTTTATCTTAGCCACTTATGATATATGTTAAAGCTGCAGATGTCAAGAGAAAAATGTATACCCCTTTTTAAATATATTGGAACCCCAGACCTTGAAAATTAAACACATGTGCCAACCAAGCGATCTCTATTCAGTATAAAAAACATTGCATTTGCTTCCTCTTGTGTATTCCTAGGAATAATCTTGGTGGGAACAATGTTTGTTAGTCCAATGTGAGACTGTATGTAGATTTGATCTATCGAATATAAATGTCATGTCATGTCATGTCATGTCATGTCATGTCATGTCATGTCAT